>CM037853.1:4768010-5368010 GCA_021234595.1 Delia radicum | reverse complement strand
TGGTCAATTGAGAGCAAACGCGGCACCCATCTTGCAGACAACTGATCATTTAAAATCGAAACCACACTGCCATATGAAATGCCTATAGTATCAACAATCTCACGCACTTTTACTCTTCGATCGGCCAACACCATATTGTGGATTTTTTCGGGTGTATTGACAACGAAAGTCAGTAAACCACTTTTTTTTACCATTGCAATCGATTGTACAGATTATCAAGCTTTTCCTTGGTTTGATTGACGGTTTTTTTTTCGCAAAAAATAATGCTTAATGAGCACTCGAAATTCACTTTTTTCCATTTTTAAAAAAATCTACGAGGTTGTATGTTTTGAACAGTTGTTTAACGTAAAGTAAATGACGGAACTTGCTTAAAATTTGGCCACATATGGCTTTTATATTACACAATTATAACAAATAAAAGAAAATAAAAAAAAAAAATTTGACAGTAGTCTCTTAACAGGTGGTACTTGATGGGAGCAGTGTTGCATTTCATATACCTATGAGGGAAGTTCGGAAAGTCACGGACTTATTGATCCGCCCTCGTATAAAGGTATTATATTACATAGAGTTTTATATAATTTGACACAATTCAATCCAGTGAAAATAAATTTCTTAAATTGAAAACAGTGTGCTAGATTTCAGGGTCTTAGGGTTTTAGGTTTAAGAGCCAAATTCAAATTGAATATAGTATAGTTAAATTTTAATTTCACATTTTTACGCTTTAATGTCAAACTACAATTTTTGGAGTTTGATATTTTAAATTGTGATTTTCCTTCCAATAGATAATTCCAGTAGATATTTTCAATTAAAATTTTTGAATTGATATTAAAAATTTGAGTAGGATGTTATGGATTTATTAACTACAGACTAAAGGGGAGCATGAATGTCTTGCAAGACATTTTTTTATACAGCAACAATCTTTTTTTGCTCTAATAATATTTAATCTTTAAAATTATAAAAATATGGACAAAATTAAATTGAAAAAAATATTAAGTTAAATAGTCTGATTTTTTTTACTATTTTAAGTATACAAATTGTCAAACCTGGCGTCAAAGCACGCAAGATAATATTTTGTAAAACATTGATTTACTACATTGATTTTCTTTACTATAGACAAGCCAAATGACTTTGTAGGTTTTAGCGTTAAATATAAAAAATATTATATAATTGTTAATGAATTTATAAAATTAATGAAATGATAAAGTTTATTCTATTAAAAGTACAAAAAAAAAGAAAAAATTAAAATGTATTTTAAAACAAAACGTCAATTTTTCACACCTTTAAAAAAATATATATTTTTATACATAGGGCAATACGTCCCTGCGGGAAATGAAGGGTCGATTGATCCAAAGTGACGATTTTGTGATATATGATTGGGTGGCACGTCACGAAACTGGTGAAACCGAAATTGTGGTGTACCAAAAAGTGTTAATTTGTGTTAAATGACCAATCAGGTGATTATAGTAATGGTGACAAAACATTGACAAGTTGGTATCAGGTATATCATGTAACTGGAGAAAAAGTAACTTAACATTATAGTGTACTGAAGTAACTAGGGTCATTGAACTGGTTGAATCCCGTTAGCAGTTGATGAAAACATGGCAATTAGTGCCAAAGGATTCAGTCCCTTGACTGCTACAAATCGGATATAACACTGAAATAAACTTATTTTAAAATTGATTTTTGTTGTGCCTTTTTGAAGGTTTTGTGAACACTGTTTTGGGGAAGTTTAGTGACTGGTTCCGGACGGACAATTTAGCAACTCGTATATAATATAACACATGGTGAATAAAAAGTAAAAGGTTATTTGCTAATTATTTTTCGCATACCCGGCGACATGTGCTCCCTAGACCAGTGCAGTGGTACTTCACAAATCTACTCCATTCAAACTCCTCAGTAACAGCACACATTGCGCTTAATATGTGACTAGTTTTCCATCAAAAGCTGTTCTTCAGTTCTGCGATACGTACACCTACACCAGTCACGTGATAATTATTTTCCCACTGGTCCTGCTGCATGTCACCTAAATCCTAAAATTATCCTACTTTAACACTGTCTACATCTAACTTGTCCAGTAGCTTATTAACTTCAGTCAGTACGGTGATAGGTAACCTTCGTCAAGTTATTCGCCACGTCACAAGGTGCTCCAATGGTAGCAATTGCCACCTCCTATGACAAGCCCATGTTAAAAGTACCGGTCACTTTCATATAACAGAACCGAAACTAGGACAGGTTCATACACACAAAGCTCTAGTCACGTGACCATACCAGTGACTGGTTCATTTCCCGCAGGGGTTGTTTTATTTAATTCCATATATTAATTTAGTTCTGCCTATCCAATTATATATTGGTCGTCTAATAACGTATGATATAACATATTGTAAGATACAAATAAATATGCCGTTTTACGAAAAACTACAGTGGCATGTAAAATTGTATCTTCCCAGCAAAAATAATGCGAAGTAGTTCCAAATAAACAACATTTTCATTACACACAAAGTAGCTACTACTACTGATTTTTCTGATCTAATGCTGGTCTTTTAGATCAGTTCCTACACTTAGCATATAATGTCATCATCATATACAAGGCTAACTAGTAGAAATGTCACGAATGTTACAATTTGGTATTTGACATACTCGAATGGAACCGGGAGTTTGTGTCTTTTAACAACTATTTTCTTTAATTTAAAATTTAAATAAAATTTAAATAATTAATTTTTAATAAATAATTTAAAACAATGATTACAAAATATCAATACTTAACAATAGTTTTCTTTCTTTTCAGTTGAACGAAAAACTATTTACTATATAAACTATATTTAGCTTTGTTTTTAAAACTAGAAAGCTGTTTAAAAGTTTTTTTTTAATTATAGAATTTTAAGCACTCCAACGGATACATATTATCACTCAGTAAAAAAGATGTGACTTGACATCATACCTGAATCACTAATTAAAAATACCAAATTAAGTTCTATGAAAAGGAATACCCAAAAATACAATCTTTCATAACCTTTTAATAAAGTGAAGTTTAAGGAATTTGCATTACCTCCGTCCTATGAGAACCCCATGTTAAAATCATGCGTGTTTCATTTATATATATAAAACCACATAGATTTTTTAAAATATTTTGGACCATATGTGTTAATATATGATTTTGTATTAGGCCACATAAAATTGTATCTCCCACCTCATTGAATTTTCTTTTCCATGTCAAAAAATATGTGGCAGACAAATATGGCACCATATAATAAACACAAGAAACCAAAATATCAGACATAATTTAATATGGTGACATATATAACCATATACTGTCTCATATAATAACATCAAACAAAATGTCATCTTATAAAAACTTTTTCAACCGAGTTAAGACATGAAATAATTTCATGACAAAACTAAATGCCATGAACTGTGATGACCTTTATTCATTCAACTTCATGGATACATATGAGTAAGGCAAACGTACTTACGAACTTAAACATATTGTTGCCAATCTTTTTATGCAGTTGCAACAATTGTCGTCGTTTGAATTGAATTTCAAATTTTTTATGTATCGTCACCTAAAATCCGAAACGCCGCAACAAAAAAATTCAAAATTGATTACCATATAGTAAACCAAAATACACTTTCCCACAAAACTCTACACGTTTACGGTCCAAAATCAGCAATTTTAGTAATGAAACTCAAAAGGTCGTAACGGCAATTTCACTTTATTCATTAGCACAAAAGTCTTGTCAGGTTTTTGCCGTTTATGTAATAATTAACACCGTTTTTTGTTAGATCAATTTAATTTAATTTTCTTTGAAAAAATTTATTAGTTTTATAACTTTTTCTTCATACGTTTTAAATAACTAGTTAAAATGGGTTAAGTTTTAAAAATACTCACAATACATAGATAAAAATGCATAAGTTGACTACATTTTTTTGAATTCCTGACGAAAAACAGTATTTTTTATCTTAAAAGTTTGTTTTATTTTTTCCATAAATTTTTGTGTTGGAGTAACGGAATTTTTGGTTTCAGAAAAATCGATTACAAAAGGCCGCAACCTACTTAAAACTACTATTTTTCCATGCATTTTTTTCTCAGAAGCAAATTCGTCCTTGTTTCTTAATCATAATTCTAAAATTTGGATACTAAACTTCAAATTGTTTTCTATATATAATGGGGAATTCATAATACCCTTCGTATTTGGTACACTAGAGTAAGAATTTTTTAGATTTTTTCAAATATCACATTCTTTATCGCATAGCCGTATAGCACTTTTTCGCGATCGTTAAAATAGTTCATGCACCAAACGGGATGAAGTTTTGAACTTTAATTTTACTTTTAATTATAAAAACATAACATTTAATTGTAAAGTATTAAGTATTAAGTGTTATGTCACGTTTGCCCTCAAGGGGTTATGATTTTGTCTGGTTTTAGTACAAAAATAGAAGAAGAAGAAAATGCAATTCATTTAAAAGAAAAAAAAAACGTAGAAACAGCTGATGGGAATAAAAACTGGGCGAAATCGAAATGTCAACCAAAAATGAGATTGACTCTACGGAAAATGGAGGAAACTTCCGTCCTTTTTCTTTCTTTCTCATTTTGGAACCGAGGCCAGGCAGTTGCTGAAAAAAAAATTAAAATAAAACTCGAAGAAAATCAAGGAAATTTAACCGGGTTTTTTAAATCGTTTTGTTTATTAATAAAAAAAAAATTTTATGAACAAGTAATAATAAATAATTTTTTTGCTGGAATCGCACTGACTGGGCCAGTTTTTGAGGAAAATTAACATCACCTCATCTTGGGTAACCAGCAATAACATCCGGCACCATCAGCAAATAAAGCCGTTGACGTCCTCCAGCACTACGTGGGAAAATCAGCACCGCCACACCTGGGGTGCTAGGTATTGCTTTTGTGGTTTTTTTTAAAAGAAAAGGGTTCAGGACTTACAGTCTTACCTCGTACGACTAGACTGACTGGACTGTGTAAAAAAAACCCCCCCAAATTTGTTTTATTTTTGATTTTATTTTTTTAAAAATATATTTTTTAATAAATATATACATATAAGGGAAACATTTTCTTACCTTAGTTAGTTGTGTAAAACTAGTCCGTAGGGTTGAGCTCAGGCCTAGGGTCGAGGTTTTAGGAAGTCAGGTAAAGCCTTGAGGGGTATGTTTCTCCTATAGGAAAAAAAAAGGAAATAAGGTATACAAACTTATAAAAACAAAAAAAATAAGTGAATAAATTTTTAAAATTAAATCACATTTTTTTAAATAATTTGTAATAAAAAAAAGGGACGCACAAAACGTACCAACTTGGACACCTCACGGACGTACCAATCCTTTTTTTTTTTTTTAAGAGCCAAAGGAAACTTCCCTTATAAAAAAAGGCGGCAAAGACGAGCTTCAAAAAGAAAAAAGGAAAGAAATAGAAACGTGCGGCTGTTCTACATGGGACGAGAAAAATTTATAAATTGAGACGTGCCTGTCATCAAATAAATTGAATAAAAAATCTAATTTTTATTTTGGTAATTTTTAAATACCGAATTAATCGTTTAACATTGTTTAATCAGATAATTTGTGGACTTTTCACCATCCCGGTTAAAATATTTATAAAATATATAGAACGTTAAAGAAATTGCCGGTTCAGTATAATAGCCTTAAACAATATATTTTGTTAAATTTCAAAAAAATTTAAATTAAAAAGCAAAGATTGCAAAAAATGTGTACAACAATTTAATACATCCGCATTACATGCCCAACATGATTTTAGTATTAAATAAAAGTTAATGTTTATAACGTTTTTAGAAAAAATTAAAACAATGATGGAATAATTATTTAACAGGTGGTAGTAGGGTGACAAAGGTAAGTGGAGGTGAATTTGGGACAACCTGTGAAATGGCATACGGTTGTCACGGTGAGGTCTACGTAGATCTTTTGTGGGAGGGCCGCCTTAGTTGGCACAACATCTGCCAACCAACATTTTTAAGTTAAAACGATTAGGGCAGTGTCGTATATTGGTGCACTCACACTTTTCGGTTATAATCTTTTTCTTTTATTTTACGTTTTGGTTTTTTCTACTTTGGTCTCCATTGCTTCGGTCCCTTTTTTATTTATTTTATTTTGCTTGATTTTTCGTGGACTCGTAAGATCTTTGAGCCACTTTAAGACCGGTATGAATTTTTTTGTCCCTGTCTAGCCGATCAGATTTGTTGACAAGAACTACTCCCAATCCGGCGAGCTTAAGCCGCGCATACGCGAGCATACCGGCAACGTCAACAGTCTGGCCACATTAATCACCCGTTCAGACCAGCGACAGGACAGTTATCTTATTAATATAAAAAAATCTTATCATTAATATAAAAAAATCTTATCATTTGGATGGTCGCGATATTATGATGCTGTTTCGCAAATTTTTTAAATAAATTCAATTTTAGTGTCAAGTGATACCCAGGAAAAAATTACACATTCCAAAAAGAAGGTGATGCCCACACTTGCTTACATATCTCATTGCCAAATTTAGTAACTGCAATACCAAACTCATTCCAACGATAGAGTCAAAAAAGCAAGTAGTATTGTAATCAATTCTTTAAATTTAAACCAGAAAGCATGAACTCAATAACAAAGTAATTATTTACTTAAAAGAAAATAACAATGTTATTAACTTATATGTATAACTTTTTGTACTCAAGAAGTAATCATATACTTTTTCTTAATAAAAGGACTTTATTGGAAGTAGTTCCTAATTTTGAAAAAAGAAGTTATACAATTTTAAAGAATTTATCTCATATATTTTTTTAAACAAATTTTTATTTGCAGGAAAATAATATTAAAAACAGAAATTGCATGTTGCTTAAATTTTGTTAAACTGTGGTTAGGTATAAATTAGGGAAGCGCACGTGAGCAGAAAATTGTGAGTGGACGTTGAAATTACTGACGTTATCGTGAGTGAGTGTAAAAAAAATTTTCGAGGGTGATTGTGCGTGAGTCATATTTTTGTTTTTCAATTTTGAATCGTTCTTTTTTTATTGAAAAATTTATATTTTCGTGGTTTATAGCTCCAAAATGATGACAATCCCATGTTATCATAACAATTCGATGTTTCACTTTTTAGGATTTTATTTCCGTATGAGTTTTGATCGTTATATTTGAGTGACCTAGGAGAATCTCGTGTGAGTAAAAGTTGAATTTACTTATGGAACTACTTCTTTTTTTTAAATGTAAGTACTTCTTATTTTTTCTAGGGAACTATTTATTTATTTTTTTTTGTGTAAGTACTTCGTAGTTTTGCAATGGAACTATTTCTTTATTAAAAAATGTATGTAGTTCTTAAAAATATAAAGTAAATGGTTCTTCGGTAAAAAAAAAAATAATCAATTCTAAGGAATCAATTATTTTAGTCTCACGCTCTGTTAAAAGAATCGAGAAGGTAATCTAGTAAGGAATGCGTTCTGCCCAAAAAGCTTGATTACAAACCCGCTTACCTTTTTGGAAATTTTTTGCTGGGTAGTTGCTTATAATATTTATTGTAAATAAATAAAGAAATAAAAAAGTAAAAAAATTCGTTTGTGAGTTTTAGAAATTGCATTCGTTGCGTGAACTTTTTTCACCAAAATGGCCTAAAGTGATTTTTATTATGAGTACAACAAGGCCCATAGCGTGGTGCGATGAAAAAATTTTATCAAAAAAAGTTATACTTCAAATGTATACAAGCGCATTTGCAGGTACGGAAAATAAAACCTGTTGCCGCATTTTAAATACAATTCGCTCGTTTCTTCGCAAATTCCACGCTTATTTCATCCAAAAAACATTCCTATATTTATAATATACAACATATTATTATAAACAAGCAAACCAAATATTTTTTATTATTTTTTTTAAATGTTTGAAAAATTCAAATAAAAATACAAACCAAAACTTTCCAGGGTTGGCAAAACATTTATGACATTAATGTTAAAAATAACGATGTTTACACTATATACGACTTTACATGAATACGGCTAATGTTTTTTTTTCTCTCCTGTAAAAACTAAAAAGTGTAGTTATGGCCTTTTGGATTTTAGGTGACGATATAAACATTTATATGCATGTTCATCAGAATATTTGTATAATTTTATAACTACAAACTTTGAAAGGAAAAAGTTGAAAATGTTATTCTTTGCAAAATTTCTGCTTTTACGTCATTTCTTTTCTTAACTGGATACCAGACATGGGCGGCGTCAATTACATTTCACAATCATTTACTAGTGAACATTCGAAATATCATTAATAATTTCAGACCTACGCTCACACTTGAAGGCTGAAACGCTTCCTTAGAAAATTTGTAGAAACATCTGGGTATTTAATTACAGGGAAATTACTCAGTTACACCAAATTAAATGTAATTAGACGTATAAATGTATAATATTGGTATTATGTCAAATGTCTGGAATTGACAACATTTTTAATTTTCCAAGCAAGCGATTAAGCCAACAAGTGTGAGCGTAGATCTAAAATTATTAATTATATGACAAATTTCGCAAGTGAATGATTTTGAAATGTAATTGACGCCGCCCATGTCTGCTGGATACATAACTAGATACACATATGCAAAACTTAACATGTTGCTCAACTAAAAATAAATTAAAGAAATATTTTTTTTTTAAATTGCAAATAAATCAATGTTTGCATTGTATAAGTAGACTTTTATTGGCAACGCATTCATATGTTTCAGTGTGGAAGATATTACTACACTGATAGAAACAACTTAGTAACATTTTTTGCTAAAACTACTGAAAATTAGTTAAAAACTACGTTGCAGAAAAAACTTCTAAAATAACCAATTTTTTTTGCGAAATATTAGTAAGATAAGAATAACAGCAATAAATTTGTTGAATCTACAAATATTTAGTTATATTTCAGCACAATTTTAGTTTTAGCAAAAAATTTGCCAACTATTAGTAGACAAAAATATCGTAAAAAAAGTGAAATTTTTAAAGTTTTTTTTTACATTTTTTTTAATGCAAATAAAAATCAGCAAACTACAATTTTTTAGCAAAAATTTTTACTGATTTTATCAAAATATACTATTATTTCCATACTACTGAAATGAAATTAAATATACACTCAAAAAATTTTTTTATCAAATATTAAGTAATATGAACTAAATTTTAAGAATTTCGGGAATGATTTGGCTCAAAAAAAAATTTAACTCAAATCAAGTATAAAGTTTTCTTAAAAACAAGTAAATTTTTATTAAAATTCAGTCAATTTTGTCTTAAATTTTATGAAATTGTACTAAAATTTAGTATATATACAATTAATAAAATTTAGTATATATTTTTGACTTGAATTAAGTATAAATTCAACTTAAAAAAAAATCAAGTTAATTTTAAGTTGTACTCATATTAGGTACACTGATAGAAATTTGTGCGTTGTAGTAATTAATTCCTTCATTAATTCAATGAATTTTATCATAAAAAAGTCTCCGAAGAAATGTTTCATTGAATCAATGAAACTTGTTTCATTAAATCAATCAATGAAAATTTCATAGTATATATGAAATATTTTTTATTAATTCTTGGATGAACGTTATGAAATTTCCATGCGTTTAGTGAGTAAAATTCTATGAAATATTTTCATTATTTTTTAATATAAAACAAAAAATTATATCTTTATAATTCACTTTTTAGGAAGGTTGATATATTAGTCAAAATAATTTTTTCTTTAAATTAAAATAACCAGTTGACTTTTTACCAAATTACTTATGTTGACATAAAAAAAAATATTTTAAAGAATTTTGTAGTCATTTTACATCAACAGTTTATACAATAAATGCTATTGGATCGCATCAAATCAATCTATTTCAAAGTTTTGGTTAATTCTGTTTAACAAAAAAATGGATTTAATATTAGGAGTTTAACTTCGACGATTACTTTTTTAATCTAAAATGTAGTATAAGAGAAAAAATCAAACTATTACTCCACACAAATTTTAAATTTTGACTAAAAAACATTTGAAATTTTTTTTTATAAAATTATGATAGAAATAAAAAAATTTAATGAAAAAATTATCAATATTAATGAATTTTCATTAAGTTCATAAAATTATTCATTAAAATAATCTTCAAAAAAATTTTGATTGTCTGTTTAATTGTTTTATAATATATTTATTAGTTTGTGATTCTCAAAAGGTATAAGTACCTTAGCTTTGCCACCTATAATTAAGTAATCAATTGAAGGGCTTATTGTAAAAACTTAATAAGCCACATACTCATTTCTACTGGTTTTTACCTTCAAAGTTTGTATTTCATACATAAAGTACGACTTTTGCAGGACTTTTATTCTATAGATACAAATACTTATCAATAGGTGACTAGAAAACATATAAAACCAGCAATAAAATATATGTGGCTTATCAAGTTTTTACAATAAGCTGTTCAATTGCATTTATTATTTAAGTTCATATTATTAACGAAAATAATCATATGATTATTTTCGTTAATAGAAACTTTTTAAATGTACAATTTATTACTTAAAATTTACTTGGCAAAACTAAAACACTTATATAATATGAACTATAACCAAAATGAGAATTATACAGATTTTTAAACGAATATTTCTTGCTTTTATGGCCTGTATCACACACCCTGTTTTATTGGGGGTTTCGGGATACCTCCCTTGATAGTTTTTTTATTTTCCATAATGTTAAAATTAGATACTTAAAAAAAATATATTTTAGATATAAAAAGATTTTCAAACAATTTACAAATTTAATTTGATTACTCAGATATTCTTAAAGATGTCAATTTCAGACTAAGGAAGATTGTTAAATCAAATTTTAAAAAAATCCGGAAAAACTTACAAAATATTTTGATACGAACGGTGTTGTTTTATAATGTAATGAAAAATTATTTTCTTATGATAAAAATTATTTCAAAAATAGTATGTTTTTAAAAATTTTGCGACATTTTATAACTGCCATCGATAAGTTAAAAGGACGATATATGTATGTAGAAAGCCAAAAATTAAAAAAAGTTTTTGGTTTAAAGAATAAAAACCTAATAATGCATTAGAAAATTTAAAACACATCCTGTTCACTTTGGTGAACAATAAAGTAATCCCAACTCTGACTTTAACAGCGTGTGCAAACTCCACGCAAATGCAACTCAGCATAAAGATTAACTGTGAGCATTTGCGCTTTGATCAAACACTTGTTCTCTGACACCCATAGAAACAACATCACTCGTCTTGTGCGTTAACTACACAACAACAAATAGAACAAACAACCCTAGTGAAGTGAAATTTATAAAACAACAAATTAAAACAATGATTTAAACACTTACCCTAAATCTATTCTTAATCAAACTTAAAGCTGTGTAAAAACTAATTAAAACCTTAAATCTAATTAACTTTAAAACACCCTAAAATCTAAATGAAATTAGTTAGTAAAATACCCTAACCTAAAAGAATTGTATATATATAGAATGAAATTAATATGTAATAAAAAAAAACCTGTATTGTAACGTCGTTTACTGAAAATATATATCTTGTGATTTGGAAACTATATACACGGTAAAGTACATTCTCCTATCAATCTACACCAGGGGTGCCCAAGGCCTATGCGCTTGATACTCATTTGTTTTTGTAAAAACACTAAGCTATAGGCTGTGTGTTTTAATACACATATAGAGCGCTCAGCACTATCAATACGAAATACACAAACAACTTTGTCTTATTAGTTTTTTTTGTCGTTCTTCACTGTATACACGCAAGCGCAAAACAACAACACTTTCGTATGCTTTGCTGGTAAACATTGAAATATTTTTTCTTTTTTCTTTGTATGTATTGGTTTTTACAACAAAAAATATTGAATAAAAATTAGTTTTTCTTTAAATGTATTGGTGTTTGCTCTTCCATAAGGAACTTTTGGGCACTCCTGATCTACACTTACCCCTCTAACCCGTTTCTTCACATCCCATAACCATTTTTTAAAACTGGTTATCTCTGAATCTATTTCAGAACAGGCTCTTTAACCTCCGGTTTAATGGATCGTGTTTTAAAACAGGTTCCTGTGCGTTCGAATGTTTTAGAACTAGTTCGATAACTGGTTCTAGAACCGGTTCTAAATCAACCGCTTTATATTTAGATTTATAGAACCTATTTCAGATAGGGTAAACTACATACAAAAATAATCGGTTATAGAACATAATTTTGAACCAAAAATAAATAATTGATAATATATGATAATTTAGAACCTATGGGTGGGGCAGGACATAAATCAGGACTCCACAAGAGCATTACGAAACAAACATAATACAAATAGGCTAGGTCCAGGAAAGATCCCGTGAGATACATTTTTTATGAAACAGCCACATACGTAAGTAAAAATACCTATTTAATCAATCCGATAATAAAATTGAACATTGGTCGAAAATGGTACGATAATGAATGAAACGGGGAACGAGTAGACTCGGAGCACTTAACACATTTGTGCTATTGCAGTTTTAATGCAGGTCAAGCTTTGCAGAAATTTTGCGATATCTCGCTTAGTTTTCGAGATACTAGTCATTTTATAAAATGGTAAATGTTTTAAATGGCAAAACGGACATAACCCTCATTATACAAATAGGCTAGGTCAGGGTAAGATCCGGAGAGATACATTTTTTATGAAACAACCATAGATACTAGCAATTCTCTAAAAGGGCGGTTTTTTAAAATGGCCAGTATCTCCAAAACTAAGCGACATAGGGCAAAACGGGAAAAAATTTTGCTCCACAGAAGTATTAATACACCTTTGTAATATAGGCTCACGATTGATAAGTATTTATAAAACAGAAACAAGGTTTATTTTTTTTTTTTTACTTTTTTTACTTACTTACACAAGAACTTTTCCATAAAAAATCAACAGTTATTTAAAAGTTTAATCGGCAAAGTTGTTTCAATGGAATATACAGTTAAATTACCAAAGAATATATTTTTAAACTTTCTGTCTGTTATTTAACAAAAAAAAAATAAACAAAAAAACGGGCTTTCCGTAATAGTTAAAATATTCAGTTAAAATTTTCTTTTTAAAACAAAAAGTTGTTATATCATATTGAGTATTGAAATAAATGAAAACAATCTATTGTTTTTATGGATTTTGTCAATTAATATTTAACAGTTGAAAATAGACTAAAAAATACAATTGCTTTAAACGAAAAGTAAGTGGGCATGTTTTTTAACTGATTTTCAGTTAATTTAATGTGTGTATTCAGTAGTCTTTACGGAAAAAATATTGTGAGTGTATATATAAAACATACTCGGATAATATAACGTTAGTTCCTCGGTCCATTTCGTTTCCCGTATTCAGTGGAACAATGCTTATCGATCTCCGTTCCATTCCTATGTAATGCAATTTACACTCTATGTTTTATTTTTTTTTTGTAAACAAATGATTCTTAATAGTAATTAGTTTTTTTCAGGCATTAGTACACTGAGGGAACTTCTGCTTTAAAAATATGTAGTTGTTTGGGTTGTAATACAGTTTCTTTATTTTTAATGTAAATGTCAGTCATTTGTAGAACAAATTTAAATATTTACTAACATTGTAGTTCATTTAAAAAAACAACCCACATCAAATGACTGTTTTCTGATTTTACATTCATCTTTTACAGTTGTTTTTTGTTATTTAAAAAAATAAAAAAAAAAAAAAAAAATATTTGTTTATTTTTTACTACCATGTGGTTCATTTTTACTACAATTGTTAGTCATTTTATGAACATTAAAAAACAAACGACAATGTTAGTTGAATTTACTGTAATGTAAGTCGTCCTTTCTTTAAGTGAAATTTCATTTGTTTTCAACTACAATTGCAGTGGTCTTTACCGACATAGTATTCTAAGTGTATAATTTAATAAGCATTAGTAGGACATGTGCTAATGCCAAAAATTTCATTAAAATTTAATGGTAATGCAATTTGTTTGGCATTCGTCGTCCCGTTGAAGACGATATCAATTTAGAAAAATAATATGTATGAGTTTTCAATACCTCATATGTATCGCAGCGCCCACCTTCGGTGTTCACATATCACTTAACCCCACCGAAGTAAAATAATAAATCAGGGCTATGAACCAAAAAGCTTCAATAAGTTCGCCAACTCTCTAGCTGGTGGTGAGCAACAACTGTTCTAAGAGTTATCATATAGCTCAATTATAGTGTTACCTTTTATAAAGCCCTTCATTTTACTCCACCTTTAATCTCTCCCCTTTCCAAAGAGAGCAACACATTTTTAAATACGAAGAATTTCCTGAATGTTGATTCTCTGTCGAAAAATAGTTAATAAAAATTATCCCACGTGAGTCCCAAAGAAAAAAAAAGACGCTACGACCTTGCCTGCGGATGGAACTTCTTCGCCTTCTTTTTTTATTTTTTCATTTATTTGTGTTGTTCCATACACAAGACTTCGAGTCTTATATTGCTCTATGGAACTGATTAAATCTTTGGACACGATTATCCCATTCCAGTCTACTGCTTGGACTGAAAGAAAAATTGGAATCATTTATTAACATTCCGAAATAAGGAGAACGTTGGAAAATTGGAGCATTTTGTTAAAACGACACTTTTTCCGTTATTATAGCTCGAATGCATGTTGTCGGAAAGTGATTATAAGACCAGATTTGAATTAACCGCACCTTATATCTTTAGAAAAGTATACTTTAGTTCTAGTGTCAAATATTTTTCGGCCTAAATATTTACGTGTAAAAAGTACTTACATGTACTCACGAATGCTCTCCACTGTTTACGGGGAAACATAATTATATTTGCAAGCAAACATATTATATTAGAAACATGAGAATCGGAAATGTTTTCCAAACTAAAGTATATTACAAGTTTGTTTATTAAAAATAAAAATTATGTTTTTTCGACCTTTAATTGTTCAAAGAAAATTAAAATTATTCAAGTTCGAGGCCATACTCTATATTTCTTTATTAGGATATTGTCCTAACAAATAATCCATAGAGTTTTTTTGTTTTCAAATTTATTAATTGACCACTTTCAGGAATGTGTTGATAGATCTATTTCGGGAATTTTCTAGGTTCCCATCATCAGAACACGTTTTGAAAGAAGTGGCAATCCCATGCAAAACATCAAGAATTCATATGAACTAGTTTTCTCACTAAATGAGAACTAATATATGAGCTCGAAGTTAAAGATTATCACCATTGATCAAAAATAAATTGCAAACTTGTTTGTTATGTGTTTGTTTTGTTTAAAAACAAAAACAAAATCTAAAGGGCGAGTAAACAAGACCGTAATTTGTCTTTTGTACAAGTTTGATATAATTTTTATTCATTAAATTATATTACCATCATTTATATTTGAAACAGGGCGTTTATTTTCCGTGTGCAGCTAAGTTTTAAAAACCCTTGAGGTTTTTTTAACTACTTTTATTTCCCGTTGGTCTCGTTAAGGATACAATTTCACATTGTAATTAGTAAAATAATCTTTATATGTGAAAATGTCAGGAATCTATATATGAATTTTAGTATGTAGTCTCATGTTTAATGTCCCTGTTTTATGCACTTGAGTCAAGTACATTAGCATATCAACGTATACTTTTTTACTGGATTCGCATTACGTAAGCTTATAAATCTGTCCTACTTGCCATGCCAACATCGGGTGGAAATTTAATTTTACTTTATCCTTAAAGCGTAATTACATATATGAAAAGTAGCATAAAAACACTTTGTGTGGCATCCAAAATCAACAAAGTGTAAATGCATTTAAGCACATTGTCACACACATCGTGCATACATTCAGACGCGCATACATGCAGAAAAAGAGCAGATAGCTACACAAATGTAGATAAAATCTTGCTTTCCATGCAAGTTAAGATATGAATGAAACATATTTATGCCACTGAATTTAGGTGAGATTATTTCAGGTGTTTTCCACTTACAAGGGATGTATCCCGACCCGAACTCGTGGATTTGAATGAAGTTCGGATGTGCTGTAGAGAATAAAAACTTAAGGCAATCGTGTTTTTTTAGGTGCCCAAACTTATGTTTAGGGGTCACTAAGTGGGATCAAAAAATACCCAAATTTACGTTTTTTTGGTTTATTTGGTATCAAATCAAAGTTTTTTTGAATACACATTTCAAAAAAATGTGCTTTGAGTAAAATTTAGTCTGGCGTTTTATTAAGGAATTGTAATTGTATTAAGCTAAAAATAATGCATAGTAAATCGAGGAGGTGTCTGAGCTTTTTCCGATATATGAAAAACCGTTTGGTTTTATTGCGACTTTCCCGAAGAGCCGTTTTCCCCTATATTTTAAATAATTGAAAAATGTGGCAACGCTGAATCCAATATTTTTGATTTCTTGAGCACTTTAACCCTGTTTACAAACAAATTAAGTTTTCCTAAATTAAAGACAAGTTTTCATACAAAAACAAACGCATTTTGTAACCCCACTTTTCAACCCTTAAACTTGAGATTGGGCAGCTAAAAAAAAAATACACATCCCTTTTTTGTGCTCCTTTACAACATACCCAAAGTTCATTAAAAACCGCGAGTTCCGGTCGGGATACCTGCCTCGTTAGCATTTCACATTCTAAAGACACAATTAAATGAAAAGCTTTACTCGTTTGCTTAGCAGATGCAAATTTGTTAATCAAATACATTTTAATCTTTTCTTTTTTTGTATTTTCGACAAATTTTTTTTTTTTTACAAAAAAATAAAATTTTATGCACATTAGATATGTTATTTTTTATATTATTCTGTTTTTTTTTTTATTCATTTCTTGTAATTTGCTACAACAAATCTTTCTTGTCATGCTTAATGGTTGTGAAAAGATTTATGGTGCCTAATATGCGAACCTTAGCAAAATTGGACATGATATCAATCAAAGTAAAGGATGGCTTTCATATCATTTACGTTTTGTTGTTGTTTAGCCAACATATGTTGGAGCAAATCTAAATAAGAACATATGTATGTAGGATATGTTCTATATTAGGGTGGCTCATAATGTTTAAACCTGATTTTATTTAAATTCCAATACCATAAACAAACGACAATATACAGTTCAATTAATTTAATTGGTATTTTAAAGGGTCCGCCAAATAACTTTTTTTTTTTTGAAAATGCTATAAAAAAAACTACTGAATATTTTCTCAAATTTCTTTTTTTATTTGAAAGTACAATCCTTCCGGTTAATAATGGAAAATAATTTCAAATAATATATTATTTTATGGCGTCATACCAAGGTGTTTATGCAAAATTCGTCTCAATGATGTCTCCGAAATGTTCAATTGTTGAAAACGATGGTGAATTGATGAGGATGTCAGTTTCTTTCACTTTTTTCACAAGATAACGAACATACGGAGCTGACGGTTCTTCTCTTCTTCCGTACGCAATTTTCGCACACATTCTGCAACATTACCATGATTTTCAAAGTAATGTCTCGATATTTCCCAGCGTTGTTCAAGCGTATACACAACCATATTCGTTCAGCGGAAGGATAAAACTAATTATCTGTCAAATCAGACATGAGCTAAGTGTTACCATTCACGAAATAAGCACTAGTTGAAAAAAAAAACGTTAGATGGCGGACCCTTTAGTAGTTTTTAAGGTTATATTATTGCGAGTCTACACTGATAATAATCCATGCATAAAAATACCAATAAATGTCAAAATAACAAAAACTTTCGTAAAATAAATCAATATTTGTTCATTTTACGAAAGTTTGTGTTGTTTTGAGATCGTTTTCGTATTTTTAGCATGGATTATTATGAGTGTGGACATACTGTACGTATGATTTATATACAATGCAAATATTACGTATACGACACATATGATAGTAAACATATTGAAAAAATTCATGTAAACAAAAATTTAGTTTTTTTTATCGGTATTATACAAATGTCGTGAGGTTTTTCGTTTTTCAGCAGATTTTATAATAGTTCTACATATAATTACAATTTTCAGCAGGCTCCCCACATTCTTTAAAGATTTAGAATTTCGTAAAATAAAACAAGTTTTATTTAAGAGATGAAATCGCAAATACAATTTTTTTGTAAGGCGGGTTACTATAAATATCCCAGCAAAAAATAACCTCGATCAGGTAAGCAGTAACTACATTTGTATGCTTCCAAGAAAGCTCTTAACCGTCTTACATACAGTAAAGCAATTGGGAAGGCATTTTGCTGAGCTTCCCTGAATGCATTCTTTTAAAACAGTATATATAGCATGCAATGAAGCAGTAAATAATGCATACAATGAAGCAATAATGGTGTAAATACGCTTCTCATTTCCTATGAAGGTATGTATTTATTGCTTCTTAGAGCACATTAAGGAAGCACATTTTACCAGCTAAAAAGAGATATACCAAATTTGACATAGCGGACAAAAATCATGCCTTCTGGAACTTTTTCTAAAGCGCTCCGTAATGCTTCTCGGTAAGCACTGTTTTTTTGCTGGGATATTATTGTCAAATTAATTTCTTTCCTTCGTACAGAGTTTTTTTATACATTTGATATAAAATTTATGTTTGTAAAAATTCAAGATGCCAAAAAATTGACTTGGTAAATTATGCTTCAGCTGAATCTATTCAACATAACACAGTGGGGTGGTTCACAAATATTTTGGAAATAATTCAGCCATTTCTTACTGGCTGATCGGATTGCCACGAAGCTTCACGCACCCATAACCAACATAATTTCAAGCTTAAGTTTCAAAGAAAGGCCGACTAGATTATAATTTATAATTTATATTTATTTATTTATTTATTTGGTACACAGTGCAACAAGAACGAGTCTTTTATAGCACTGTACATATAACTTTAATCACAAATGTAGCATATAAAAAGTTTGACTTATATAAAAGATTAATATACAATTAGGCAAAATACAGTAGGCAACAAATAAATAATTTTATAAAACAGTTCTTGATGATTTAAAGAAAATACTAAATTTAAAAAATTTAAAAAAACAATAATATTAAAAAAAAATAAAATAGTTTAATTAAAAAAGTTAAGAAAAATGCTTAAATATTTCGCGTTTAAAGTGCTTAGCATTGCTTGTTGCTTGGATATTGTGGGGTAGTCGGTTCCAGAGCCGAATGGAGCTTATAAAAAATGTCTTTCAGATATCTGATTACGATATCGAAAACTGTTTATCTTTTTTCCTCTATTTGATCTAGAGAAGATAAGACGATTGTATAAATAGCCTGGTTGTTTTGAATAGATAGTTTTATGTAAGAAAATTAGACAGCAGCATTTTAACAGGTTATCAAAAGATATGTTGTATAATTGCTTTGCATAACGAGAAATTCTTGAGAACTGCTTAATACCAAAAACGTATCTGGCGATATTATTGAAAGTAACGTTAAGTTTTTCTGACTTGCCGAATCACAGCTTGAAAAAAGTTCACGACCATACAACAGTGTTGGCATTAGATATGTCTTTGCCAATAACATACGTTCTACCACATATTGCATTAATGTGGTTAGACCAGTCAAGTTTAGAATTAAATATAACACCAAGATTTTTAGCTGATTCCACTATTTCTATACTCGAATTGTTTATTTGGATTGGCGGAAAAGATGTGGGGATCAGTTTGCTCTTACCAATTACCATAGCTTTAGTTTTCCTAGCGTTTAAGCAAAGACCACTCCTTGAAGCCAATGAGTTTATTCTGTCTAGATCCTGGTTTAGCTTACTAATGCATTCTGTGGTATCGTATGGCTGGCAACTGATATACAGTTGTACGTCATCCGCATACATTTGTATTCCACAGTGTTTAAGTTGAGAAGGTAAATCATTTGAGTATATGGAATATAAAAGTGGACCAAGTATAGAACCCTGTGGTACCCCTCTCGTTACTAAACAACTATTTGATTTGTCATACCATCAGGCACTGATCAATTAGACTCCAAAGTAGGACTCTTCGGGTATTCAAAAACTTTTAGAGCTTGCCAAATTTATATTTATCAGCCAATTTTCAAAAATGAAACATTTTAGCAACTTGCTTGTCATTTCCAACAATACTCATGTGGGTTATATCTTAAAGTGAACATCCAAATTTTGCATATTTGCAATACTCTGGTCCGGATTTTGGGCAATGGAAAAGGCATATTAAGTCCGATTGCTTTGAAACGTGTTGGTGATATTAACAAGTTTTTTAATTAAACAAAAAAAAAAACTTCAATGCGAAGTCTTGTTCACACTTATAATAAAATGACTCGAAATTTTTAAATTATAAAAAATATTGGATTTTAGTACTTTTTTGGTCAAAAAGGTAGCAAGACTCTTTTGTCTCCAGAATAAAAGTTTCTTCAGGAATACATATAGTATTATAGTATTTATATTTTTCTTAAAGACCACTAAATATAGTTGCGTTTTATGTACATTATATTCAATATTTAGTTATTGTTCTTTCCCCAGAACCCTCCACCATGTTGTTTACTCATAGTTAAAATTTAACCAACTTTTTCTCTAAGTACACCACCGAAGTTGGAAACTCAAAAACGTGAAGAGGTCCTTTAATTTAGTGAAAATATAATGTAATTATCCTTTTTTAACATTCCGTTTTAAAATTTTTTTTATAGTTTTTTGGGAATTGTGGGATTCCCTAAAGTACTATATAATTTTTTTTTCTGCTTTAATAAAAACAGTTCGAAGTATTAAATTTCATTGTAATATGCTCATTAACAAATATTTTTTTGCAAAATAAAAGCTTAATGTTTTCTCTAAAACTAAAAAAAAAAATTTTTTTTGACGGATATCCGAGAAGTGAAACTTGGCACAAAAAAAAAAGTAGGTTAAAGTTAAAATTTGAGTAAACAAATTATCGAATTTGGAGGAATCAATAACAAACTGGAGAATATAATTTCCACAAAATGCAACTATATTTAGTAGTCTTCCATTAAAATATTAATACTATTAGTGTTCCTGAAGAAACTTTACATCTGGAGGCAAAAGATGAACTTTTTGCCCAAAACATTACTAAAATCAATTTTTTTTATAATTTACAACTTGAGAGCCATTTCATTTCAAGCGTAAACAAGATATTGTATTGAAGTTTTTTTTTTTTTTTTTGTTTAGTTAAACAACTTGTTGCCTCTTCTATTTCCCATAAACGTGACCAGGTTATTACAATGATGGAAAATTTTGATTTTGGAATGCGGATAACTTTTGTTCTTTAAAAGGTAATCCACATGAGTAAGAGTATTTATTGTTGAAAAGTACAAGGAAATTACAAAAATGTTTCAGTTTTGTTAAATATAAATTTGGCAAGCTCTAAAAAGGTTTGAATACACACGAGGGTCCTGCATTGAAGTCTAATTGATCAGTGCCTAATGGATCTAGTGGGCCCTTTTTTGAAATCTGAGCTTGAAATTATGTTGATTATTACTGCTTGAAGCTTCATGTCAATCTCATAAGGCAGTAAGAAATGGCTGAATTGCTTTCAAAGTATTTGTGATACACCCCACTGTACATTATAAGGATTATAAAAAGTTTTGTAATACATAGTTGCAATTTAAAAACAAAAGACATGAACTATGATTTCAATCATTAAACGACTTAATTTATAGGGAAAAATATATTGCAAAGATGGAATTTACTAAATATAATTCTAAGCCAAAAATTGAAAAAAAAAAAAAATAAATGTTTAAAAACAAATCATGTATCTATGGCTAACTTAAGGGCAATCAATGAGAAAAGAATTGGACATCAAAAATCCAACTTTCAAGGAGTTTATTTTAATTGTATTTTACTGTGTGTAGTAAAAATATATTATCATTATTTTTTTGTCAAACATGTTGCATGAGTTCTATGATATTTTTGCAAACACAAAAAATAATTAATAACTATATAAAAAATATTTCGTCGGCTTGCCTGCAAGTAGTGCTATGTGCTCTTTATGTATGTATAGCGAAAAACTTGGTTTATATTATCATTTTAAAATATTTTATTGACATTTTATGCCTTAATGATTCACTGCCTTATTTACTAAAATACTGCATTAAAAGAAATCTCTGTTACGGAGCGGTGTGCTAAATGGTAAAATAAAAAAAAAAATTAAAAATAACAGTTAGCACTACTTACAGTATAGCCGACGATTAGGATGTAAACTAAAAAATGATTTTTCGATTTTCGTTCATTTCACCTACCAATTTCATTGCAAATGGTTCCAAATGGACAAATTCGATTTAATATACTCAAAATAATTCAGTTACGGAATTCTGACTGGAATCGAAAATGACGCACAAATTTAGTTAAATGCAAAAACGCATTTTTCAAAATAAATGCCTAGTTTGGAGATGCCGATTGATACTTTTATACTGTAATAGATGAAATTAAAAAAAAAAATAAAAAAAAATTGCAGATGTTATGATTCGAGTTTCCAAAAATCCCGTCTAAAGGGATGGAAGAACAAATTTATCAAATTTTATTTTTTCGCCATTGTACCAAAATATGGGAAATATGGATTTACTCACGTGAGTGAAAGTTTTCTCTGGTGAGCGTGTGTTAGTCAAAATCCACTCACGTACCTATCTCTACTCTATGCAGATGTCTACTCGTGTTAAGTACCCACAAACCGAATTTCCAAAAACCGGTATACGCAGATGTCTATTCCTGATTAAGCAAAAAAAAGTTAGACTTTCCCTTTTTGCCCCTCGGGGGAATTTCCAACAATCCTGTCAATACATTTGTCCGCTCTATACAGATGTCGTGATAAGGAACGCACATTTTTAGTTCCTGGCTTCGGCTGTTTAGTAAAGCAGCCAAAGCGAAGTTTTTTTAAGCTTTTAGGCCTACTTACCAAATTTTAAGTTACTCGCTTTAGTAAAGGGTCCGCCATCTAACGTTTTTTTTTTCAACTAGTGCTTATTTCGTGAATGGTAACACTTAGCTCATGTCTGATTTGACAGATAATTATATTTTATCCTTCCGCTGAACGAATATGGTTGTATATACGCTTGAACAACGCTGGGAAATATTGCGACATTACTTTGAAAATCATAGTAATGTTGCAGAATGTGTGCGAAAAAATTGGCAAGGAGTGGCCGTTACAGTCAATGGCGATCGTTATCGGGCCATGTTGAACGAATTTTTGTTCACAAAAATTGAAGAGGAGGATATTGACAACATTTGGTTTCAACAGGACGGAACAGGAAGCCATTGGTGAAATACAGCTGCACACAATCGATAATGTGCTTAAAAATTGGACCGATCGTGTAGGTTACTGCATGGCCAGCCGAGGCAGCCATTTGAATGAAATTATTTTCCATTATTAACCGGAAGGATTGTACTTTCAAATAAAAAAATAAATTTGAGAAAATATTCGGTAGTTTTTTTTCATAGCATTTTCAAAAAAAAAAGTTATTTGGCGGACCCTTTAGATTGGCCAGACCGCCAAGGGAAGAGGTTTCCCTACGCTAACCCCTAGTTTTACCACGTTCCTGGCCAGAAATCCAGAAAGTATTATATAAGTGAGCTAGTTCATACTTGTAGAAACATATATTTTAATTTTTAAATTTCCGAATTTCTGAAAATTTTGCCACTCCCAGATGGAAACTCCAAAATCCGGTCTGTATAGATGTCTACTTCCGATTAGAAACTTACATACCAAATTTTAAGTTCTTAGCATCAACGTTTTGGCTAGACCGCCAATTGGAATATTCCCCCCCCCCCCCTTTTTTTTTGCCCCTCCCCGTGGGAATTGCCAGAAATCCCGTCAATACTAATGACTTCCCATGATAAGGTACCCACATACGAAATTTCAAGTTCCTCGCTTTAGTTTTGTGGCCAGGCAGACAAGCGGAAAACTTTTCCCCTTTTAGCCCCTCCCCGTAAAAATTTTCGAAAATCCGCACCAGCTATTTGGTCAGGCCGTTAGGTGACAGACGGCCTGGCCCCCTTTTTGCCCCTCCCCGCTGTAATTTCCAAAAATCCGATCAATATAGATATCTACTCGTGATAAGGTACCCTCATACCAAATTTCAAGTTCCTCTCCGAATTCGTCCTTTTGTAACTATGTCCAATAAAACTGAACGAAAACCGACAAATGGGGTTTTAGGGGACATATTAATATACATTTATTTACGTACATATATACAATACTTATGTCATTAAAGAAATAACATGCATGTTTGTGTCACCAACTGTCAAGATGCACAAAATGAAATTAAAAATAAATCCAACACACGATACTAAAGATGTGTGTGCGTGTGTGTGTGTTTGTGTCAACACATACAATAAATACATACATACACTTAGCTTTAGAATTTCGTTTAGGAATAAAAAACAGGGATGGGAAATATCAATTCTGTCTTGAACTAATAATACTTCTCAACAGCCAAAAAATATATTTTTTAACTAACTATTTGCACAAAAAGTTAAAGAAAAGAGTTTTAAAAAAGAATCCTATTTGAAAATATCACATTTTGCAACATATATATATTTTTGTATAGCAAAGTCAATTTGAATGACAGACTCAAATTTAGCACAAATTTTAGTACAAACATTTCCATCCCTGAAGTAGAACTAGGATTTATAAAAAACAAACAACAATATTAGTCCTGCCAGTTTTTGTGGCATGTTGCTGAATTTTTTTTTGGGTTTGTTTAGCTTTGGTGTGACATGGAACAGAACAAAAGGATTAGTTTCAACAATTTCTTTTTAAGATTATGCGGTACGTGAGCCAATACAAAATATTATTTAATTTGTACAATGTTGCCAAAAAAAATGCTTTTTAAGTGATTTCACAGCTGATACGAATACAATAAATTTGATCAATTTTATTCTTGATATAGATTTAATAGATATGTTTTTATATATATTAGTGGTATTCACTATTTGAACATAAAAACAAGTAAATGACAAATATAACATTATTTTTTCTTCGACCAAACTAAAATTGTTGCACTGCAACAAATGCAAAAAACAAAATTTTTGTGATTCAAGTTACAATTCAGATTCTGAAAACCCCAACATTTTTTATGCAAAAACATGCTATACAAATTTATTTCAAGCTTTGCAAAGAAACAAAAATAGGTTGGATGTCTTACTTTTTTGGTAAAGTTCGGTAAAATGAGAGTAAACAAAAAATACGCTTGAAGTAGTTTTTATTAAAAAAATCGCTTTTCTGTTTTTAGCTCTACTGAGCGACTGTTTATTATTCTTTATTCTACTTTAAATTTACCTTAATCATATTTTGTGGGTAACCATCAAATGAGTGGTTCCCACGGTTCATATTATGAAGGTGTCAAATTAATCAACCAAAAAGTACGGCTTTTAGCCAAACACAATTAAGTGTCAAGTACATGACAGTGATTGCTATTGCACGACAATATTGACTTATTAATTACACTACATCTCCTTTTTTCGGGAAAAAGATTGATCAGTAGCTAATTGATCAATCTTTTTATATAACTTAGTTAAATAAAAATTAATTTTAGTTTAAAAATTAATTTATATATTATAGTTCTATTTTATTTAATATTTATTTTACAATTTTTTTTTTTTTTTTTTAAAAAATTAAATATTTTTCTTCTATTTTATTTATTTGTTAATTATTTGTTATCTATTTAAATTTTTTTTTTATTTAATGTAAAAATTATAATTTAATTATTATTTTTAATTTTAAAAAGTTTAAAATCTTAAATATAAGTTGTAATTTTATTAAAAAAAAATTTTTTATTCTAGAATTTTTTTTTTAAATAATGTATAAAAATATAATAGAATTTAATTAAATAATTTACAAAATTTACGATTGAAATTTTCTAAGACGATTTTTATGGACTTTCATAATCCTTGTATCGTCGATTGCCAATAAACAATTGCCATGGTCATCCACTTCTTTGATTTCAAAGGGACCCTTAAAGAGTGGTTCTAATTTATGACCGGCATTGTCCTCTAAAAGAACTAGATCTCCAATATTTACGCTTATCGGCCTTGTTGACTCATCATATAGGCCTTTGTTGGTCAATTTTGCCTTTTCGAGCATCAATGCAGCCCTCTTCTGTGCTGTCTGGAGTCTATACTTCACTTCTTTCTCATATGAGTCTATGTTATAAAGTGGACTAATTTTATCCGACTTTAAAGCGTCTATGGATGGTGGTATTTTACCAAAGACTAGTTCATATGGACAGTAATTATGTACTGTTGAAGTTGTTGTATTAAAGCAATACGTGAAGTAAGCTAACCATTCATCCCAATCAGTCCTATCCGAGGATATGTACGAACGTACGTACTCATTGAATGTTCTATGGGATCGTTCTATGGTACCCAGTGTTTGACGATGATAGGCTGTTGAAGTGACGAAGTCGATATTCAACAATTGACATAATTCCATTATGGTCTGATTTTTATATTCTGTTCCCATATCAGAAATCATTTTCCGCATGGGACCGTAAATCAAAACAAAACCCTCAAAAATCGCTTTGGCGACTGTTCGAGCCGATTTGTCAGGAATTTGTACTGTGACTAAGTATTTGGTCAAGTCACATATTATTGTTATAGCGTATTCATTACCTTTGTTCGATCTCATAAAAGGACCAATTGTATCGATAATGATGGTATCAAATGCACGCGTTGGCGTTTGCGTTTCGATCATCGGTTCTCTTGTTTTCGGTAATGACTTGTTCTTTTGGCACTCTACACAAGATTTCACATAACGGGTAATGTCCCTCGTCATGTTCTTCCAGTGGTATTTCAATCTTATCTTTCTGAGCATTCTTGTAATGCCAGGGTGACCTCCAAACAATGGGTTGTTATGGTACAACTCCATAATTCTTAGTTTTTCAGAATTCGTTACGATTTTTGTAATTGGTGGTGTGAGTACGATTTTTAATCTTCGAAGCTTTTCATTTCCTACTTTCTTGAAGTGGTCTAGTTTTACGTTGGCCAACAACGCACTGTCCAAAGACATGCGAATAGTCGTGATTTTCAAATTACTGGCTTCTTTTTCAAGCCTTGGAAAAAGGTGACCTAAATCTACCTTTCCATTAGTAATAAAATCTCGTGACTCAAATTGGAAAAGCTTGGTTTTCCCTTTTTGGATAACCAGCCTATCTTTAGTAAAATGCAATCTTGCATTTTTATTGTACTCATGGGCGTTTATTGCCTCATATATCCGGATATCCACCGATTCTGTGTTTGGGTTTGTACTGGTCACTTTTTCCAAATTTTTGGAAGACTGAAGTCTTGTAGTTACCTTCAGCATTTAATTATTGTCTGCATTTCTAATGTCTTCGAATTCTAATCGAGACAAAGCATCTGCAGCATGGTTTTCCTTTCCCCTGATATACTCTACCGTAAAATCATACTCCTCCAAATCTAATCTCATCCTCGTAAGTTTCGACGATGGATTTTTCATGGAAAATAGATACGTTAAGGGACGGTGATCACTTCGGATCAAAAATTTACGACCATAAATATATGGTCTGAAGTATTTAATTGCCCAATGTATAGCTGCTAATTCCTGTTCAATTGTAGACTTATTACTTTCGCCCTTTGTGAAGGACCGTGAAGCATAAGCCACAGGTAGCTGCTTATCAAAGTATTGCTGACTTAAAACTGCACCGCAAGCAAATTTGCTTGCATCTGTTGTTATGCAGAATTCTTTTTCAAAGTCAGGATACTGCAAAATTGTTGGGTTTAATAATTGGTTTTTAAGGTAGTTGAATGCTTTTTCACATTCAGTACTCCAATCGAATGGTATATTTTTCCTATATAACCTTGTTATGTGCCTTGAATGTTCGGCAAAATTAGGAATAAATCTTCGATAATAGTTGCAGAAAGCTACGAAGCGTTTAGCTTCATCGCCGTTCCTTGGTGTAGGGTAATTTAAAATTACTGAAAATTTCCCATCATCAGGCAATATGCCCTTATCCGTACACTTATGTCCCAAAAATGTGACCTCGTTACAGAAAAAAGAACATTTGTCTGGATGTAATTTTAAGTTATATTTTCGACAAGTTTCAAAAACATTCCTTAAATTTTGCAACATGTGTTGTTCAGAGCAATCAATTACTACTAAATCATCCATATAAAGAAATGCTTGTTCGGATGATAATCCTGAAAAAGCTAGCGACATCATTCGCTGAAACGAAATTGGAGCAATTTTTATACCGTAGGGTAATCGTTTGAAACGAAACGAACCCTTATCCGTTGAGAAAGATGTTACGTCCCTAGAGCCTTCTTCTAATTCAATTTGATGGAAACCTGACATTAAGTCAAGGCAAGAAAAGAATTTGGCTCTGCCCAATTGATCTAGAATATCGTCTATTCTAGGGAGTGGAAATTTGTCTGCTACGAGTTTCTTATTAATTCCTCTGTAGTCAACGACCAATCTCCACCTTTTTTGATCTGTACCAGGTAAAGATTTTTTCGGTACTAATAAAATTGGGCCGTTGTATTCTGATATGGAGGGTTCTACAATGTCATCTTCTATAAGCTTATCAACTTGTGTACGCACCTCTGCTTTGTGAGAGTGTGGTATTCTGTATGATTTCATGTAAACTGGTTCATTATCTTTTAATCTGAGCTTCTGTTTGTAGAAGTTATTGGTTGTCATTTTTTCAGATTCTAATCCAAAAATGTCAACATATTCAGAACATAAGTTCCTCAGATTGACCTTTGCAAATTCTGGAAAATTTTTCGATAATCTATTTAATTTTTCCTGATCTTTGCGAGGGTCTCTAGTTGGATAGACAATTTTATAGTCGTTAAGACTTTCTGTTTGAATTTTAAAATTCGAAATAACAACATTTTTATTTGTTGTGTTGACTATCTTGACCAGTGGTCTTGATTTTGAGACAATAGTGCTTGCAATGAATATACCATTTTGAAGTATCTGATTTGGAATTAACGCATTTTCCTCGTCAGTTTGAATGCTAACGTGACGGATTACCTCTGATCTTGCAGGCAATGAGATCGAGTTAACTTGTGGCGCACAGCGCATTGCTATTGCAATGTGTTGTGGAAGATTACCAGATCTCAGGACTAACCAATCTTGGTCATCCTGGTAATCCAGAAGGCACTTATATTTACGCAAAAAATCCATACCAATGATTCCGTCTGAGGGAATCTGAAAATCATTCTCGACCACATGAAATGTATGTGGTATAAGGAGTTCTTCAAATTTTAAATCAGTATGAATTTCACCAAGGGTAGTCGTCAATCCTTGGCCGACTCCACTTAATTGGGTAGTTATAGTCTCGTCTATGTATCCGTTAAGGATTTGTCCAATTTTTAATATAGAAATGTCTGCACCCGTGTCAACTAAAAATGTTGACTTTCCATTATTCAAAGATGTTCTACAGGGAAGATAGCTATAGAGACTTAAATTTATGTTGTATATTCGCTTATATTCAGGGGAACTAACTCGTTTCCCGAAACATTTTCGGTAACGTGTCGTATATTGTGGCGATTTCCGTTATTATTTGAACGGTTCCGTCCACGGTTGTTATTGTAATTATTATTATTGTTGTTGCTATTGTAATTATTATTACGGCCATTTCCGCGATTATTGCCATTTCTATAGCCGGATCTATTGTTAATTGACCGATTTTGGCGATTATTGCCATTACGGATTTGAGATTTATTTTTCATAAATAGAACGGAGTTTTGCTGCCCGTAAGCTTCCGTGCAGCTATTGACGAATTTTGCCGTCACTTCGTTCATATTTGAAAAGGTTCCTGATTCCATGACCAGTTTAACCCTTTCATTTGTCGCATTCTTTGTAATCGCTTTAACTGCCGCTTGGGTCGAGTACCTCTGGGCCAGTTGTTTTGGGAGGCCATCTGTAATATAGGCACTCTCCAATGATTTGGTTAGGGAGTCTATTTCTGCCACGTAGGTATTGGCGTTTTTGCCACCTTGACGGACATTCATCAATTTGGCCGATATGACTTCGACCGACTCACCTTTGACAGTTCCTTTTAATGTAGTTATAACCGCATTAATTGTGGTTTCATTCGAAACTAAATTTCTGGCTGAGCCCTTTAGTTTTGTTTTAATTAAATTTACCGCCACGGCCTCATGGGTATCCTTTATGGAATCCAAGAGTGTCAGTGCGTCGAGGAAACTCTGTAAGTTTTCCGGTTTACCATCGAAATCTGGTAAAAGTTTCGATGCCAAACCGAGAAATTCCGTTATCGTTTGCGGCATGGTGGCTTCCGTATTGTCCACCGTATTATTGACAGTGCCGGGCAACGGGGAAGTCTCTATATTGACTTCCTGTTCAATAACCTGTAGATTCAATCCCGGACCAGTCTGAGTGTCCGTAAGAACCACCGTTCCGTGGGAAGTTGTAGGTAATTTTGTCTCGGTCTTGGTGTCCCAATACGTTACCCTATCGTGCAGTGACAGTGGTAACTCTATGCTCAGGTTCCTTCGCGCTAATAACTTAGAAAGTTTATCGCGGACGTCGGTGAAAAAAAACCTCAGCCGATAGCCGGTGAGCAGTGGTAAGACGAGGGTAGTGTTCGTCAAGTAATGCCCTAATCTGTTCGAATCGGGTGAACAAATTATCAAGATGCTCTTCCACTGTTTTCTCCCCCGTGGGTCTATCAGTATTCAAGCACTTGTATGAACGATCGAAGTGTTCTTTTATAAGCCTTGCCTTTGTAACTATTTGTTGGCAGTCCATATGGTTGGCATATCAAAACTCGGTAAATTATGGCCAACACTCATTAAGGCTATCATACTGTCGTTGCCAGTAATGTCAATTTAAAAAAAATTTTCACAATAATATATTCCCCTGTGGCAGCAAATTACTGCTGAATAATCCGTATATAATAAGGACATTTCCCAAAAGTAAAATTCACTAGACAAAATCTAATTTTCCAAAACTCCCTTTTAGTTAGTAAGAAGTTCAAAAAGAACATGGGGGAATTTTCCCAAGAAAATATTCTTAGATTCACGTATTAAAAAAAAAATTCCGTTAGTATCCCCCAAAAAAAAAATATTCTAGATCTTATCGATGCCGTTTCCCAAGGACGCGGCCCTTGCATAATTCTTCCTCAACGACCTCTTGTGTAACTGGTACAACGTCGTCAGGAATTGTAATGCCAATATGGATATTATGATTACCAAGTAAATAACTGGAAGGTGTACTTCCACAGTTATTTCGTTTATGACATTCGCGTTGGGGTTCTCGATTTTCGAATCGCGATTCCCCATTTTCAATTCCGTTCAAATAATCTTGTTAGTATTCAGAAATTTTCAAAAAAAAAATTCAGTTATGTCATTGCGTTCCCTATCCGTTCCCTTCTGGTAAACGGATTTTGAGCACAATGGCATAAATCAGTCACTCGGTCTTTTGGTGACTGGATAATTTATACTACACTGAGGGAGTGTCACGTATGAATCACCCCAGTTAGTAGAAATAAAAAAAAAATTTGTTGTTAGTAATAGGTTTAAAACTTAAATATTTTCATTATTTTTTTTTTTGTTTGTTTAGCTTATTTTAAATTAAGTTTTCAATTTTTATAAATTTTAATATAATTTTAATTAAAAAAAAATTCTAATAATACAAAAAATTTTGGGTATTCTTACTGTTTTTCTTTTTTTTTATTATTTAATTGCATTTGGTTGTCTGTTGTTGTTGAGAATTTACTCCAGTAAATTATTTTGTTGATTTCATTGCTGACGTTGTTGACTGTTGTTGCTGTTGTTGTCCGATGGTGTTTAGGCCACACCATCCTTGGAGCAACCAGGCTTGTTGCCCCGGCAATGTTTTGGATACATTGCTTCTTCCTTCTTAAAATATTTTTGTTTGAATTGATGCACAAAACGTTTATTTATTTCATTATATTTTGCACTTAAATTGTTTCTTTGTTTTAAAGTTTTAGTCTTTATAACTTTTCAGTTTTTTTTTTTTTATTGTTCTTTTTGTACTCCGAAATCAATAAAAAAATATGTACAATGTAAAATTTTCTTTTTATTAAAACACATATAACAATTTAAATATGTACACAACTACTGCGGCATCATTTGGAAAATGTTGTGTTTTTTTTTTCACATTTATACCACCGTTATTTATAATGTCTTTTATTTTCGGGGTTTTTTTTTTTATAATTTATTAACCTGGCAGGATCGCCATGAAGTAGTTTTTATTAAAAAAATCGCTTTTCTGTTTTTAGCTCTACTGAGCGACTGTTTATTATTCTTTATTCTACTTTAAATTTACCTTAATTATATTTTGTGGGTAACCATCAAATGAGTGGTTCCCACGGTTCATATTATGAAGGTGTCAAATTAATCAACCAAAAAAGTACGGCTTTTAGCCAATCACAATTAAGTGTCAAGTACATGACAGTGATTGCTATTGCACGACAATATTGACTTATTAATTACACTACACGCTCCAAAAAGTAAACGAACGGCAAAAACCACATTTAAAGCAAAAAAAAAAAAAAAATAATTGCCAACTAGGCGCATTTTCAGCAAAATTTATTTCTTTTTAGCTTTTTCATGACAAATTATGCTGTTTTTGGGACAAAGAAGTTGTCAACAGTGTACATATTTATAAATAAACAACAGCTGGTAACACAGCTGATAGTATAACAGGCGATAAAAACAATTTACCCAAACTTACACGAAAAAAAAGTCTGGGCTTCTTCGAGCAAGAAGAAGAATAATATTACTTTCTCTTGACCACTCTCATTTACCCAAACTTTGAGTACACGAGCGCTTTTTGGTTAAATTTTTATGCCGCGGGATCCCAATGATAACAACGAGAACACACCTGATATTTAAAACAAATCTATGTGTAAATTCATAACTTATGGCTAAATTATGCAACAAAGTAACTCGATACGTATGAGTGTCAAGGTGCGCCTGAGCCAATTTCAATAAAATTTGCGTGTTACTCTAATCTGGAAACGGATTCTGTTTTTAGATGCTCTAAAAACTATTTTCCAACGAAACCGAAAAAAATCTAGGTGGAACGATTCAGATACATGATACATTAGGGTGGTCTTTCGTTGTATGGGCGAAAAATAAAAATGAGATTTTGACTTTTTTGTTGAATAAAATTTTCAAAAATGCAAAAAAGTCACTTTGAGGTACACCCAAAATATTTATTAATTTTTTTGACACAAAGTTAGGGTAAGTTAGCGATTTTCTGGGAAAGTAATATTTTTTATCTGAGTAGTTATGATTAAAGCCAACCCAAAAATTATTTTATATTTTTTTAATTTTGAAGAAAAAAAAAATTGTAATTTTTTTTTTAAATTATGCACATTTTTCCAAGGGGCCCGATTTTCAAGGGCGATGCGGGACATCTTCCCGTTATGCTAGAACATTTACATGACCATTTGTTCATTTACATGATTCACATTTGTTCATATTTCAATACTGATGATTTCAATCGCGTTTTTAGCAAAATGCTTTATCACAGGAATTTCACCTTATTTTTTTTTGTGTGTAAAATGTTTTACGCACACTTTTATGGAGGAATTTGAATTTTTTTTGGAAATACTATTATCAAACTTGAAAAAAAATTCTATCCAAATATGTTTATTTGTCGAGTAGTTTTGTCACTTTGCATTCAAAAAAGCCACACATTCTTAGTAGTTTTATTGTCAGTGTCGACTCACTTAAATGTCCTTGAAGGACATACCCTGGGACTGGTTAAACCAGGATCTACTGTAGAATTGTTTTTTCACTTGCTGGTGTTTTTTATTTACGGGCAGCACTGCACTTCAACTATATTTTGTTGTTGTAGTGTGTTTATTTGCTTAATATTATTTATGTTGTTGTATTGTTTGTTTTGTTTTTCGTTTGCATTAAAACATTCACACATATACTTAACACATAAACATTCACACATTACTTGCTTGTTTGCCAGCAGCTACGCACAAGCAGACTTGTGGAGGTTGCGGGATCGAGCCCCGCTGGCAGCATATATTCATGAAAAAATTTTTTAAATTCATAATTTTTTTTTTATTAATTAAAAAATCTATTTTTAGACATATGACCTTACACGCGCTAGGTGCCCGATATGCGCAAAATACGTCGATTCTGGACGTGTCACCGCCACCTTGGGACATATCCTGCGTGTCGTCCGGGACATGTTCTTTTGCCCGTGAGGCTGTCTTAAAACCTTTTTGTTTCATAAATATTTAGGGTTACAAAGCTTTTCTATAACAAAGCTTTAAGAGTTTGCCAGTGTTATCATTATTATTTTTCTTTATAACCTGTTCCAAAAAGCAAACGGTTAAATTGGTCCAAGAAAGAGAAGGAAATCTTAGAACCACTTGTAAAACTAGTTCTACCAGATTGATTGCTTTCAGAAAATTTTAAATGCAAAAAACTTAATGCAAAACCGCCAAACTTTAAAGACATTTTTTTTCGAAATCTATACCAGCATGTCCGAAATATATATTATTGATGGTGCAGATCTTTATTAGTTTTTAAAAACTAACACTTTTTCCTCCTGTGTAATTTTATCATATTTTATACGCCGTTTCTTTTTTCAAAGCATTTCTTGCCATTTTGTTAGCCGAAGTTAAGAAAACTTGCAAGTTTTGGGGGAAAAAAATAAAAAAAATCCATATAAAACATTTAACCGGTTAATCTAAATTTTTTAATCGATTTTTCGGGTCGAATAATTATTGAGTTTGAAATTATTCGTTTCGACATTAACCGAAATTGAGGCGATTAATCGAGGAATCGGTTAATCGATTAACCCAAATAGAAAAACAAATAACACGGTGTTACAAAATAGAAAAAATTTAATTCAAATTTAAAATAACCTAAGAGCAAAATGCACTAAAAATTGCTTTGAACGAAGACGGTAAATCCAAAACTATACCTTTTTCGAGATAGTTTGACATGGATTTTCCAATTAGTTGTTGTTAAATCATAAATTTATTAAATATAGTCAAACATACATTTTTAAGCACAATATTAAAAATTTTATTCATATTATGAGAGATTTTCATAATTATCGTTTATGAAAATTTCCTTATTATCTTGAAAAAGAAAAGTTTTGTAATTATATTAAAATTTCATATTTAACATGATGAAATTCTTACTTGTTAAGCAATCTATATAACTACATGGGAACACGCACAGTGCCGTCAATTAATATAACGAGTGGTCAAAAGTAGAAAGAGTTGTGGTACTCAAGTGAAAATTTTTCACGAGTATATATTGTTTAAACATGTAAAAGTACAGAATTTTGTTAAAATCGCAGCAAGGACACGCCTGCCTATCATAATATGTATTTACAGCGATTTTTTTTTTCAAATCTTGTCAGATTACTGGTGTTTGTTACCGTCATATAATTAATTTCTAAAGAAATTTTTTTTAGTTAGATTTTTACATTAAGAAAAAGAAGTAGAAGAAAACGTTTTTATTGAAAATTTAGCGGACATAATGTATATTTGGTAACGATATTTGAATGAATTTGGTAACGGTACAGTCGACATTTATCGATAAATGTATTTTAGCGTTATTGCCTGTCATATCCGGGTTTTTCTTAAAAAAACTAATATTATTATATTTCTTATTACAGAATTGAATAGTTTAAATAGAATTAATATACTTATAACATATTAAGTAGTCAAACAAATCTAGTACAACATTTTTTCTTAAATCAACGACATTTATTTTGGTACCCCTTGAACTTTTATGCCACTTTTAAATATTTCAACTTTTAAATATTTCATGCAACTTTTAAACATTTCCGGAAGTGATTTGCAAAATTCAAATTTGACGCTCCATAACTTCGGCAAAAATTAATATTATTGTTTAATACTTTCTGTTCGTTCTTAGTTAAAGTTTATATTATTAAAAACTATTAAAAATTTATTTGCTTTCTAAACATTGCAATATACTATTGTATTTTTGGCCACCCACACAACACTGTCGAACATGAGTTTGTGCGTATTTGGAAAACAAACAACATTTGCAAAATAGTTAAAGTTCGAGTACATAATAATCTTTAAAACTCAAATAAAAAACTAAAAGTCAAGCGTGAATTGCAAGTAAACTTTTACTAAAAACATTTCTTCTTCATTACTTACGAAACAACGATGATGATGTTGATAATGAATGTAAAGTACATTTTCGGTTTTATATTCAACTATTTAAATAATTTTTATACACTGCGTTGCATAACTATAATTACAAAGGATTTTTGCTATATATTCAATTTGCAATAAAATGCCACGTGGTTCGTATTTTTGAAAAAGGGCAAATTTTTGTCTGTTTAAAAAGTGGCTTAAATTTTCAGCAAATTGCTAAAAAAATCAACCGTAAAATCCGAGTGATTTTGGTAAAAATAAAACAGGCGGCCCGAAAAAAGCTTTCTGACCGGGACCGGCCTAAAATAATCACAAAATAATCAACAGTGCGAATAACTCAGTGAAGAGTCTCAATCAGAAATTCGATGAATGTAAGATAAATGTGTCCAAATCAACCATAAGTAGGCTCTTAAAGGATTGCCAGAGAATTACTCGCCTTAAGCTGATATCTGTGCCAAAGTTATTACACCGACACAAAATTGCTCGCCAAGAATTCGTTAGAAGGAATTTACAAACCAATTGGAGAAAGATAAGTCAATAATCGCTGTTGTTGGTAGGTCTGTTTTAACATACATTTCTTTTAAAGGTGACTTTTTCTGATGAGAAAAACTTCAATCTTGATACTCCAGATATTTTTAACAACTATTGGAGAAACCTCCTCAAGGAACCACGATATTTCTCAAAAAGAAATTTCGGAGGCTTATCCTTGATGGTTTGGGGTACTTTTTGTTTCTACGGTATGGCGGTATGATTTGGCATTTCCAAGCACCAGAAGAAATTCTTCTGAGTACATTACAGTATTAGAAGAGAAATTGGTGTCATTTATTGAAAATAACAACGAAGAAGAATTCATTTTCCAACAAGACAATCCCTCAGTACATGTAAGTCGTCTGATGATGAAATGGCTACACACAGAGAAAAATTTAGCTATTTGCCAACAAAAAATCGGTTATTACGACTCAAAGTCGGTTATTATTAATTTCTGACGGTTGGTACAACTAAACATTAGTTTTCACAACAAAGTTCGGTTAATTTATTTGAATTTTAGTTACAACACACAAAATATTTAGAAATCTAATGTTTGTACTAACTGAATTAATAAGTTGTTACCATTAAAATACACTTTTCAATTCGGTTGGCACCTCATTTCTCTGTGTGTATCATCAAACAGTAGAAGAGTAATGGAATGGCCCGCATGTTTTCCGGATCAAAACCCCATTGGAAATATTTGCTTTAAAATATTTTATTAACCCGTAGAGTTTATGTAGAAAACCGTCAATTTGAAAGCGTTTTTCATCTAAAATAAGCAGTTATTGATGCGTGGAGATCAATTACGGAAGAACTTCGAATAATTCTGGTCTGACTGATCGAATTTTCTAGTTGATTCAAAAAAAGGAGGCTGTTGCAATTTTTTTTTGAAATAATTCGTTACTTTCTTACTTAGTTGTCCGATTGCAATTTCAAACAGATATAATTGACATAATATCGGGAGTGACAATATGACCAACTCAAAATAGGTAATTTTTTGCATAAAAATTTTGAGTGATCGCCATTGTTTTGTTTCTAATCCGATTTTTAAAAATATAAACATATTTGTGCTAGTAGACACTAACAAAAAACAAGCTTACATGGCCATCTCTAATAGTTCTCGAGTTATTCCCAGTTGAAAATGTGAAATTCCAAATTTGGTCCAGCTCAGGTCCAGTTTTTTGCGAATAACGGATCTAATTCGGGGCCAATTTCTTTTCTAAAATATTGGTTATTTAACCAAATAAATTTTTGCTTTAACGAAAAAAAATTAATAAAATATCTTGTTCGACTAAAAAACTACATTCGTTTAAAGTAGAAATTAAAAAAAAAAAATCAAATTTTTGCGATTTCCCCAAAAAGCACCAACAGTCTTTTGCCTCCAGATAAATATTTTATTTCTGAACGCATAAAGTGTGCATACCACTCTGAAAAGTCTTTTCATATAAAAGCGAGTTATGTTTTAAAAATTTTAGATTTTTATATACTTCCAGCCGCTTCGGAAGTTGCCACATTTTCAGGCAAATATCAAGTTTAACCTACTGTTAAATATTGTGCACGCCTCCATCTAGGTAGCGGAAGCGGGTGTAGATTTTGAATTGCCAGGTTTCAGATTATAATTAAAATGTTCTATTACAAATAGAAAACACTTATTGTTAGTAAATGTAGGAGAAGATGAAAAAAATCTTGTGGTGGTCAACGCTGGAGGAAGTGCCGCACTTTCGACTTAAGCGACTAGATCATCTTCAGCTTCATTGTAATCCACTACCCACAAGAAACTCAATTTTCTGATCAGGTATATATATGAACCAACCACAGAAAATCGGTGATGTTAATTAATTACCCGAATAAGAAGAGTTATTTTCGTATTTTCTTAAAAGTTTAGCCAACAGCTTTAAATCTTAAAACATTTTATTTGGCAGGGTTGCTAGTACAAGTGCTAATGTTACCATTACTGGGAACTAAGTGTAAATCCGGCATGTACACTAATATTTAAACACAACATATTCTAAGTAATTGTTTCCCAAATTAGATTTTACATTACATTAATGTTGCAATCGAACCACTAAGTAAAAAATTTCTGAATTATTTTCAAAAATTTTTTTGTGATATATCCCACTGTGTGCTGCTTTAAAATATTTTTCTTAAATACAAATTAAATAATTTTCCTTTGGCTTTACATTTATGCCGGTTAAACTCTTATACTTTTTTTTTAACTTATGAAATTTAGTGAAATTAATGTGTAATTATAGTTTTGCAACGCAGTGTATATGTTGTAGTAAGTATACCACTATTTCCAACCTGGCATCCCAACCCATTTAATGCAAAAAAAAAACACCCATAAAATAATTTGAAAAATGAAACAACACAAAGTATGAAAGAAAACTTTTAGTGGCAATGAGAGAGAAAGGCTTTATTTAATGTTGTGTCAAGTGCGTGTAAACGCATCTTGACATTCAACACAAAAATAATGGCTTAAATGGTTCGCTGTTTGAAGAAGATTCTTGCCATTTTCTAATGTTCAGTTATATAAATGCAATTAAATTATGAAAAGTTTTTCTTGTAAATAAATGTGAGTAAATATAGTAGATGTGTGTGTGTGTGGGTGTTTTGTGTAGTATTTTCGTTTGTTATAAACTTTATAAAACATTTAATAATTTATAAGGAGTTTTTTTCTAACTCCCTCTGTGTTATATACTGACAATCTAAACAGTTTTTGAAATTATTATTACTTGTGAAAAGTATTTTTTGTATACTTATTGTTCATTGCACTGTGGGCCAGTATTTTAGAATTTTGGCCAAAATTAGAATGCAGAGGATAGAAGTCAAGAATCTTATAGGAGGTTTAGGAAGTCGCTGATCACAAACGTGAAATCAGAACTTTCAAAATGGCGTATTGAAAATGGTGGCCATACATTTTAAAATTTTAATATGTTGAACATCAATTATCTGTTTATAAAGGATATGGTGTCGCTGATTAGGAATATGGAATCGAAAATATAAAATTTAAAATCACAGCGCAGATTCTTATAGTTAAATTTTTTTTATTTTCTGATTTTGTCGAAATTGTAATACAATATCCTATAGGAGGTTTAGGCAGTCGCTGATCAGATATCTGAAATCAGAATTTTAAAATTCAAAATGGCGGCCATAAATTTTAAAATTTGTATATATTGAACTTCAATTTTTTACAGTTATATTAGTTTTTTGTTTTTAAATACACTCAAAAAAATAAGTTAGTAGAAAAGTTAGTAAAACGTCTTGTAAATCAGGTATACTATTTTTTAGCAAATTTTTTTGCTAAAATCGTGTTTTCAGCTAAAATTTTTGTTATACTTATTCAGCACTTAACTGTTTTATACTAATGCTTTACTAATATACTAATGTTTTACTAATTAATTTTGCTAAAAAAAATTGTGCTGACAAGCAGATGTCGCGGCATGTCAAGATGTAGTAGAGAAGAGGAAAATGATACTAAAAAGTACAACTCTAATAAGACATATAAAAAAATCAACCATGGAAGACTTTTGTATCTGTTTTTCATACATAAAACAAAATTGAGGATTAAAACAACTTAAATTTTGCGTTGTCACCGGCTTGTGAAAATAATTGTCTATTAATAAATAAAAGACAAAAGAAAATATTTAAATTTAATATGTATTTCTATAATAAATGTTAATAGATTAATAATCTAGTGTGGTCAAATTGCAAACAAACATATACAGACATGTAGACAGAGTAAAGCGAAAGACAAAGACACACATCTTAGGTAGATTTGTATGGTTCCTTTTTCTTATTGCAAAAAAAGGGTGGTTTTTTTCGTTTCGTTTGCTTTTGTTTATTTTTTCGTTTCGTTTCTATAATTATCTTCGACAGTTGCGTCCTTTAAAAGAAAGCATCATTTAGACAACCATTGATGTAAGTAGTTAAAAGAAAATTTTTGTTATATATATTTATTTCTATATATTTTCAGATATTAAATTACTTCATGACATCAATGTGGGAAAAGGATAATTTTTATATTTCGTAATTATTGTAAATTATTTTTAATAGAATCACAAAAATATATTTTATGATTTTCAGCAAATATATTAACTAAATTACAATTTTTTTACAATTTTTTTGCGTTTTTTTTCAGTCTACTAAAATTCAGCAAAAAATTTATTAATTTTTACCAACGCTTTTTTATTTCTAATCTACTAAGTGTTAGCAAAACTTTTGCTGAATCTACTAATTTTGTTGCTAAAAATGAGCTCGCTGATTTTCAGCAAAAGATTTTGCTGACATTAGCAATTTTTTTGCTAGCACCCTCCTTACTAAAATTTTGCTGACTCAGCAAAATTTTTTGCTGACTTTACAAACTTTTTTTTTTTTATTGTACATCGAGATTATTTTTATGTTATTTTCAATTTATAACGAGCTTTCAACCTCCGTATATTTACAAAAATAATGCAAATCAAACATATTAGCTAGGTTGATATTAGCTAGGTTGATACTTCAATTATTTGTTTATAAAAGATATGGCATCGCTGATTACGAATATGGAAACTGATTTATTTGAAATTTATGATTTTGTTGAAATTGCTATCAAAGGAGTTTTTGTGGTTGCTAAGCATGAATCTGTAATCAAAAATTGAAAATGGCGTAATCGAAACTACGTCCTTTTATTTTAAAATTTAAATATATTGAAATTTAACTATCTGAAATCAAAACTTAAACTGATTACCCATCTGAAATCAAAACTTAACAATTCAAAATGGCGAATCCTATCTGGCGACCAAAATTAAAAAGCAAAACGTTCTGACATTAAAATTCTTAATGGATCGGTCTTCCCATGTAAACTTTTAATATGGAATCAAATTTAGTTATGTCGCATTTGATAAGTTCCAATATTTAAAAACATACAAATTTTATCTGAGATTTGTCCATATCCGTGACATTAAATTATATCTAAATATATCTGATTTTATAAAATATTAGCCGATAGCAGGTATGCTTTTTGTGACTTGAAGTTATGTTTAAAAGTATTTAAGCTAAGAATCAAAATCAACAATTTCATAGACCCACATTTTTTTAAATGAACATAACGATATATTTAAAAATTATCAAGAAAAAATTCAGTGTTTCAAAAATATATAGTTGAGTGGCTTATAAAATGTACCCATTTTATTATATGAAATTATATGGAATTATCCGGGAACTTAATTTTGTATTGAACTATAACAAACTATGTATGGGATTATATATAGCTCTATAAAATTACAAAAAATATATTTTCAGCATGACGTCACATATAGTTTAATAAGACTTAGCATGGGACCATATATAATCATATCGATCACTACTTATATTAAGATTATTATTATATGGCTTATGTAGTTATATATGGAGTACGATTTGGAGACATATAAGAACATCAAATATTACACATAAAAATCTCTTAATAAAAATAATCAGATGTATTTGTATATAATGATATAAGTGACACCATTCAAGGACAGATATGACTTAATCACAATTATTATAATAATTGTTCCCTGAAGAAGTCACCCAATGTGGAGACGAAATATTGGAAATAAATGATTATAGTTTATAAACAAAGGATCTTAAGATCAAAGAAAACTTCACATTTGTAAAATCATCAGAAAGCATTACCAGGGGTATAATTGATCAGTAGAACTGGTGACAAAGTCAATAGTGAATCAGTACAGTTTTACTATTAACCTTTCCTTCAGGAAACATATTGTCGGGTGGCTAAAATTACCCCTATAATTAAAATTGCAGCCCAACAGATTTTAAAGTGGAGGGTGGGTCGCCATATTGGATTCTCCATTTTGAGTTCTTAAATATATATTTTTTTTATTTGAGAAACGCGACTTTCAAACCAAGTTTAAGATCTATTTATATAATTATATTTTAGTATTACTTAGTGTGGAAGTGTGATCGAATTGCCGTTTTTCAGTTATAGAACAATATCTCAAAAGTTAATGATTACTCCCACACAGTCGCAAAAATCTAGTTTGAGGAAATCTTATTTAACATATTTGCATTAAAGTTTTTAAATATCTTTTAGAGCTTTTCGATGATCGCTTTTAAAAATTCGGTATTTGCAAAAAAATCTATATTTCTCTTGGGAAAACTGCAATTTTGTATCTTCTTTGGATCATTATGTAAGTGTTTTAGATTTTTATTTTTAAATTAGTACCTCTTTAATGATTTGTTAAAAAATCTGTTTCAAAAATTCTTTAATTTACAAAGTTTTTATTGCATAATTGAAAAATAAAAAAATGTCACAAAAATATGAAATTTTGACTTTGACCTTTTGTCAAAGAACAACAGTTAGCCACAATGAAAAACAGTTACTCACAAAATATTCAACATTCCTAGATTTTGAATACATAATCATAATTTGACTGCATCTGAAATGTACTTTTGGCCACAAAAGTTTGGATCCTAGCCCACTGTTCATTGGTGTTTTTAATGTGATGCTGTGCTTGTATATGAGTGTATGTGTGTGTGAAGTGGTATAGCCACCATTGAAAACTGTTACCACTTTTGCGGTTTTATAGTTTCAATAGACTTTATTTTTACAAGTTTTTTCCATTTTTTCTACACAGAGTGAAACATACTGATGATGGTTGGTTGGCGGGAAAAGTGAAAGTGAGTTTTAGTTAAATTTTAATCATTTAAATAATGGTTTCTTTAAAAGTTTTCCAAGTGTTTATTTCCAAATAATAGCAAATGATGATGATCTTTTTGTGTCATTATAACCAGGACAAGTTTTAAATGGCACAAAAAAAAAATACCAGTTGATTAAAGGTTTTATACTATTTTAAGTTAAAACCAATAACGAAGAAATTAATAGTTAAATTACTTAATGTAATCGTAGTATTGAAGAATGATTTTAAAAATATTAAGTTTTGTTGATGTAAAACCGAAATTTTATTTTTACAAACATTTAAAAAGATATAGTATTTAAAAATTTTTTTTTCCAAAAATCCTAAAAAATGGCATTTTTACAAAATAATTGAAAAAATGGCAAAAGCAGCATTTAATGGCAAATGACATAAAAAACTTGCCCTAATAATACAACGATAATCATGATTATATTGTATTTATTTTTATTGTTATTGCTAACAATAAATTTCAATGTAAAATGTTCGCTGATTTTAGTTATTTTTTTTTTGCAAGTTTGCACTAAACGTAACAATTAATGGATGTTAAGAACATAACACTACTCAACAATTTTTAACTATTTGCAGAACGTGTCATTGAAATATATATTGTTTTAAAAGACTTAGGTACGCTAAATCCAAATCTGTCCAATTTTTTTTCCATTTACAGTTTTTGAAATGCTGCGTTTTTTATATTTTTTCGTATATTTTGCTTAAATTTTCGAAATTAGACCATAGAAACATGAAATTGTGCTAAGAACATAAATCTACACCAAATTATCTTTCATCATTTCGGTGGTTGTGGAAGTGGAAAATTTTACATTTTCAGTTATTTTCTTATAAATTGGAGGGGAGGTCGGGGTATTCTTGGACACACTTTTATTTTGTCCAGAAACTCTAAAAAAATTAGCTTTTTCTCAAAATTTCAAAGCTTGATTTTGTGGTAACCTTTCTTTTGGTACCAGCAATTTGACCTAATTGCTTAAAATTGTACACTCTGCATCAGTTGGCGCAAGAAACTGGTTTTTGAGATTTTAAATAATCTCGGGGTATTATTGGACAGTTTTGTAAATCGATAAAAAATTAATTTTACTGCTGGAAAACGTTTTTTTGTTAATGAAAATGAAAGAATATATTATAATAGTGAAGAATATATTATTATAGTGAATAAAATATAGTGAAAAATATCGATGAAAATTATTGAGAATCGCAGTAAAGCACGTGAAAGTGTTGTGCTCCGGCACAACTCAAGTGAACACCTCGATCACAAGCAATACAATTGGCTGTGTTAGGCGATTTTCTTTCTTGGGCATATTTTACATGCAAATTATGCAAAAATCAATATTTTCCTCCGCGTCTGCTTCGTGCGGAGACTCACTGTTTTGCCGGTCCTCGATTCTCCATCACATTAACATTAGCAACGTTAAATTTTGCCTTATCGAAATTCGCAATATGCCAAGCCAAAGTGCTTTTCGGTATGTTGTGCGCCTTTCCAGCTTGCAGGATTGAGTTCTTATGGATTTTCACCTGCTTAATCGCCTTCAAAATATTGTCATAGTCGCTTAATTTGTCCTTTTTGGCATAATAACGCTGCATTCTGTCAAAAAAATATAAACGGACAAAAAAACGATTAGAAATTGCCGAAAAACTAATGCTTTGTTGAAATTATGCATAAAAAATCACTTATACGCATCAAACATGCGAGGTTATGTTGTGAACTGTCAAGAATCAAGCGTCCAAAAACACCCCGACAAAAGTGTCCAATAATACCCCGAACGCTAATTTTTACAAAATGTCGACGTATAAGTAACGCAATGCAAATTTCATACAAAACTCTTATATGCGTCAAAAGCTTAAAGTTCAAAGAATATTATAAATATATTTACCTCCCTTGGTTCGTCGAAAAATGTTGTCAAAATTAACAAAACACTAAGTGAAAAAAAAAACACTTAACAAACATCAAAATTCTGTTTGCTATGATAGCGAGGTAACAATGCGTCAAAACAAGTCAAGTGCTCAATAAAAAATGAGATTATAATAAAAAATGAGATTATGTAACGCTTGGTTTAGACCCCAAGCGTTACAAACGGGAAAAATATCGCGCTGTCCAACAATACCCCGTGTCCAATAACACCCCGACCTCCCCTATGTATGGGGAATATGGTGTACCATGAAACGATTGATATATTAACAGCCATATCTCTGCAAAACAGCAGAATAAAATTCTCGTTTAAATTGAGATATATTTGTCTATAAGCGTACTTAAAAGCTTTAACATACCCAGGAAAACTTGCTATTACCATAGAATGGGAAATGGAAGAAGAGAACAAGAATCAGAAGTACTTATAGTTGAGGCCAAGAACACCTGATTTTAACATGGGGGTGTCATAGCAGGCAAGGCCTTGCCTTGTGCTTACATATAGGGACAAAAATAAGACGTTACAAAATATGTAGTGAAATCACCAGTTACACATAAGTACTTATTTCATTTCTTATTTGTAGCATCAAAAGTAATGCTTAAAGGCATTATATGACGTATTACTTGTAAGGATGTTAATAAGTAGTTATTTATAGGTGCAAAAATAAGTACGTATTAACATGTACCTAAATAAGAAGGTATTAATAGGCAATAAAATAACTAGTTATTAATAAGGACAATTATAACTAGTTATTAATAGGTCCTAATAAGCAGGATTTAATATTTTTTTGGATTTAAATATTGCTTTGGTTGACGACCATGATGGCTCAGAAGAACAATTATTTAAAATAGAAAACATTCTGGCTAAAGTGCTTAAAATGTCGTACAATAATGAATATATATTGATTCCGGAAATTCATTCCATTCATGAAAAATTAAACGTACGTAATATATAATACATATTTTCAAAAGCCAATTTCTTTTTTAATAAAAGTTTTTTTTCATATTTTAGACAACAAATTTTAAATTTTCAAAAGAAAATACTCGGTTATTCTTCGAAAATAAGAAAATTATTACCAAAAACTCTTAATGTATTAATAAATAAAATTTAATAATTTCTACTTAATATCAATTATCTTAATTTTGTTATTTACTAAATAAGCTTTTGTTTTGTGAGAGTCGTTTATGTATAACTATATATTTGTTTGCTTAAATAAATTGCATTTAAATTATTAATTATGATATATTATGAATCTTTATAAATATACCTTACAAAAAAGTAGTTACTTATTACCTTACAAGTACCTTATTTCTTTGGCCCTTCCTAATAAGCAGGTATATAACACAATATTAGTAAGACATAATTGTTTAGCTTCCAAAATAAGTAGTGATGTATGTTCATATCAGTAAGGTATTATTTCAGACCTTCAAAATAACAACAAATGTAATGGATAGTCATTACTACGAAAGGTCTGAAATAAGTGATAATAAGTAACTTATTATTTTTGCTATTCCAAATAAGCAGATATTTAACAAAATATTAGTAAGGCGTTGTTTTTTATCTTACAAATAGGCAGTTACATATATTCATATTAGTAAGCTATTATTTCGGACCTTCAAAATAACAAAAACTGGAATGGATAGTCATTACTTTGGAAGGTCTGAAATAAGTCCTACGCATTACCAAAGTTTTGCTGGGTAGTTATAAAAAGCTTAATATATTGAAAAAATTTCATAGTTTTTCGTCTAAATTTAAAAAATGCTTCTAAACAAAGCACAATTAATTTTTGTGTGGTAGGCCTCGTTTTGGGTTGAAGTGGGAAATGTTGGTGTAAAATAGAAACAATTTAACATTTTATCGAAATAAGAAATAACTGATCGAATTATCTTCACTTCAGCAATGAATTTCTTCATAACTTTAATGAAAATTGTCACTGGAACTCGTCCAATAAAACTTTTCATAGAATCTACGAAACAGGTTTCATTAAAGTCAATGTTTATGAAATGTTTATAGAATTAATAAAAATCTTCAGTAAACTAATGAATCATTCCGACAATGAAGCGTTTATAGAATATATGACACAGTTTCATAATTTTTTTTAATATTAAGAAATTCTTTGAATTAATTAAAATCTACATAAATGTCTTGAAAAAGCATTGGGACTGAGTCAATGAACAGCTTCATATGATTTTTTAAACAATTTCATAGAAGTCCAAATTAATTAAATAATAAAGCACTTTATAAGATATGTTGAGCACTTGAGAATTAAATCTTACAACTAAAGGTTTAAATGTATGAAAATTAATGAAATTATGAAATTTTTATCAAAAAATAAAAAAAAAAAAATGCCTTTTAAATAATTTCATAGTTCTAAAGAAAATTTTGTTAAATTTATGAAGTGATACTTTATGAATTCCAATGATTTTTTTAATGAAACTATGAAAGTTTATGACAAAAAAGTTTATGTGATATTTCTTAATATTAATAAAATTTTTTGGATATAAATTGTATAAATTTGCTTCATTAATATCATGAAGGATAATTCTCTCAGTGTAGTTTTTTACTTTTAAAAAATTTTGACCAGATTGTTGGGTGGCATTAAATTGGATAACGAATTTACATTGTAATATACATATTTTTAAACATAAGTACTATGCTCGAATTTATTTATGTAATTACATGTAACTACACTCATAAAAAAAGTTAGTTCAAAAGTCTGTTAAATGGGTGCCAATTCGGTTGTTCTAATTTCTTCTGTTGTTATTGCTTAGATCAATTATTTAGCCAAAGTCATTAGTTATCTAATTTTACCACAAGAACAAACTTCAGCTGTATTTCAACAAATTTTTCGGCATAAAAATTAGTAATTCGTGATAATTTAAACCACAATTGTTTTCAAACCATTATTTTTTTGTGTCGCCTTTATCAGTATCACTTGAAGATTTTGTTATTTTCGTATATTAATTATTTTATAATAATAAAATGGGCTATATCTCAGAAACTAAATGGGATGGAAAAACTAGACCAAAAATCGTTACCCCGTACCTACTAACTACTATATTAACTACTTATATTTTGGGGTAATAAATATGGACATGTCTCTAGCCAGATCCGAAAAGAATTTTTAGAATAAATTTTCTGTTGATTCAGCTTAAAAATTCTGTTGATTTAGCAAAATTCTTAGTTAATTTAACTAAAACTCTCAACTCAAATTTAAATCTTCGAAAATTTAGGTAACCTAAATTTAGCAGACTTTGATTCTCAACTTCATTCTCAAATTCTGCTGACGCAATTTCAGGTACTATTTCCTGTTGTCGGAGCTGATTTTTCCTCTATTTCTACGTGGTTTTTTCATGAGTGTACACAGAGAGAATACATTTTATGGAATTTCATCGTAACCAACAACATTTAGTCATTATTTAATAATTTTAATTTTAAGTACTTTAAATTCATCATCAGAATAATTAAACTATATTGTAAACAGAAAATATATAAAACTAACCAAAAACACAGTCACATCATTCAAACTATTGGTATTCCTTATCAGTTATCAGTTTCCTTGCAGTTAAAATCGAATATTAGTTTTATCTGCAAAAAAACAATCACTCTATCCGAATTATAAGTTTTCATTACCAATTTTAAAATAATATAAAGTTTTTTAATAGTTTTGGTATTTCTAATAAATATTAAGATTAGCAACCTAATATCTGTTCTTTATACAAATCTATTTTTAGACATATTAATGAAAGATTAAACTTGAAAGAAAAAAAAATATTCAAGGAAGAAATTTGAAAATACAAATTCAAATTTGGTATAGGCTAGAGGTAAAGAAATTGCTTAACAAGCAGAAGGTTGTCGGTTCGAGTCTAGTTCGCGGCATAACAATTTTTTTAATAAAATAATTTTAAAATAATATATATTTTTTTTTTATAGTTTTGGTAACTCTTATAAAATATTGAGATCAGCAACCGAATTTCTGTTGTACATACAAATCTATTTGTAGACAATAGAAATTTGAAAATAAAATTTCAAATTGGGTTTAGGCTAGAAATAAAGCCGGATAAGCAGAAGGTCGCCGGTTCGAGCCCAGTTCGCGGTTATTTATTTTAAATAAATATTTTTTTTTTTATAGTTTTGGTAACTCTAATAAAATATTGCGATTACCAACCGAATTTTTATTGTACATACAAATCAATTTTTAGACAAATATTTAAATTTGAAACTAGAAAATATTCACTGTTGAAATTTAAAAAAAAAAAATTTAAATTGGGTTTAGGCTAGAGGTAAAGTACTTGCCTAACATATGGAGATCGTCGGTTTGAGCCCAGTTCGAGGCATATAATTGTTTTTAAAAAAATAAATTTTGTTGAACGCATGTGAATCTATTTATAGAATTTTATAGTCCATAAACATAAAATATTCAATTGTAACAATAAAAATTCGAAATTTGTAAATAAATTTCGGTTGTTACAATAGCATTAATATTTAATAATAGTGATAGTACGTCTAACCTCAAAAATTCGGTTGGCATACAATTCGGTAGCAACTACAAAACTGTTTTCTGTGTGTACTCATATGCATACGGTGTTAAACCTAAATTAATTATTAATGCTTCAATTCACTTTAAAACATCATCATTACAAAGTATATACGTTAGAGTGGCCGAAAACATCGAAAATTGCAAATATTAGAACAAGAAAGTGCGGAAAAGCTGCACATAGAACCAGTTCTGCCAATTAAGCCATTTCATGGCTATTTTTTTGAGCACGCTTAGACGAAACAATTTGGATTTAGCCATCATTTTAGCCGTTTTTAAGCAAATTTTTAGCCATTTTTTAGCCTTTTTGCGTTTTTTTTTAAATATAAATTTTGAGTGGAAAATTATAACAAAATTGGATGCTCTTTTTAATTCTGTTAAATAAAATTTAAGTAATAATAAGTGTCGATACAATTTTTAAAAGTTTTGTATATTTTATATAATGACGGGGCAAAAATAAATTTCTACACTTAAAATAAAATGCCGTTACGAAAAAAGTAAAATTCCGTTAACGCTAAAAACTGTTACCGAAATAACTAAAGTGTAAAATACAGTTATCGAAATAAAAGAAAATAGCGTAACCGTTACCGATGCCCGCATCGAATCGGTTACATGCCATGATAAACACACATGTTTAAAAAAATGAAATATGTAATAAAATTGTTTTCTATTTTGAATATAAAAATTAAGCATTTTAATGGGGCGAGGGAGAAATTTTAAAAATTTTGAACTTTAATAAGGCACTACTTTTTTCCAGAAAATAAAACACCACCAAATTTCTTCTTTTCTAACTAAAAAAAAGATGTTATGCACAAGAGAACAAATCATGGCAACTCTAAACTATAAATAAAGAGAAATGCCAAAGCAATTTGAGAGAGTAAAATATCTTTAGTCAGAAATAGAATTGATTATATTCTGACAACATTTTAGTCAGCAGCCAGGCAAATTTTTGAGTTTCATACCATTAATTTAATTTTTTATTGTGGTTCTTCTCTGAATCTATTTAGGTGTGTGTAAATGAGCTAAAACAAATAATTTGCATCTTAATTCAAGATCTGGAGTTTTCTCGGCTTTCAGACGATTTAAAATATATATTTTAATGTTTCGATAAGTAATTCAAAAGTAAGCCGACTTCGAATTTTTTTTTAAATTATTTGCCTTGAGAATAACTTCTTTTTTTTATGAACTAATAATTTTTAACATTTCGCCCACTCTTATGTTTATGTTCAAGTTATACCATTTAACCATCTGTATAAAATTCTATGGAGCATGGGATATCTTTACAAATAACGAGCGTCATACATTCGCTGTGTATGTATGAGTATATTTTCAAATGAGGTGCCCCTTGAATTATACTTTAATACAAACGGATGCAGGCGGATGTTGTGTTTCCGTTATACTTAGGCTGGAAAACAAATCCCACCATGAGATATTTTTTAAGTATTACCATTTGATATGTAATATTTATTATGCTTTACCCCACCTTTTTTTTTGTTGATGTTATTATTTTTGGTGTTTAACTTGAGTGTCACTAATTTTTTTATGAAAATATGTTTTATTATTAAATGTGTAAAAAGCAGATGTTTTAAAGAATTAAATTTTTAAAATTTAATCAAATTCAAATGGTACAATGCCCAAATTTTAAAAATCAAGTAATTAAAATCGATGGAATACCCAAATTCAGAAAACGAATGAATGCAGCTGTAACAACAATTTTCTAACATTTTGTTAGTTTTTTTTTTTTTGTCAAAAGTCAGTGAAATATGATATAATCAATTGAATTTCAAAATTTATATCTAATTACGATTAAGTGTCATATAAACTTATCAAATTAAATGTGCAACGACTATTTAAAAATAAATTCTTTTGATTCAATAGAAAATTGAATTTGATTTTAAGGTAATTCATTCAAAATGGAATTCCTATTTTAAAACTCTGTATAAATGTATGTGTATATATATGCATGTAACAAAATATTTGTACTAGTAAGAAAAATATACTTAATTATAGTTTCCAAACAATTATATTTTTTAAAAATTTGACAAAAATAAAGAAATTTTTAAATTTAAAGTGTTAAACATGAATGGTTCAAATTAAACCAAACTTAATTTAAATTGTTGTTATTCTTTAAGAACTTTTCTAAAGGGTCCGCCAAATAGATTTTTTTTGAACTCCTGAACCAATTGGACTTTGTATGGCGTCATACCAAGGTCTTTATGCAAAATTCGTCTCAATGATGTCTCCGAAATGTTCAATTGTTGAGAACGACGGTGAATTGATGTTGATGGCGCTTCACGCACACTTTCTGCCACAGCAGCAATATTCTCAGGTGTACGCATTGTTTTTGGCTTTTCACGCTTTGGTTTATCGATGAGGATGCCAGTTTCTTTCACTTTTTCACAAGATAACGAACATACGGACCATATTCGTTCAGCGGAAGGATAAAACTAATTATCTGTCAAATCAGACATGAGCTAAGTGTTAACATTCTCGAAATAAGCACTAGTTGAAAAAAACGTTAGATGGCGGACCCTTTATGTTTTGTCGGATTTAAAGTTTTTTTTTCTAGCTTTTTGTAGTTTTTTTTTTTAAATTTGTTTTATTTTTTTTAATGTAATGGCTGCATTTGTATTGTGGTTGTATTCTTGTAAAATATATACCTCGCTATACGGCTAACTACCATTTATGGTACGCAAGAGACTGCAAAGTAGCTATGCAAATTTTGACTGTTGAATAAAGAATTCGTTTATTAATTAACAGGGCATCGCCGCTTATGCACTAAAAAATCGAAAATATGCGCTTAAAATAAGCACTTAAATCGAAATGTGCACTAAAAACTAAAAAAAATATGCACTAAAAACTAAAAAATATGCATTAAAAATCCAAAAAAATATACACTTAAAATTTGTGTATATTTTAAAACCGATTTGTTAATCGACAGCGCTGGTTTAAAAATGAAATCCAATATAAATGTCTAACAAATGGCTACTAGATGCTATACTCATAGAAAAATTAATTCAAAAGTCTGTTAAACTGCTTCCAATTTAGTTAAGCTGATTTTTGCTGTTGTTATTGAATAAATCATTTATTTACCTAAAGTTATTAGTTATTTCATTTTACCTCAAGAACACCTTTCATTCGTATTTGAACTAATTTTTCAACCCAAGTTTAAGTAATTCGTTAATCTCAGATTTATAAATTTTGCCAGTTATTTAAAACCAAAATTGTTGTCAAACCATTTTTATTACTGCATTATTTATGTCTGCACTATCAATCTCACATGTAGATGGCGTTATTTTCTCATTTTTTTAAATTTATAGTCATAAAATAGGGTATATCTCGGAATCTAAGCGAGATAGAGCAAAATGGAACACAGGCGAAAAACGCACTGCGTTGTTTGGAAAACATTTCCGTTTCCCATGCTTCAAATATAGCATGTTTGCTTGCAAATATAATTATGTTTGCGTGTAAAAATACATATGTTTGGAAAACGTGAAACTCGTCTACCGCCAAACATATTATAAGTACACTCAGGGAACTTCTGCTTTAAAAATATGTAGTTGTTTGGGTTGTAATACAGTTTCATTATTTTTAATGTAAATGTCAGTCATTTGTAGAACAAATAAAATTTTTAACTAACGTTGTAGTTCATTTAGAAAAACAAATTACATCAAATGACTGTTTTATGATTTTACATTCATTTTTTACAATTGTTTTTTGTTATTTAAAAAAATAAAAAAAAATTTTTTTGGTTTATTTTTTACTACCATGTGGTTCATTTTCACTACAATTGTTAGTCATTTTTGAACATTAAAAAACAAATGACAATGTTAGTTAAATTTAATGAAATGTAAGTCGTCCTTTTTTTAAATTAAATTTCATTTGTTTTTGACTACAATTGCTGTCGTCTTTACCACGCATAATTTCCTAAGTGTATGTTTCCAAACATAATATCCAAACATTTTAAAATTGCTAATATATTTTTTTTAGGTTTGAAAATTTGAATTATTGTAAACATATAAATGAATTAAATAATTGCCTGCATACATATTCCAAAGTTTCTTTTTTCTGCGTGCAAAAATCGTTTCTCCGTAGCTATACACTGGGAAAAAGCTTAATCATATTTATGAAAAACTTCATAAATATGAAGGAAAACTTCATTGATTTTCGTTCAATGTAATACATCATAAATATGGCTTGCATGAAGAAGTTTTATAGCTTTTCATGGAATGTTTCATTTATTAATATGATGAAGCAAATGCATAAATTTTTATGAAACGGAAAATTTTCGTTGCCTGCTTACCTGGTTTCAAAATAGCAATTTTTCATTAACGCTAACCGCCTTTGAAACGCTCTTAAATATAACCAAAAAACAAACAGCATCGCAATGTCTTTTAGGAATGATCTTTTTAAATATTTTGCTTAATTTAACTCATTTTATTTTGTTTATTTAAATTTTTTATATTTTTTTAGCTTTAAATTTGTATTCTTATTATAATGGTAATTCAATTAAATCTGGCAAATATTTGTACACATATAAAATGTACCTGTACTATAATTATAGTTTAATAATTAATAATTTTAATAATTATAGTATATATAATTATAATTAAAAGCTTAGTCTTGTTGTGCAGGAAATCAACAATAAATAATTAAATAAATTAAAAATATGCAACAAAAAGTGCCAGAATATGCATTTATAGTAAGATATGCAAAAATATGCTTTATAAAAAAAAATATGAACAAATATGCAACAACAAATCGATGCCAATTTGTGCAAATTCTTTGATTCGGAAAAGTATTTGTTCAAAATCAATTTTGGGCTACTGACAACAAATATGGATTTGCATGAAATCGCTGCCCTGTTAATTAACAATTAAAACAAAACTCAACACAACCGTATAACAAGGACTTGGTGTGCTTTATCCACAAATGCAAATGATTCTCACTTGCTTTTTATTTTTATCGTTTGGCAAGTGGCATTTTAAGTGCATTAATATTTAAAACGACACAAAAATAATGATCTTACTAAACTTTTGCTACTATTTTTTGCGGTGTAAGTATTCCTTAGATTTAAAATTCTCATAAAACTTTTGTAATTTGCTAAATGCGTTTTCATTTATTCGATAAGTTTTAAGACAGACATTTGAAAAATCATGGAGCCTCTTTTATTTTTATCCATAGCCAAAGGAAACAATTTTGTGTGTATTTTTGTTAGCTCCGAATATACAATTCGTGATAATTCGATTATTAAATAATTTTTGATACAGTGTTCCTTTTTCGACCCAGTACTTTTAAACGCTAAATTTTTTTTACTGGAAAAAGAAAGTGGTGAAACCAAAATTGTGGTCCACCAAAAAGTTTTAATTTGGGTGAAATGATCAATCATGTGACTATAGTTATGGTGACAAAACATTCACTGGTTGGTACCAGATATATCACGTAACTAGAGATTTTTTTGAAAAAGTATTTTTATTTATAACATCCCTATGGGGAATGGGACCGGTCCTGCGTGTGCCACAGAATCGGTTCCTTCGTGCCAGAGACCGGTCCTCTGCTAAGCCCTACCCTATGTAAACAACTGGCAACTTTAACATGGACTTGTTATAGGAAGGGGTCATTTGTCCTGCTTTAAACCACATAGTGGCATGCCATAGGACTAACCAAAGATGGGCGTAAAGATGGGCATAAAAATAAACGAAAACTAAACATCTTCCAAAAATTCTGGCCAACTGGCTTTTTCTTGTTAATAAGCATTCTGGTTAAGTGGTATGTTCTCCCTTTACCAGCACATGATTGGTAATTTTAGGACAGTTGACACCGCTTAACCCACTTCAGTATTAAATTATACCAGTCCTGTGATAAGTCACTCTTTAACCAGTCACTTTTAGGTCAATTGACTCCTCATTCCCAATAGGGATAGGTACAGACTATACATCATTAATTCACTTTTTATAGGGAGAGCCAACACACAGCGATCTTATATTTGGCGTATTTTATGCTTGATACCAGTGGGTTCCTATTCACCTCAGTTTCTCTCAATCTGACCTCTTTTTATTTGCTCGTAAATTTGCACCGAGCAAATGAAAATATGTTGCAGAAATTTAAAAGTTTGAATTAATTTTTATCATGTTTTTAAATAATAGTTTAATAAAATTTTTAATTATTTCAAATATTAATGACAAAATCAGCAAGATAAAACTAAAATATATTAATTTTTAGTAGAAAATAACAAAATATAAGCAAAATAAAGTGAGTGTTTTAAGAATCAATTTTTTTTTGATCAACATGTTGCAATCATTTTTTAGTGTAAAACAAAAGGATTTCATTTGCTTGCCCGAGTTCGGTGTTTCTTGTTGAGAGGCGTGGCAAGTGTAGTCTCTCTATTTGTATATACTCTTTGATGGTACTTCCAGTCATGCTTTGGAAGACATTCATGTCAATTTTATTTCCACTGCTTTCATTTTTTAAATTTTTCATTGCATTTGGCTTCCCAACCAATTTCATACACTTTTTGGTATAAAATACCCCAAAAGTACTCAATTGGACGTACTTTTGGGATGTTTGGAGGATTTGCATATGTGGGTACAGAAGGTATGTGATACCGTCCAAGCATGATGTCATAAACATTTTTTCTTAAACTGTTTTGTTCAACCACTTTCGCATTCATTTTTTTCACTTTTGAATATTTTCAATATCATATAAGAATTTATTGACATTCATTGTGAAAAAATAAACAAGCCTACATAGCAGTAATTTATATATGAATTTTGTCCATTTACTAAGTTGGCATAGGTTATGATAGAAATCTAGTTTAAAGTAGATTTCGATTCTAATGTTAAAGCTGCTTTAGCCTTTTTTTTTTAGAATCCGATTAAAATATGTTTGCTGGGATGCTTGTAAAAATTCATGTAAACATTTAAATTTTAAACGTAATCTATTATTTAAATAGTTTTTAATGTGTTTGACATTTTTATGATGCAAGTGAATAGTTTTTATGTTTTGTAAAAATATATTTTTATAATAAACATCATAAAAAATATTGAAACGATTATTGATTTCCATTGGTTTTCTTATGTATCTTATGTATCTATAGCGTGCGGTAGCTGTGTCTATATCTTTGTTTTAGTTCTCTAGCGGTATTTCTTTTACTCTTTACTTCATGTAATGCATTTAATAAATATTTAAGTGAGTACAATAAAAATGAACGATTTAAGCATATATTATACTTATGGGGGATTTCATCTCAAGTGACCGAACTTTTTAAACCGATGTCTTGGTATCGGGATGAGTAGTTATGACCAGGGACCGAAATTTTTTTTTTTTTTAGAATTTTTGAAAAAAAAATCATATAGCAAATGGCGGAGAGCTGAGACAAGTATACCATTTTGATCCTTGTGAAGAAAGAAGTCTTTCATAAAATGCTCTGCTTTTTAAATTTGTATTTTTTTTTCGAGCAAATATAAAAGTTATTTTTTGGACTTTTATATTTTCGAGTTATTTTTTGGTTTTTAATTTTGTTCGCAAAAATAACAGTTATTTTTAAACTTTAATATTTATTACTTTTATTTTTTCGAGCAAAAAAAAAAAAAAAAAATAAAAGTCACAAATTATCATTTTGTATCTGACTTTTTTCATAAAAAGAATAATTACGGTTCCTGGTTATGACACAAAATTTCACCTGGATCGGTCAAGCACTCTCCGAGTTATAAGGTGTTGAATTTTGACATTTTCTTCAAACAGCCGTTTTTCGGATACATATAACCTATTGTAGTTGGTTAGAAAATGTTGTCCAAAATGTTTTTGATAGCCTTTTCTTCAATCTTAAAATCAGGTACTTTTTTTTTTTTTTGGGAAGCTCTTCCTTTAAGAGCTTTGTGGTCGCTTAGTGGGTTGCGACTTGTTCTTCTTTTCTTCCAAAGTAGGTTTTGAGTGCTCGCCATTTTTTTTTATCCGATTTTCATAAAATTAACACATTTCTAATATGCTAGTAAAAACGCGGTTTATCTCTGAAAGTTCCTGAGGTTCAACTAGAAAATGTGAAATTCCAAATTTGGTCCGAACCAGTTATAGTTTTTGCGAATAACGGGGCCAAATCAAGGCCAATTTTTTTTTAATTTTTTGGTTATTTAACAAAATAAATTTTTGATTAAAGAAATTAATGCATTTTAGTATAAATTATAAAAACGAAAATATTTTTTTTTTTTAATTTATAACTAGCATCCAACCTCCGTATATTTACAAAAATAAAGCAAATCAAACATATTAGCTAGGTTGATACTAGTATTTTGATCTGGCTAAAGATCTCATCAGAACCCGAAGTTTTAGAAAAGCTAGAGCCTCCAGAAAAGGCAGAACTTTAACAAAAAACCTATTAATCATCAATTTTGCTACATTCTTGTCTTCTTAGTAATCAACCACGTGGTTAGTGTCTTTTCCTAACAAGCATCATGACGTTACTAAACTTTGAAGACCAAAATGTTCTATTTATATAAAAAAATTTTAGTTTTTACTCTAAAAGTTTGCGATTTTTTCCACAAATAAATACTTTTACCCCCAGATAAATACTTTCGTTCTAAAAATATAAAGTATACATAATATTCCTAAAGGTCTTTTTATGTAATAATGTAATTTGTGTTAAAAAAATATTTGATTTCCCATTATTATTATTTTTTTAGAACTTTTGAACAAAAAAAGCATATAGAGGCAAATGTCGGAGAACTGATTCAAGTATACCATATTGATCCTTGTATATTATCATATGTGGGTATATCTGACCATATTTGTTCATATATGGTTCAATATATTACCATATATGAAAGCATGTATTACCATATATGTTCAGAAATTTTATCCATAAATGCTCAAATATGGATATATACGACCATATACACTCAAATTTCGGATCCGAACATATATGGTGATATATAAGACAATATATATATATATCATATATTGAACTATATATGTACATTAGGCCGGGTCGATTTGTGGGGAGGCAAAAAAATCGCCCAAAGCTCAGTGAAAATCGTATTCTAGGGATCAAAATAAGAAACTTTGCGGAATTAACCATACCTCTAAAACGAATTCTACTACCCCGAAACTGTTGACTTTTGTCCCGTAGGGTCAAGTTTTGAAAAATCCCACTTTGACCCATGTAGAGTGCCCCAATCGAGTCCAAATGTATGACCGACCCCCACTAACTTTGAAGGGCCGATCCACCCATGCTCGTGGCACACCCCCCTGGAACTCCCCTGGGGGGTTCCCCATACAAACATTTCAAAAAATCTCCATTTTGGCACTTTATTTTATTATTTTTTATTTATTTTATTTATTTTTAATATTTTATTTATTTTTTCTCTTTAGAAATTTATTTAGTCAGAACATATGTAAATGAAAAAATTAATTTAACTTAGTAATAGAAAAGAAAAGATAAAAATTACTGTTTGAAGTCTTTTTTGCTTTCAAGTCTGGGCAATTTCGCACGGCTCTCTAACGTCGTCGCCATAACAGCCTCTACATTTTCCGGTATAACTCGTTTGGAAACGCTAGCTAGCAATTGAACGTGTCGTTCTGTTCCTTGTATGTGTGATGGAATTTTTGGATCATTAAACGGTGGATCATCTTGATTTAAATATTCTTTCAAAGTATCGTATGGAATGCTTCGAGTGAATGGTGGTTCAAATACGTCATTTATGTCATTCATATTGATCATTTCCGTGTAACTTGTGCAATAAAAGTTTATATCTGGTTTTTTATAAGCTCTAAGTCCCGTTGGGTCGTCAACATCGGTTCGATAGCGTAGAATTATCTTGATAGCACAGTCGCGCTTTTCTTTGCTATCATCAAACAACATTGATAACAAGATATTTTCCGAATGCGCATAATATGAATTATCTGTAATTACTTTATTGACAATTTTGCGTAAACGAGGTTCTAGAAATCTTGACCAACTAATGAATTTGAAAAATAATCTACTACCGTACACGACAGAGCTGTAATACTTAATATTGAAGTACATTGGCACATAACATGTAATTATAAATTCAACCAGTATTCTTAAATTTGCATCTGGATTTTCCGTTGTCACATATAATCGTAATAGTCTAGCGGCCTTGGTGAGCCACCGAGAATGTACAATTTTCCCTGGTTTGATGTTAGCCAGATCCACTGAAACCACGCCGCTAGAAATTGCATGGGCCATGTCGTATAAGTACTTGGAATCGGTGGAAAATTCAATTTTTTCTGGAGCAATCTATTCAATTTATTATATACACTTTTTTTCAGCATTATTTCCATACCAAGTTTTTTCCAAATTCCAATCAACTTATCTTGTACTTGAATAGTGAATGATTTATAGAGCAATTTTTTTTGTTCGCTCAAGTAAAAATAATATCTCAAAATATCCAGATGGGTTGGTAAATTAAGATCAGTCAAATCAGTAGACACACCAAAAACAGTAACATCATGCCTGGGTATATGACTCATTGGGTTTTCGATAGTTGTTGATGTTGTTATTGCTTCATCTTGCGGTGTAAAGGATGGTGGATTCATTGTAAACTTTTTGATTTGGAATGATTTTTTTTTTTAAATATTTTTTTATCTGAAATTAGAACTTCACACTTTGAGTTCTTCACAACGACTTAATGCATTCACAAAAACTGTTGCGTTATATATGGTCTACGAGGTAATAAAAATGAAATGGTAATTTTAATTCTACCTGTAACCGATTTTGTTGTTAAAACTGCCCATTAAATACTTACATGTAAATTAAAAGTTAATCTGACCACAAAATCTGTTAAGCAAGTGCGCCTTTTATTACTTCTGGAAAATCCTTTATGATAATTTTATGCTCAATTCTACCTGTAACCGATTTTGTTGTCAAAACTGCCCATAAAATACTTACATGTAAATTAAACGTTAATCTGACCACAAATACTGTTAAGCAAGTGCGCCTTTTATTACTTCTGGAAAATCCTTTATGATAATTTTATGCTTTCTGTTAAGCAAGTGCGCCTTTTATTACTTCTGGAAAATCCTTTATGATAATTTTATGCTCAATTCTACCTGTAACCGATTTTGCTTAAGTAAGTTTACGACATGCAGCTGTGTCTTGTGGTGGCTTAAAAAACCCACACAACCTATTTTACGACCTGCAACAGAACGACACGTTCAATTGCTAGCTAGCGTTTCCAAACGAGTTATACCGGAAAATGTAGAGGCTGTTATGGCGACGACATAAGAGAGCCGTGCGAAATTGCCCAGACTTGAAAGCAAAAAAGACTTCAAACAGTAATTTTTTTATTTCTTTTCTATTACTAAGTTAAATTATTTTTTTCATTTACATATGTTCTGACTAAATAAATTTCTAAAGAGAAAAAATAAATAAAATATTAAAAATAAATAAAATAAATAAAAAATAATAAAATAAAGTGCCAAAAATGGAGATTTTTTGAAATGTTTGTATGGGGAACCCCCCAGGGGAGTTCCAGGGTGGTGTGCCACGAGCATGGGTGGATCGGCCCTTCAAAGTTAGTGGGGGTCGGTCATACATTTGGACTCGATTGGGGCACTCTACATGGGTCAAAGTGGGATTTTTCAAAACTTGACCCTACGGGACAAAAGTCAACAGTTTCGGGGTAGTAGAATTCGTTTTAGAGGTATGGTTAATTCCGCAAAGTTTCTTATTTTGATCCCTAGAATATGATTTTCACTGAGCTTTGGGCGATTATTAAATCGACCCGCCCTAATGTACATATATGGAAAGCTATACGGATCATATAAAAGCCCATATATTATCATATATGTGCATATACGCATCAATTTTCACATGTGATGTATATACTTTTCCACACAGCTGCTTCGAAATTTGCAATTTTTTCCAATTTATTTTAACCCACTGATCCAAAATTTTGCAGTCCTCCAATTAGGTAGTGGACATGGTTGTATTTACTCTAACATATAACTAATTTATTGGATAAGTACCTTTCAAGCCCGCCTTAAATGCAGACATGACAGCAAAAAATTTAAAAAAGCCCAGTTTTAAAAATTAAAATTTTATTTTTGGGAATTGTGGTAATCAATGGATTACGTCTCTTAATAAATATTTTATTAAATAGTGAGAATTTATATTTTAACAAAAGCCTTAAATGTTACCGTCCTATTAGGATTTAACAAGTTTCTGTTAGTTTTTTCCGTTGAGTAGTGTATTCTTTTAATTTTTCTATCACCATAAAGCATAAACATTCACCTCCTCTGACTTCATATCCAAAATTTGCTGTGGTAGTATATTTCCATAAATTAGAGCTCTAAATGTGTAAAAATTTTAAAGCTATAGTCAATAGGTTTGGATTAGAAAGCTAAGTTAAAAAAATAAAAAACTGCTTTTGCCCTGCAGCTACGTTCACTGACCGGTATCAAAAATCTGGCATCCCGATGAAAAAGTTCCGATATAGGTATATATAGTCATATATACAATTTCATATCACATCATAAATCAGTTGATCCGAATAATTGCATACATAATCTTATCTCATGAGGTCTCATTTAATATAATTTGATCCCAAAAATGGGTCTATCTAAGTTATATCTAATTTGATAAAATTTGATACTCATAAAATTATTTGGAAATCCGCCCTGCAATTTTGCATTTCAAGTAATAAGAAATATATAAATTATTAAATTGGAAAATTAGACATGATTTCATTTTGATTTATACACTGAGTTTCATAGCTATAACGTCATTTTGTTTTCCAATTATTTCGCTTAAGTGCCTTCAGAAGATGAACACATTACTGTCTTATCTTTCGATTGACGCAACGTACAGAGTCGGTCAGTTTTTGGTTTGATTATTATATTAAGTCATTAACAATTTATAATTATTACATAATTTTAATAAAATTTTAAAAACTTATAGAAAATTTTTCATAAATTCATCCAACTTTAAGTCGAGAATTGATTTTTCTAGCAATCCTACCCATTAACTTGAAGACCAATACTTTTGATAGAAAAAAAGTTAATTTCTCTAGATAAATATCGCATATTTGGGCAAAAAAATGCCAAGTCCGAGTCGGTTCTTATTTGTTATAAAGCTTTTTACCTTTTGGCTTTTAATTGGTTATTTTAAAATTGAAACTCAGATATTCCATTTGAAATTCAGAAAATATCAATTGAAATTCAGATTCTCCATTTGAAATTCAGAGAATATCAATTGAAATTCAGAAGACATCATTTGTAATTCAGAAAACACTAATTGAAGTTCTAAAACACGGTAATTGAAATTCAGAATACATCAACAGATATTTATAAAATATCAATTGAAATTCAGAAAATGTCAATGGAAATTCAGAAAATATTATTTCAAATTCAGAAAATATTAAAAGAATTTTCTGAATTTCAATTGATGAATTCTGAATTTTAAGGGATATTTTCTGGATTTCGATTGATATTTTCTGCACTTCAGTTGTTTTTTTCTGAATTACAATGGATGAGTTTCTGCATTCTTCTGTTTGCAATAGGTATAACCTTATTCCCCCTATTGGATCTTGCAAAAGTTATCCGATCATATAAATATGACGGTACTTTTGTATACACTTTTTATGCAGAAGGGTAAGAGTCCTGATGTTGGCCAGATTATTAAAAGTCAAGTTGTAAAGTTTTTTACTTAAGGTTGCAATTCTATCAATAGTGTGAAGACCAAATACATATCTAGCAATGTTATTGAAATAAGTATTTAACTCTTGCTTACTGGTGGAATCACAATTAGCATAAACTTTGCATCCATAAAGAAGTACCGGCATTAAATAAGTTTTAGCAACTTGCATGCTAATATTAACTGGAGTACAAAAGTGTGTTGCCCACAGAGTACGAAGCATTGAGTACGTTTTACCTACTACAATATTAACGTGATTATCCCAACTGAGCGTGTTGTTAAATGTAATGCCCAAATTCTTTGCTGAAGTTACGATTTCAATTATTTCATTGTTAATACGAATGTCAACGTTAATAATTTGTTTTAAAGATTTTTTACGGATTATTAAACATTTAGATTTTTGTGGGTTCAGGCATAGACCATTACGTGATGCCCAGCAATAAATGCTGTCAAGATCAGAATTAAGCTTGCATACATTTTCATTTATAGTTTTAAGCGATGTGTTGATGTATAGCTGCACGTCATCGGCATATAAATGAATTTTACTGTGGGATACATTATCAGGTAAGTCATTAACGTACAAAGAAAATAAAAGTGGACCAAAATTGAACCTTGTGGTACTCCTCGGGTAACAGATAAAGCTCCAGAATAAGAATCAATTAAGAACACAGATTAAGAGCGATTATAAAGGTACGATTTAATTAATGATACTCATGTGTCACAGAATGACAATTGTTAATAGAGCTTTGAATAAAGTAATGAATGGTCAACAGAATCAAAAGCTTTTGAGTGATCTAAAAGAACCAAAAGTGTTAAATTCCCACCATCAATAGAACAACGTATATCTTCAGTAACGTCAATTAAAGACACTAGTTAGTTGGAAAGACACTAGTCATGAGGATGGTGTTAAATAAATGAGTGATGAATGGTAACAGCTGAGGAAATAGGATTATAAGAAATTTTGGGTTGATGTTATCATTTCAAATAGAAATTTTAAATTTACTTGATATATTCTTTGTTAAAATACTGGAAGATATATACACAGACACAAAATCAGCGGTATGGAATAGCGAAGAATTATCGGAGTACTTCCAAACCAATTCAGGTGTGAAGCAAGGATGCTTGTTATCGCCTCTTTTATTTTCACTTTACATAAATGACTTACATGAGAGCCTTAAAGGAGGTTTACAAATAGGTAATATGAACATCCGACTCCTTATGTATGCGGATGATATCGTCATCCTTGCTGATGAAATAGATACACTTCAAAAAATGATACAAAATTTGGAAAACTATTGCGCTTTATGGAATCTTGAAATCAACTTAAATAAGTCGGAAATCGTTATATTTAGAAATGGTGGCAGACTGAAAGCACAAGAAAAATGGCAGCAAAATGGAAACAATATCAAAATAACCAATGGGTATACGTATCTTGGAGTTATTCGTACACCCAAAATGAAATTTACCAAACACGTGGAAAGCAGAAATATCCAGGCAAAAAAAGCTATAAACTGCACTTGGAAGAGTTTTATTTCAAACAGAGAAATACAATTAAGACAAAAGTGGAACCTTTTCTTAGCGGTATGCAGGTCTATACAAGCATATGCATCCCAAGTATGGGGTTACGGCCACTTTGAAGAAATATATATGCTTCAAAGATATTTTATGAAAAAAGTTTTGAAGCTGTCAGATTTTACTCCAAACTATGCTCTCATGGTGGAGACTTCCGCAGTAAACAATCATTTATACACCTTAGAACTACATACGCAGTACTTGACTCGAGTTATTTTTCAATACCAGGATAATAGGCTACCGTTTCAAATAACTCAAATTCTTATTCAAAAAAACTTGTTTTGTTTTAAAGAATTGAAAATGCTTGCAGAAAAACTTAATACACCATGGTCCAGTACACAGTCCAATAAACACCAATGAATTGCTCAAACTAATCAACTTTTACACATAATACAACAACATCAACATTCAGTGCTTACAAAATAAAGCAGCCAGCTCAAGGATATACAAAAGTTTAGATCATACCCGTGGTCTAAACTATTTTATCGACAATATGAATCTGTCTAATATAACCTGGATATTTAAAGCAAGATGTGGATTGATTAAACTTAATTACAACACCTTCGGTGCGACAAATGAAGAAAAACTATGTAAACTTTGCAATATGGGTACAATTGAAACATTCCAACACTTTTTATGTGCTTGCCCTGTTCTTAAGGAGTTTAGAATCGCTAGCTTCGGAAAATCCAACTTACTTGATGAAGAAATAATAGAAATACTGAACAGAAACAGATTAGGAAAAATTGGTACAATACCTTAACACAGCCTTATATTATAGAAAATTTTTGATACAAGAATATAATTAACTTCCTTGATAAATTAACTTTAAAATCACCGGAAAATTTCGACAGACGTTAAAAACATACATATTCGAACATTACTTACTTTGTTTTTCTTATTTGCAATAAATATTTAATATAGAATTTATAAATGAATTTGTAAACTTAATTAATTGTAAATAAAGAAATTACTACTATTCTGAATTTCGAATGGAAATTCTGAATTTCAATTGATATTTTATAAATTGCAATTACAAAAGTTGTACATAGTTCCGAATTTTTAAAGTAATGCAAAAACTAATTTTTTCTAAAAATCGGCCAAAAGTTTTTTTGTATTTTATTTATTAAAATAGGTTACACTCTAAAAAATGGTTGTAAATTTACTACTATAAAACAAGTAAAGTTTCATGTATTATTACGCTAATTCGGTAAATTTATACTTCAAAATGCGTAAAACTATTTTGCGCACACTTTTATATACAATGATACCCACTTACAGTATTTTTACCAATTATGTGTTTACAATTAAACACATTATGCCTGAAAGTAGTATTATTTTGTTAAATAAAATTTTTACGCACAAAGTTTGTAAATATATTAACTTATAATAGTAATAAATATTTTGACATTTTTAAATTGAAAAAAAAAAATAAACAAATTGAAAAAAAGCCAAAAAAATCTAAAAAATTTAATTTATTGAGCATTTTAATGAAAAAAAATGTATAAATGTAGTATTTGTGATAGTGTTTAGTTTATAGTTTATTTCCAAGTGTTTGCAGCCTAATTGTGGAAAAATATTTTCAAAATATAAGATATGTACAGAGCTTTAAAGAATAAAATTCTCCATTTGATTTATTCAGTCGGTTTTAACTCAATCGATTTAAAAATATCGCCAATATTGAAAAAATTGCCAAAATTGAAAAAAATCGCTAAAATTAAGAAAAAATTTTAAAAATAAAAAAAAAAATACCAAAAATTAAAAAAAAAGTTAAAATTAATAAAAAAAAATCGCTGAAATTAAAAAAAAAATCTCAAAATTTAAAAAAAAACCCTATAATTTAACATAATCGCCAAAATGAAAAAAAATCGCAAAAAATTAGAAAAATCTCTAAAACTAAAAGAAAATCGGCAAAAATTAAAAAAATCGCCAAAAATTACAAAAATAGCTAAAATGAAAAAAATTTCGAAATTAAAAATAAAAAATTTGCAAAAAAAAATCGCCAAAAATGAAACAAATTTTCAAATTGGAAAGAAAGCTTAAATTGAAAAACGAAAAATATTGACGAGAAACTTAAAATAGTTGTAAATGTATCTTTATTAGTTTTTCGATGTTTTGTTTTTGAGAAAAACGCGATCTAGGAACCTAGCCAATCAGGCCGGTATTGGGGTTGAGTTTTGAACACCTGTGCAAACATTTTTCCAGTTGCTTTTTTATTTTTTGAGATATGGACGTTTTTTATTTAGTCAATTTTTAAAAGGTACATATTACGAAAACTAATGGAGCTGGGGGAAAAATTGCTGCACCATTGTTCAAAACTCAACCCCATTATCCCTACAACGATCCTAAATTTCGATTTGATTGGCTGGATTCTTAAATCGCGTTTTTCTCGAAAAGCAAGCATCGCAGATAAAAAGAGTATTTATTTGAAACATCGTCTATTTTTCAAAAACTAACAGAGATAAATAAAAGACACGGACAACTTTTCCCAATTTGATAAATTTTTTGTCAATTATGGTGATTTTTTTTTAATTTTCGCGATTTTTGACTTATGCCGTTTTTGAATTTTAAAGTTTTTTCTTTTTTTCAATGTTTTTACTTTTAGGAATTTTTGGCGATATTTTTATTTTTGGCGATTTTTTTTTTTTAATTTTGGCGATTTTTTAATTTTGGCAAATTTTAGTAATTTATTTTTAATTTTGGCGCTTTTTTTCAATTCTGGCGGTTTCGCCGATTTCGGCAAATTTTAAATCGATTAAGTTAAAAATAGATTGAACTCCCAATTATTGAATTTGCAACACATTAATAAAACTCTTTCTAAAAATTAATTTTTTGTTTTATTTGAAAAATTTTTTGGGCTGTTATTCTTTTTTACCGGAAGGTAATGATACGCATTTTTAGGGGGTTTTTACGCTTATAAATATGTATTTTTACGCATTTTATACGTATAATTGTACGTAAATCATGTTTTTTTACACGAAAATTTGGTAAAATTACTCATTTATTTATAAATTTTATCAAAATTTTACGCACTTCCATTGTAAACACAAACTTACTCTCAATGTGCGTATTTTTTTCATTTACACACATAGAGTAAATTTACCCAACTTATAGTAGGAGTACAGTTTCCTACTATAAGTTGGGTAAATTTCAACAGAAATTAATTAGAGTGTAGATCGTGTATTTAAATCGATCTAGAAAGTTTCATCATGTAGCTCGTATTCGTTTTAGAAAAATTCTAATTTTTGATTTAAAGTTTATATGCAATTTTGACCTGTAGTTTTTAAAAACTATTAGTTTTTAATTGTGTATAAATTGGGTATTAGAGGAAATATTTGTGGAATATTGACCTTCAAAAATATATTAATACTTGTTTGTGTATAAAAACAATAACTATGAATACGTGCCGTATGAGCACTAAATAATACGTATTATTTATTGCTCATACGTGCCCAATGTTCATTCATATGAACTTCCTATAAATTATTTCACAAATACTGTAAATATTGACTAAAAAAAAATATATATATAAAAATTAACTCAAAATGTGTCAATATTTACCGCACTTACTTCTGCCATTTTTTAAGAAAAATTTAAAAAAAATAGTTCCTCATTTTACTCTTATACTACAAACAAAAACTAGTAGTTTTTGAAAACTTCTGGTTTTTGATAACAAAATTTGTATGAAATTTGTCAAGCAAATATAAGTATATTTTTAAAAACTACTTAGTTAGGCATTGCTGGGATATATTTTTTCCTGTAGAGGGGCAGTTGGTTTGGAAAGCGTCATATGTGTGTGTAGAATAGTTTTTTTTTTTTTTTTTTTTTAATGATGAAAAATGATACACTCATATAAATATATAAATATTTGCATATTTAACATGGTTTTTAAACTGTTTTTTTTTAAAGTGGTAATTGAACTTAAAAACAAATTGCTTCTATAAATACATGCAATAAAAAACTAAACATAAATTTTATACATAAAAAAACAATGTAATGCAAGTAAGACCTCGTCAAATGTTTTAAAAAAAGAATTTAATTTCATTTGAAAATATATGGATATATATGGAACATTTAATTAATTCAATTTAATAATTCAACATTTTAATTTGTTTTTGACTTTTAATAAAATAAACCACAAATTTGTCAACATAATATTTTTCGCTAACTAATGAATATCATTTATTTGTTTTTTTAAACTCAAATAAAAATCGGAGTCTACGTACAGAAAAATAAAGAGCCAACCAAATTGAAAAGTGTATTTTTGCAGCTACAACCAATAAATTCGATTTGTACAACCATATTCAAATATGATTCCTGAATATTTCGGATCTTGCAATTAAAATTCAGTTGTGTTAACAGAATTTTGTTGCGAAAAGCAATATTCAGTTGTTCCAACCGACTTTAGTCGTTGTAACCAAATTTTAGTTTTTAAATGGAAAATTTTTTTTTTTAGCAAAAATCTAGTTTTTTCTTTAACATTTCTTATTAATTCGTATACAATCATACTTGGGAACTTTTCATTGGCAATGAAATTTAATTGACATTACTCGCTGCCAATGCCAAAAAAATTTATTAACTTTCCAAATTTCATTACAATGCCAATGATTTTTTCTCGTTAAGAAATGAATTGTGCATTGGTATTAGTTAATCCTGTCTCTTCTGATCGAAACAATACTTGTGTGTACGTAGTGTGACAAAACTCCACTTTAGCCACAGTCATCGCTGTGTCGACCGTGGCTCAACTCGTTAAGAGGTGAGATTACGATGCATAGCTTGATGCTAAGGCAGTGAGTTCAAATACCAGTACGACACCAAAAAATAAAAAAAGTTTTTCATATAGAGCAAATTAACAATATAAAATACTTTGTTCAATTGACACATAAATTAACCACTGACGGGTCCCAGGAGGGGGACGAAACTGCGGCAGTCTGGTGTATCCCTTGTGTCCGTAAAATTTTTCAATAAAAAAGTTTTCTTCTTCTTCTTCCTGTAAAGAGACTAACTAAAGTAATATTCTACAGTAATTAATATAAAAATTAATTACGATTGTCATTATCTGACGGTTGCAAAACACTTTCTAACATTTTTTTTTAATCGGCATTTATTTGACCAATATTTAGTAATGAAAAGGCAACAACACCTAAAAAAACCATTGTAATTGACGAACAAATAATTGTTTATAAAAATGGTTTTATTTTAGGGAAAAACTGGAAAATTTGAAAATTTTTAAAATTTTAAAATGTATTCGCTATTTTTTTCAAGTTTTATCATGTATACACTATTCAGTCTTATTTGGTAGCTGCTTCGTCATGATGGATCAGTTTTTTATAATATATACTTGATAAAATATCAAATATTTATAAAATTAGTACTCAAATATAGGTGTGTCATCTAAATTTACAAATTAAATTTTTTTTAGACAATTGTAAGACAAAATTATAAGAGTCAATTATAATTGTCTGTTAAATACAATTGACTAATGCCCATTGAAACAACATTTCATTGGCATTATTTTTAAGCAATTGCAATGACAAGCAATTTAATTACACTCAGGAAATTCGGAAATTTGTAATTCGGTCAAAACCATTAACACTTATTTAATAGGACGTTATTTCATTAGGAATTAACAATAATCGATAAATAAAGCAAAAATACTGTACTGGCCATTAAAAAAGGGAAACAGGAACTAAAAAACAATCTTATTATAGAATTATTGTATTTACAATCAACTTTTGTAATAAAATTCTGTTAGTAATTGTGTACGGTAGAAGCAACCACTTTTTTTTGAACAATTCAAGAGAATTAGTACCATTTATCAATATTTTTTTTTATAAAATTGTCGATAATCAAAAGTGGTTACTGCAAATACGGTATTCACAATCAAATATGCCACTAAATTAGATGTTCAGTAGTAACAACTGAATTGTTGATTGAATTGTTTATAGAAGCAACTAACTATTGGTATTGGTAAAGGAATTTTAGACAATGTGTTTTTTTTCCTTACAAAATATTTAAACTCAAATTTAGCACTCAACATTTATAAGTGTTTGTGGTGTGGTGGGTAGAAAGTTTGCCTTGTACTTGCACGAAATTCCGAGTTCAAATCTCGGAAAAGACAAACACAAAAAGTTTTTTTTTTAATTCATATAAAATATTCAAATGGTTAAATTGCAAATAAGGAAATGAAAATTAATAGTGATTGTGGTGCAATTAGATGACTATTAATCTGAAGGCCACGGTTATATACCAGAAAAATCAAAAAAAGTTTTTATTTTCACTAAAATTTTGTGGAACGTAATAATATTTATTTTCAATTTATAACAAGCTTTCAACCTCCGTATATTTACAAAAATAAAGCAAAGCAAACATATTAGCTAGGTTGATACTAGCATTTCGATGTGGCTAAAGATCTCATCAGAACCCGGAGTTTTAGAAAAGCTAGAGTCTCCATAATAGGCAGAACTTTAACAAAAAATTTATTAATCATCAATTTTGCTCCATTCTTGTCTTCTTAGTAATCAAGCACGTGGTTAGGTTATTTTCCTAAGAAGCATCATGACGTTACTAAACTTTGAAGACAAAAAATGTTCTATTTATAGAAAAAAATTTTAGTGTGTACTCTGGCTCAAGTAATATTTTTACAGTTATATTAGTTTTTTGTTTTTATATACATCGAGATTATTTTTATGTTATTTTCAATTTATTTATTTATTTATTTGGAATGTAATATTAGCTTAGGCAACTGAATATTAGTTTCCACGACTAAAAGTATAATTTAACATTATAATATTTGTCGTAACCGTCAGACTTCGATTGGCAACAAATTCGGTGGCCACAACTGAGACTGTTTTCTGAGTGTATGATTATACAAATATTGTTCATTAACTTTCTGCTATGTAATTTAGTACTAATTGTTGGCCACAATAACCTTTTTTAAAATACAAATAATAATAATATCAAATAAAAAAATTTAATAACTTTTAAAATAAAAAAAAAATAATATAGCAACAATAAATTATATAAATAAAAGTAAAATAAAGTTTAAGCGGAAAAATTTCGAAATATGCTTCGAAAACAAACAAAATAAATTGAATGTATAGTCCAGTGATCTAAAAAAGCGGAAAAACCGGAGTTTAAACCAAAATGAAAGGCTGAAAAAAGTCAATAAAACCTGAAATTTGTTTATAATGTGGTATCATCAAAATCTGAGGTATGTTTTTTTGTATTTTTTTCTAAGAAAATAGTTTTGGAAAGTCTGTTTCTGAAGATCTCTCTCTTCATAAATAAAAAAAAATAGTACAAAAGATAAAACAATTTTTTTCATTCGGTAAGATTTTTTTTTTAAATTCATTCGGTATAACCAAATATATTAGTATGTATAACTGAAAATTCTGTAATGCATAGCAAAATTTATTAGGAGCTGCAACCAAAGAGTATATACAAATTGAGAGACTACACTTCCCATGCCTCTCAGCAACAAAATACCAAACTCGAGCAAGCAAATGAAATCCTTTTGTTTTACACTAAAAAATGATTGCAACATGTTGAAAAAAAAAAGTTTTTTGCTTAAACACTCACTTTTATTTTGCTTATATTTTGTTATTTTGTTATTTATATTAAAAATTAATATATTTTAATTTTATCTTGCTGATTTTATCATTAATATTTGAAATAATTGAAAGTTTTAATAAATTTTTATTTAAAAACACGATAAAAATTTATTTAAACTTTTAAATTTCTGCAACATATTTTCATTTGCTCGGTGCGAGTTTACGAACAAACAAAAAAAAATGAGGAGATTGAGCGACACTGAGTAGTATGGAAACCCATTGCTGCAACCGAATAATGTCGTAGTACATGTAACTACGGTTGTCGGTTGTCGACAAATTCGGTTGACTTGAAGAATCTGTTGTCCGTTTGCATCAATACGATTCAAGTGATATAGTGTTGCCAACCACGAATTTAAAAAAAAAAAACTTTAAAACGTTTAATACTTAAAATACGGATTATGAATACGAATTTTTAACAGAGATTTTTTAGGCTTAAAATATTTTTTAACTAAAATATATTTGAAATCTGAAATCAAATATTTTTTTTTATTAATACGGCTGCAAGCACTTAAAACCATATCAATTAATTGCGATTGGGCTTAGGACGTAGAATATTCGTGCAATTAAAGTGACAACTTACCTCATTTTAATTTTTTGTAAAAAGATAATGACATATTATTATTTTTCTACTACTTTAAAACATATTTATAATGTCATACTAATAACTAGTTAATTTTCCCACTACTTCCAATACAAAAAATAATGTCTTACCCATAAGTACTCTTAGGAGATTATGTTGGTAAAGACGACAGCAATTGTAGTCAAAAATAAATGGAATTTCATTTAAAAAAATGACGACTTACATTTCATTAAATTCAACTAACATTGTCATTTGTTTTTTAATGTTCAAAAAATGATTAACAATTGTAGTAAAAATGAACCACATGGTAGTAAAAAATAAACAAACATTTATTTATTTTTATTTTTTTAAATAACAAAAAACAACTGTAAAAATTAATGTAAAATAATAAAACAGTCATTTGATGTAAGTTGTTTTTTTTTAATGAACTACAAGGTTAGTTAAAAATTTAATTTGTTCTACAAATGACTTACATTTACATCAAAAATAATGAAAGTTCCCTGCGTGTACTTGTTTTTTACATTATTTTAAATATAAAGTAATGATCTACAATTTTTTTTGGAAAATCAATTTTTAGACTCATTTTTTTGTACACTCCAGCAATTACATACATAAATACATATTTTTAATTTTTTTGTAAGCTGGGAAGTAATGACATTTTGTGCAAGTAATTCGTTTATGTTTTCGTTACTTATTGAATAAGCTGGACTCATAAACAAAAAATTTCCCACTAGAAAAACGACTTTAAGATGTTTTTAAACATTTATTTCCACAGAAACACACGCTCATAAAAATTCTCTTGCTTCAACCGAATTGAGCCGGTTGTGGCAAACCTAAAAATATAAAAATAAAAATATATTATATTTAATCAAAAATTTGATACTATTTTTTTTGGTTTTTTACAATCTACTAAGCTTCAGCAAACATTTTCATTAACATTGCACTAGTGTCAGCGAAACATTTAGCTGAATTTACTAATTTTTCACAAGTCGATTTTCATTAGCATTCAACTGATTAAAACATTTTGCTGAATTTACTAATTTTTTTGGCATGTATTAGCAATTTTTCTGCATGGATCTTCTTAGCAAACATTTTGCAGACTAACTTTTTTGCTAACTTTACCGAATTTTTTTTGAGTGTCATTGATGAAAAAGTATTCTATTTCGTTGGAATGATTGTACTTTTAGAATTCTTTCAAAGAAAAGAAACGTAAAATACCGTTACCGAAATAATGGAATTATCGTTTCCCTTTATATACCGTTACCGAAATAATTCAAAATTTTGTTACTCTTAAAATATTAATATATATATTATTTTATTAATTTAAGTCGAGATCACAAAAGGAATCCCTGTATTAAGAAAGTGGGCTTATTTTTCCCAAAGTTTGATAATAAACTAGTCAGTCATTAGAATTCGGACATGATGGGGAAAAATATTGGTGTGTATTGATTAACCGTTAGCCTTAAAATACCGATACCGAAATAACTACAATAACGTTACCGCCAAAATACTGTTACCGAAATAACTAAAAAACCGTTATTCGTAAAATATCGCTACCGATATAACTAAAATACTATTACCGCTAAACTACCTTTACCAAAATAGCTTAAATACCGTTATCGCTAAACACCCATTACCGAAGTAACAGAAATATCGTTAGCTCTAAAATATCGTTACCGAAATAAAAAAAATAGCGACTCGGTTACCAACTATGATTATTTCTTGAATGAGTTCAAAAGTATAGTAATGGAGAAAAACTAGTTAAAATTAGTTCAAAATGACGTTTCAGGAAAAATTTCTATAATTAGCAGATTTTTTTGCTAAATATAATCGTAATAAGGACACCCAAAATTATTCTGTTGAACCTATAAAAATTAAGCTATATTTTCGCTAAATTCAAGTTACTTGAGAGTAGAAAATTAATGTGCTTAAATCCGCAAAAAAGTTGCTAAGTATTAGTGCAAATCACAAATCACAAAAAATTTAAAATTTTCAGTTTTTTTTTTTAATTTTTTATGCGAAAAAAATCTGCCCTTCAGAAATCAGCAGTTTACAATTTTTAGCAAATATTTCTGTTGATTTTAGCAAAATGCACACTTATATTCATTCAGCCAAATTTAAGGTAAATATAGCAAACATTTTGTTGATATTAGTTTTTGTTTGCTGTTTTTAGTCTACAAATATTTAGAAAAAGCTTTTTGCTGATTTTTGCATAGCAAATTATATTACCTTATTTTACTATTAGTTTGCAAAAAATCTGCTAATTTCAGTACTTTTTTATGCAACGTCGATTTTGTTAGCCTTTTCTGCTATTTTTACATGTTTATTTTTATGTGTCCACATTTTAAAAGATAAAAACATATAAAGGGGACCAAAAGAAGTGCAATACTAAGAGAAGTATATAATCGGAGGGTAACTAAAAAAAGTTCAAAAGAATGAAAAAAGTTTACTCTTTTAACAAAAAAGTTGTTTTAACGTCTAAAAAAATATATACTTCTATCAGTTGTACTTTAAGGAAACAGTACCTTTAGTAACCTTACGAAGAAAGATTACCACTTACACGATTTCGATAAAGGGCCGCTTCTATAAATATAACGCTTTCGACAAACTACAGCTAAAACTCGTCTCGAAACTCTGCTTAATATTCTGGTACCATAACAAATGAAACTCCTGCCACTGAAATGGCGATTGTTTATTGCTTTCAAAGTTTAACATTCCCTCAGACCTGCGATATGACTGCTTCAGTAAAATAGTTTAGTTATTTTTTCCTGCTCTTAACATCCACATGCGAATTATTATAGTCGTGCCACTCCTCATTTGTAAACAAACAAATTTAATATGATGTAAATATGTACATACGATCACGTACATATTTACTCGAATTTATGAAAAATTCTGTTGCAAACGCCGAATTTCCCTTTAATTATGTTTCCCTTCAATTACTGCAATGTAATTAGACGTAAAAATTAATTGGTCTGTAATTAAATAAGAAAATATTGGTATTATGTCCCATGCTTTGTATTGGCAAAAAAGGAAGCGTTTAAGACAGAAGTGTGAGCGTCTGAAATTATTAATTACATGACAAATTTCATTAATGAATGATTGTGAAATATAATTGACGCTGCCGATATCTGCTAATAAATATTACCACAGTGATTTGTGTATGTCAAACTAAATTCTAAGTGTTTTTTTGTAGTATATACTTGCAGCTTATTTTATTTTCCAAATTTCATCAATGTTAATTTTATATAGCATGTCAATGTAAATTTTACCTTGAATAAACTACCAAAAAAAATAAAAAAAATTTGTGAAATTTAACAAAAACGTAGTTTAGCATATTACCCAAGCATTTTTGCCGATATTTCAACACAAATTGAATTTTGAAAGGACAGGCTTTTATAAAAACACACCAGTTTTTTCTGCGTGTGCTATTACCGTTTAATTCGGTTGTGATACAAAACCACGATTGATATAAGATAAGTAATTCTGTTGCCATAACCGAATTTAAACTTAGTTTGGTTGCTACAATCGAATTCGGTTGCAGCAACCGAATTTTCGGTTGAAGCAACCTCATTCTAACCGAATCGTTCTGTGAGTGCATCATCTAATAAACCTTATTTAGTTAAGAGGAACAGATATTTTTTGTGATGCTCCTTACTACACTGATAGAAATTTGTGCGTAGTATTAATGAGTTCCTTTATTACAATACGTTTAATACAATGATCTTTTTCATAAAAAAGTCTCCAAAGAAATGTTTCATTGAATCACTGAAACATGTTTCATTAAAACAATTTTAATAAATGTTTTAATTGACTCAATGAAAATTTCATATAGTATATGAAATTGTTTTAATAATGCTACCATAAACGTTATATAAGTTTCATGTGTTTAATGAATAAAATTCATAGTTTTTATAAAATATTTTCATAAGTTTTTATTACAAGAAAAAAAATGCATTCCTTAATAACAAACTTTTTAAAGAGGTTAAGATATTAGCCAAAGACAATTTGTTCTTAAATTAAAAAAAAAAAAAAAAAAAATCTGTTGACTTTTACAAAAGCACTTATGTCGACTAGAGCAAAATGTTTATGAAATTTGTAGTCATTTCACATCAACGCTTTATACTTTTTATGAGATTGCCTCAAATAATTTTTTTTTTCAAAATTTTAGTTAATTCTGTCAAACAAAAAAAATTTTAACTTCAGCGATTATTTTTTTAATCCAAAATGTACTACGAGTACATAGAAAAAATATAAAAAAAATTACACTAAACTATTATTTTCTATAACTTTTCATTGATTTAATGAATTTTTTTATGAAATTATGAAAAAATTATAAAAAATTTTAATGCAAAAATTAACAATATTAATGAATTTTCATTCAGTTAATGAAATTATTCATTAAATCAATGAATCAATTTTAATGAAATCGATTCATTGATACCCTTAAGGAAAATTCTATCAGTGTAATACATTTCAAAGGATAATAGTAAAAAAATTATGAACTCAATAAATGACAGTCATATCAATGCCGAAAACATTAATAAAATTTTCATACAAATTAAACATATAATGGTAGAATAATGAACGTCATGCATGTCAGGTATTTCAATTACAAAATCGATTATCTAAATATTTGTAAATAAGTTATGAATACTCTTTGTCGCTATGCTAATTTTTATTTAAAATGCTTAAAGGTTGACATTATTGTGAAATTTTATAAAACCCATTCTTTTATAACATTTCATAACAAACTTCTCACGTTCAATAATATATTGTCAGCTTAAAGTTGTAAATTTTTATTGCAATCCCCCCATATTTATCAAATCCCTAAGCGCGTACAATCTACCTGCACGCAAAAGTAATAAAATGGATTTTAAAGTTAAACATGCCTCAAACAAACAAATAACAATTCTATAACTGGGTATCGATTCACCTCAGTCTATCTCAATCTGCTCTCTTTTTATTTGTTCGTAAGCTCGCAGCGAGCAAATGAAAACATGTTGCAAAAATTTAAAAAATAAAATTAATTTTTATCATGTTTTTAAATAATGATTTAATAAAATTTTTATCTTTTGTTTTATTGAGCTAAAGATCCTTTATTTTATAATAATAAGTATTTATTTCCAATATTTCGTCTTCGCATTGGAAGACTTCTTCAGGGAAAATTTTTTATAATTAAAAAACTTAAAAATAATAATTACAAAAAAAAGTCGGGAAATAAATATTTTCTAATTTTATTTACTGAATTTGACATTAGAAAATAATTTATTTCCCGCCTTTTTTTGTAATTATTATTTTTAAGTTTTTTAATTGTAAAAAATTTTCCCTGTAGAAGTCTTCCAATGCTAAGACGAAATATTGGAAATAAATACTTATAATTATAAAATAAAGGATCTTTAGCTCAATAAAACAAAAGACAAAAATTTATTCAAAAAGATCGAAGAAAAATAAGAAGATTTAATAAAATGTTTATTTATCTCAAATATCAACGATAAAATCAGCAAGATAAATTTAAAATATATTAATTTTTAATAGAAAATAATGAAAAAATGTTTTCATTTCCCTACCCGAGTTCAGTGTTTTGTTGCTGAGAGGCGTAGGACGTGTAGTCTCTCTATTTGTATATACTCTTTGATTCTAGTCATGCATAGAATGGTAGTAATGTGAACAAGTGAAACAGACATTAACTTCTTTAGTACAAAAGTAGTAACAATAGTCAAGGAAAATGTACTTGATCCCTAAAAAATTAAAAGCAAAGGAAGAATTTTTTCGATATCATTTATGGTTTTATTTAATAAATGTAATTCATTCTTTCAAAGAAGACTAAACAAATTTTTGACCTTATGTCTTCCGATTTTCTTTATATGAAAAACATTTATTCCTTATCTCTATATATCTCCATATTCAGTTTTTCAATAATAAAACAAAAAAAACTCAAAAAATCCCGAAAGGATGTAACTTCGTATTCTCGAAAGTTGTTATCGGATTTCGCTGACTTGAAAAGCGTTCGGTTTTCTAGATTGTCCTCTCTCACACTTATGCAATAAAATATACATTTAGAAACAAAAATGCATTTTTTATGCAAATGCGATTTTTAGAAACATTTTCGAAATTGTTCACCCCCTTCAAAATTTTTTAAACATGGATAAATGGAAAATTTAAAATTTTTTTGTATAAAACTACATTTTGTTTTTTCTGTGATTAAAATAAAAAAAAAAATGTCGGCTTTTTTTAGAAATAAAAAATTTTATATTTTTTTAAAGTCTAAAATTCCAAAAGTATTTGAACTTTCTAGCTTTTTTAGAAATTTTACATTTCGCGTATAAATTTGTAAAAAAAATCGTTTGCACCCTTTATTTGGTAATGGCAAGTACTTAAAATTATCATTACAAATCTCATTACTTTTCTATGGGCAAGCCAACATATCTTTACTAAACACCTTACGAAAAATCAAAAAATATGTGGTTACCTATATGCAGCGGCGTACCCAGGATTTCGCTTCGGGGGGGGGGGGGGGGGGGGGGTGGGGGCCCAATTTTTGTTTTTTAAATTTTTTTGTTTGAAAAGCATATAATTTGTTACACACGAGAGCCTATATTTAATATTTTGTAGTGTCCGACAAAGTACTCGGCTTCGGCTTCGTAGTTCGGCCAAAAAGTGAAGTTCGGCCAAGTTCGGTGTTCGGCCAAATTTTGGCCGAATTTGGCCGAACTACCGAACTTTTTATGATTACACAGTGCAACACAAAATAAAATAACCATATACGGACACCACTACGTGATAAAAGACTAAAAAAAAAAGACCCGTGTCTCCCAATTTTTCCCAAAGTCATATCCTCTTTTGTTTATGGGCCGCCAAAAATTTGGGGCCTCGGTATCATTTTTGCAAAAAAGTGATCATTTTCTCAGGGTCATATCTTGCAAACCGTTCAGAATTTCGATTTACTCTCTATTGCAAAGTTGTAGCTCTTGTCATAAAGAACAAAAATTGCGAACATATAAAATCAAAAAAACTTCACCTTCCAGATCAAAATCGCAAAAAACTTCGATTTTTTTTACCTTTTTCCCGTGTTCAGGTCCATAGGTAGCAAACCGTTCAAAATTCAAGGAAACAATCAACTACAAAAATTTACCTAAGATCTCAATAAACAAATTTCTAGAACATATATACTTCCTGGGAATTGGGTTTGCTACCTATGCACCTGAACAGGAGAAAAAAGGAAAAAAAAATTAAATTAAAAAATTTTTCACTTTTGCGCGCTACCTAAACAGTGTTAAGAATCATCTCTAGGAAGTTTATATGTTCTAGAAATTTGTTTATTGAGATCTTAGGTAAATTTTTGTAGTTGATTGTTTCCTTGAATTTTGAACGGCTTGCTACCTATGGACCTGAACACGGGAAAAAAGGTAAAAAAAATCGAATTTGTTTAAGTTTTTTGCGATTTTGATCTGGAAGGTGAAGTTTTTTTGATTTTATATGTTCGCAATTTTTGTTCTTTATAACAAGAGCTACAACTTTGCCATAGAGAGTAAATCGAAATTCTGAACGGTTTGCAAGATATGAGCCTGAGAAAATGATACCGAGGCCCCAAATCTTTGGCGGCCCATAAACAAAAGAGGATATGACTTTGGGAAAAATTGGGAGACACGGGTCTTTTTATTTTTAGTCTTTTATCACGTAGTGGTGTCCGTATATGGTTATTTTGCCATGACTTAAAAAATTACACACAGTGTTATTTATAAAAAGCACAAATAATGAACAACTGTGGTTATATTTACTTTTCTGAATTTACAAAAAAAAAACTACATAAAAAATACAACGTTGAATATGATAGAATACAAAAAAAAACACCGATATTTAAACATCAATGTGTGTGAAAAAATTTAAAAAAGCCAAGAGTTTAAAAAAAAAAATCCAGAAATATAAACACAAGACTTATAAGCAAATAATCAAATTTAATGCGATATAATTAAATATAAAAAAAAAAAATCGAGTGGTAAGTAATGCTGAAAAGAGAATAACAGGTTCATTAATTTGGGATAGACATGATGCAGTACCAGAACCAAACGAAAATTTTATTGAAAAAGAAATTAAAATGTTTATTACGGAGCCTTTAGGTCCCGAAATATAAATATATTTGAGTATTGGAATTCAAGTCCATTTACAAATATAAAAGCTGTAGCAATAAAATATTTATCAGCCCCAACAACTAGTGTAGCTAGCGAAAAGCTTTTTAGCGCTGCCGGACAGCTGTATTCTGATAGACGAAGCAATTCACATGGTGTGAATGCGGAAAAATTGCTTTTCTGTCATGACAATATCAAACTTTTTAATTTTAAATATTAAAGTTTAAGTTTTTTTTTTCTATATCAACTTAAAAATCGATCAACTATTTTTCTTTGACTATAAAATATAGTACAATACAAATATTTTATTCTCTTTTTGTACTTAAAATAGTAAAACTATTTTCCAAATATGATTTTTTAAAAAAATATACCTATAAATTTGTATTTTGTTTATGTTTAATAACTTTTTGGTTTAAATTTATTGATCTAAAAAAAACAATTTATAATTTTTTTATTAAAACAAAAAGTTTAGCTTCGGCCGAACATTGATATAATGGCCGAAGTTCGGCTTCGGCCGAAGAAAATGAGTTCGGTCGGACACTAATATTTTGTATCTGTTACATAAGTTTTGGATGGGAAAGTTACCATTGACGTTATACCCAGTTATGATAGCAATTTTGAAGCAAAAATGTTTTGACATGTCTTTGTTTTTTTAGTTTTCTTATATCTACAAACAAGTTTTTTTTTTTTTTTGAAATATTAAACAAATTTATGTATCAATTAAATAATTTTATTTTGATTTTTAAAGTGAGCTATCATATTAATTAAGATACTTATATACTATTAACAAAACTCTTAAAATTTAATTCAACGATTTTTTTTTCATAAAAGTGTCAATGATTTTGTCAGGTTCAACCTTTTCTCGATACACTGATGCAAGAGCTAGAGCACCAAGTCTAGCTTCACCCATAGAATTCCTTAAATATGTTTTCACTCTTTTTAGGGTGGAAAAACTTCTCTCCGCGGATGCAGTTGTAACAGGAATTACTATCAGTAAACGTAAAAACATGTAAACGTTTGGAAAAAGTTGCAATCTTGAATAGTGTCTAGCGGATTTGATGGTCTTTATGGTAGTGTTTCCATAGATCAATTTCAGTTAATATAACATTAGTTTGAAAAATTATAGTCTCAAAAAAATATTATAAATTCATTTATTACATACTAACCAAAACAGAAATAAAATAAAAAATCGAAAATATTTCGGGGGGGGGGCTTTGGCCCCCAGGGCCCCCCCCCTGGGTACGCCACTGCCTATATGACAAAAACAATGAGTCTAAAATAAATTTGCAAAAAAATAAATTAAATTTAATAAAAAAAACTTCTTTTTTATTGAATTGTTTTTTAACGATTTCAGGATTCGAAGCTGTTAGTCAAGCGCTCTACTATCAGAGCTATCTTGACATGTTAAACTTGATAGATAAAAACATAAATGATTTGCTTGCACAAAATGTCGATACTTTCCTGCTTCCAAAAAGCCAAAGATTAGTAGTTATATATGTACTTACTAGAGTCGAAAAAATAATGAGTTTGAAAATAGATTTTCAACAAATTTTGAGACCATTACCTCATATTAAAAATATTGACAAAAATAAGTAGTTATGGTTAACCCAATACTTTTTTATTAAACTAGTGGGAAGATTACTAGGTTTTAGTCCTTATTATTTGTGTTAAAGTAGTGCAGAGTGTAAGCTGGTCTCACCAGGTAGAGAGAAAAGTAATAACTTCCGTTTCTACTCTGGAGCTGATTTTTAGCAACAAAATTTGTAGATTCAGCAAAAGTTTTGCTAACACTTAGTAGATTACAAATAAAAAAGCGTTGGTAAAAATTAATAAATTTTTTGCTGAATTTTAGTAGACTGAAAAAAACGCAAAAAAAAATGTAAAAAAATTGTAATTTAGTTAAAATATTTGCTGAAAATCATAAAACATATTTTTGTGATTCTTTTAAAAATAATTTACAATAACTACGAAATATAAAAATTTTCATATTCCCACATTGACGACATGAATTAATTTAATATCTGAAAATATATAGAAATAAGTATATATAATATAACAAAAATTTTCTTTCAACTACTTACATCAATGGTTGTCTTAATGATGCTTTCTTTTCAATGACGAAACTGCCGAAGATAATTCTAGAAACGAAACGAAAAAATAAACAAAAACAAACGAATCGAAAAAAACAACCCTTTTTTTTGCAATAAGAAAAAGGAACCATACAAATCTACCTAAGATGTGTGTCTTTGTCTTTCGCTTTACTCTGTCTACATGTCTGTATATGTTTTTTTTATGGTTGATTTTTTTAATTGTCTTATTAGAGTTGTCCTTTTTAGTATCATTTTCCTCTTCTCTACTACATCTTGACATGCCGCGACATCTGCTTATCAGCACAATTTTTTTTAGCAAAATTAATTAGTAAAACATTAGTATATTAGTAAAGCATTAGTATAAAACAGTTAAGTGCTGAATAAGTATAACAAAAATTTTATCTGAAAACACGGTTTTAGCAAAAATATTTGCTAAAAAATAGTATTCCTGATTTACAAGACGTTTTACTAACTTTTCTACTAACTTATTTTTTTGAGTGTAGTGTTATATAGACTCGTACTAATTTATTGTGAAACTCAATTAGGATGAACAAAAAAAAAAATAAGACAAATTTCTGGTTTGTGTAACTTTTTGAACCTTCTTTGTCTCCGAAATGTTTAAATCCGATAATGGCCAACCATATTTAAATTTATATTTACATTTGTTTTAAATACAATTTTAACTTGAAGAACATTACTAGTGCTTTAGAAATGTTGAGGTTAAGAAGAACAATAAACTTTTTTCTCTAAAAATTATAAACACTATTAATTTTTAAATCAGACTAGACTAAATTCTGCCTCTTGTGTCTATATGATATATTTTTCAATAACATGCGGCTGTAAGAATCAAACCTGCGCTCTTCTTACATTACAAACGTAACAATACCAAATCATGACTGTTTAGCAATCACACCCAAGTATGGCCTCGAATGTAATGCAGCTAAATTGCAGTTTTCTTTCCTGTAAGCTTTTCTGTTATTGTAATATTATGCTCAGCAGTGACAACACTAACAAACACAAATATTCTATTTTTAGATTTTTTGTTTATTTTTCTAAATTCCCCTCCGTCTCTATTTCACAACGTTACCAGATTAATTATAATTAAAATTTATTTTCTTGTACTCATATTAGTGGGAGATATTAGGGGAGATATTCTTAAAAATCAAGTGTATTGTGTTTCCCCGCTGTGTACGAAACATTTTAAAACGCGTGCTTTGAACATATTGTAAGATATCAGAGTTTTTCTGTTTACATCGTTGTTATCTCTTATTTATTGGCAAGGATGATGATGTTGATGATGCCACAAACAGCACTATGAAAGCTTCTTGACATAATCGAAGCAAAAGTATCATATTGTTATATTTGTTGTCTATGTATACCTAACGTACACTCAAAAAAAAAGTCGGTAAAGTCAGCCAAAAATTTTGATGAGTCAGCAAAAAATTCTTCAGGAGGGTGCTTGCAAAAAAATTTGCTAACGTCACTGATTTTCAGCAAAAAAAATTTGTAAGTTCAGCAAAGATTTTGCTAAAATTTAGTTGATTAAAAATTAGAAATTCCTTGCTAAAAATTAATAAAATTTTTGCTAAATATTAGTAGGCTGAAAAACAGAACATCCTAAACAAAATTTTGTGATTCTTAAAAAATTTTGACAGTACATTAAAAAATATAAAAATGTTCATACATTGACGGCATGAATTAATTTAATATCCAAAAATATGTAGAAATAATCATACATAAGAAATAATAGAAATAATCATACATAACATAAACAAAAATATATTTCAGCTATGGTTGTCTAAATTACAACAATTTGGACGGAAGCTAAATGCTGTAGATAACTCTAGAACCAAAACAAAAACTCTAGAACCAACATTTTTTTTTGCAAATAGAGAAAGGAAGTATAAAAAATTACCCCAGATGTGTTTTCTTTTCTTTCGCTTTAGTCTGTCTACCTATATTTGTATATTTGTTTGCAATTTTTCCACATTCCATAAATTAGAAATTCACATTATATTTTTAATAAATTTAAATATTTTATTTTGTCTTTAATTTAATTGAGAATCAATTTCTTTGATAAGCCGGAATCAACACAATGAAAATGAAGACTATTCAAGTTCGAGTTCATACTCTATATTTCTTTATTAGGATATTGTCCTAACAAATAATCTAAAGAGTTTTTGTTTTCAAATGTATTAATTGACCACTTTCAGGAATGTGTTGATATATATATTTTTCGGTAATTTTCTAGGTTCCAATCATCAGAACACGTTTTGAAAAAAGTGACAATGCCATGCAAACATCAAACATTCATATAACCTAGTTATACCACTAAATGTGAACTAAATAATAAAATTAATATCAAACAATATTTTTGTAAAAAAATGTTTAGTCAGCTCATTTACAGTACACGTTCATAAAGAAAAATTAAAAATTTGTCATTCAATTCGCAGTCTTAAAATTTATCAAATTTAATGTTGAAAACAATTAAACGTTATTTTGTTTATTGTATTCTTAATAATCCATAAAAACTATAAAACAGTTGTGAAAGGCGTGGTGGAGAAGAATGAGTGTATTTTCTAAAAATCATAACTACATTGCAAATTTTCCATTTTTTCTGAATTACACTGCGCAGTTTCTGGTATTGTGACCCTGTAGATTGGGGGTGATATTTTTTCGATGCGATATTTATGAGAAAATTGACAGTGCCCGATACGGAGGCGCACTATTATATTGGTTTTCTTTCTGCAGCAGGTTTTGGGGTATGCTGGTTTGGTTCCCATAGGGTTGTTAGTTTTGTAGTTATGTCGATATAAACTCCATTTATGTGCATTCATCGATTCTATATAAGCGTAGATAGTATTTAATATGTCTTGAGTTTCGTAAGATGGATATTTTATTAGTGGTTTTCGTTTTGCTTTCGCGGCTTCAGAATCTGCATGTTCATTGCCAGGGATACCAACGTGGGATGGGACCCACATTATTTTAATTTTGTTTGAAGATTTAATAAGAATATTTCGGATATGATTTATTAACGGAGAGTCATACATCGCACGGATACACGATAGACTATCAGTGCAGATGATGTGATTTGTTTGGTGAGAAGAGGCGAATTCAATAGCTACACATAATGCTGAGGCTTCAGCTGTGAAAATGGAACAATAGTTATCGATATATCCAGTTTTAATGAGTTTACCTTCACTAATGCAAATGTAGTGATTTAGATCCATCTGTAAATAAAAGGTTCCAATTGTGCCGAACAAAGTAATCAGTTATGTTATAAAAGATCTGTGTGTAAACGGTAGGAGGTGTAGTTGATTTTGGTAGATCTATCATATATAGAATAAAAGAGGACTTTTGTTGAAGCCAGGGGGCTCAGATTCTTGATTTAGAAGAATCTGAGTCCCTCTGGCTAGTTTTTATTTTCCAATGACAGTACAAAATTTGTGCAAAATTGATGTCACGCATGATAACAATGAATTTCTGCATTAAATCTATGAAGTTTCACTTCTTTTAATCAGTTTTTCATAAAATTTTATAAAAATTTTTATTAAAAATAGTTTTTATTTAAGGTATGAAGCCTTTCCATACATTTTCAGAAGTTTTTCATTCACATTGTGTATCAGTTTAGTTAAAAAATTCATTAAAACTCGTCCAAGAAATTCTGTCTGTGTATCAACAGAATACTTATCAAAGCTACATATCAACGATGTAAATCTTTTTGTTAGATAACGGTATAAACGGTATAAATATTAAAAAAAAAACCGTAACCATAACATTAACCGAAATAAAGATCAAAATTATACCGGTAGGAAAACTGTAACCGTTATTCGTTTCGAATGCCATCCTTGGTTTTTTCTCTCCATATATCAGAAATGATGGATTAAGAAATTTGGTAAGTCTTAGATAAGACTGTGGTTGTTATTTAAAAACGTGTTAGCAGGACACACTAATTTGCATATAAGGAAAAGTAACATTTATATTTGCATAATTTTATGGCAACGAATTCTAACAGTATGTTACATATCACTCTCATACAGACCGATAAAATCACAAAATCATTAGAGTACACATTTATTTATGTAAAAAGCAAGAAAAGTATTTTAAATAATTGTTATTGCTGCTACTAACTATGTATGACAACAACATCAGCGGTAACAACAATAGCGCAAAAAACAACAACCAAAATAAATCCACTTTAAAATCTTTAACGAAGCATCATATTAAAGAGTATACACAAATAGAGAGACTACACTTCCCAAGCCTCTCAGTAAAAAAATACCGAACTCGGGGAAACATTGAAAAATGTTTGCAACATGTTGAAAAAAAATTTTTGCTTAAAACACTCACTTTAATTTTGCTTATATTTTGTTATTTTCTATTAAAAATTAATATATCGCACACCTAGTTCGAAAGTGACTGAACTCAAAATTTTTCATTTTTCAGAAATCGAAAAAAAATTATTTGCAACTGTATACCAACCCACAAAATAAACTGGAAATAGTGCTTTAAGAACCTCTTTAACTTGACTTCCAAAGCATTAGCATACGCACATTTTTCACTTTAATAGAAGTTATTGTTAACAACTGCCAAAAATATTAAATTAAAGTTATTTTAAACAGCATTTGCATCACCATACAAAATAATTGCTACCTAAACTAATAACATCTTAAGAAGTACTTTTTCAAAAGTTCATAGTTGCGAGTTCAATTCCGGGCCGGAGAGATAATTTTTTTTTATATTTTTTTTTATTTTTTTTTTTAATTCTAATTTATTTTTTTAGTATTTTTTATTTAATTTAGTTTTTTATGAGTACTTTAAGAGAATTAAGTAATTTAAAAACAACCAAATAATTAACATCTTGACTTTAATCATAAAGAATTTTTTTTAGAACATTGTGGTTAGAGTGGCCAAATAATTATTTGATAAAAATCTATTTTTTGTCTTTGCGATGGAACTTTTTGTAAAACTTATTTAAAATAATAAAAAGAACGTAAGGTTTCATATTTTTTATTGTTATATTGATACGAAAATGCAAAGATGTATTTCACTGCTAAAAATTAGTTTATCGAATTTTTCATATTTGTTTCAAGATATTCTTTTTAGGTGGGCCTTGAAACGTGTGCAATATTCAAAAAAAATTAGGTAAAAAAATTTGATTTTGGCTTCAAAAATCTATTTGAGAATTATTGTTTCGGATTGCAAAAAATTAGCAAAAACGAAAAATATCGCAGCCAAATTTTGAAACCTAGTTACTTAATAATAATAATTAATTAGTAAATTCATTAATTAATAATTTTTCCTTAATTTAAATATATCACTTTAATTTACCTATAGAGTTTTTACCGACCTCTTTCTCCAAATCTTTAGAAAAAAATACGGGAAACATTAAAAGATCTTACGTTTCAAGGCACGCTCTTTTCATTGCAGGCAACTTTTTTTTATTTTTTTTCATTGTCTGGTATATTTTATATTATTGAAGACACTTCTCGTCAAATTAATTATTAAAAAAATATTTTAAAATATGCAATGAATTCAAAATTGTTAAATCAGCATTTTTATCATTTCTTAATATTTTTCTTAACCTCATCAAAACTTAAAAATATTTTAAAAATAATTTATATCTCAGTGATACGAAATCACATAAAAAAAATGTTTAAAAAATCATTATTTTATCTTTTTTATTGTAGCATATTTTTCTTGTTTTCTTAAAAATATATCAATATTTTCAACTTAAGTTCGTTTTAAGTTTGTTGTATTGCATAAGTAACTTTGGTGCAAATGGTAAAGCGGTCTACTTTAATACAGCAGATCGTAACTTAGATTCGTGTGTTCAATACTCGCTGGCACCAAAAGATTTTTTTTTTTTAATATTTAAAGAAACATCCCTAAAGTATGCTGCAGATTTTTATTAAATAAAAATGTTAATAAATATTTGAAAAAGACCTTCCATGAACTATTGAAAAATAGCATCCATGCACTGTTTAAAATGCTATTAAAAAAGTTATATATTCACTCCATCCGCCCAATGACACGACAATGTTAAAATCATTAATGATTCACCTGAATTTGCACCACATCCGGCTCAGCAGATGTGGTGTTTTTAATACTTCTTCCTCAGCTCTTATTTTGCTGGGAATTGAAACATAATGAAAGACATAACTGTTTTTTAGCAACAGTTAACAACTACAAAATACACTGATATTTGTTTTTATTGATAAACAAGTGTATTGTGCATATTTTATGCATATAAACCTGAAAAATTAAAATTTTGAGTTGAGTGTTACCTTGCAAATTTTATCATTAATATTTGAAATCATTAAAAATTTTATTAAATTATTATATAAAAACATGATAAAAAATAATTTAAACTTTTTAATTTCTGCAACATATTTTTATTTGCTCGGTGCGAATTTGCGATCTAATAAAAAGAGAGCAGATTAAGCGATAGTATGGAAACTCGCTGATCAAATGTTAAGAGATCCTTTAAAATCTAGTAAATATGAAAGAAATGATGAGTGGGAAGACACATGACAATTTGCCAAATACAATTTATTGTAATACTGTTGCAAAATAAAGGACTTATTCTTGTATAAGAAGGGATTTCTAGATATTATTACGACATATGATTATATCATATAAAATAGTGAAATAGTAACACTACTCAACGAACTTCACTTTTTAGCAGAACCTGTCTTTGAAAAGCACATTTTCTAATGAACTTATTTACGCTGAATCCAAATCTACAAAATTTTGTTTTTTGCATTTGCAGTTTTTGAAATATCGCGTTTCCAATATTTTCATCATTAATCCCATTTTTTCATATATTTTTCTTGATTTTTCGAAATTTAACTGCAAAAGTTAAGATTTTTTTTTTTTAAATAGAAATCTACACAAAACTCTCTTTCATTATAGTTGGCATTTGTTTGAAAGTATCCTACCAGTATTGCAAGGAATTGAAAATTTTACGTGTTTCCTTTTCTTCTAATAAATTTTATGTATGCTAACAAAAATTTTAATTATATCAATTTGCCTTAACTAAACAATCTACTGAACTAATTTTTTTGTTAAAAATGCGAATTAATTTAAAATACCCTAAAATATTCAGAAAAGAAGAAAATTTAAAAAAAAATAAAAAATTGAGTAAGGTAAAGTAGCCTAAGTTTGGCACACCTAATAGTCAGCATGTTTTTACCAAAAATGATAAAGAACTAGGATGCACAGAACTGTGCGCGACGAGCACTTGATCGTGCCAATTGTTGTAGTAATCGGTAGACCCAAACGTTACATTGAATAAATATTAGTAATTGGAACTACCAATAAAAAAATCCGCGTGATTTTTGTTATAACACAAAAGTGAGGTTGGGGAAGACTGGCTGCACTCTTAAACCGAAGGGGGAGCTTGAAGAATCCAAGAGAATAAAAACTCAAGGTTGGTTGTTGGGTTTTTCTAAAAGTATGGTGAAGTATTAAATACTTTCCTTTTATTTTACAAAAACATCATAAACTGTTTTTTTAGACACTCTAATGTATGTATATTAGCGCGTCACGAAAATTTTTTTCTTTAGCTTGCCCCCGCAAATGATGGGGATTTAGGAGCCTTTACGGGAAAAATAGCAAAAAAAATTTTGAACAAAAAACCAGATGGCTACCGGATCCTAAAGATTGCAATCCTAGTGCATATTGAAAAAAAAAATATTTTTGATTTTAAAAAATTAGACGCCAAAAGTTGCGCAATACAGAGTACATTCCGGGAAAAATATTAAAAAAATTTCCGTAGAGCAATTTTGGTGCAGCGTTGCATCTTTAAGATTGAAATGTGAAAAAACAGAAAATTTTACAAAAAAGTAAATCTCGTTCCACTGTGCGCTGGACCAGGAAAGCTCTATCACATTTTTTGAAATAGTTTTAACTAATATCCTCTAGTTTGCGCAGCTTTTGTGATTAATTTAGCTTGAAAGAAAGAAAGAAAAAAAAACATATACTCACTTTCCATCTTTAAGATGCAACGCTGTACCAAAATTGCTCTACGGAAATTTTTTAAATATTTTTCCCGGAATGTACTCTGTATTGCGCAACTTTTGGCGTCAATTTTTTTAAAATCAAAAATATTTTTTTTTTTTTCAAAATGCACTAGGATTGCAATCTTTAGGATCCGGTAGCCATCTGGTTTTTTGTCCAAAATTTTTTTTGTTATTTTTCTCGTAAAATGGTCCTAAATCCCCATCATTTGGGGGGGGGGGGGGGGCAAGCATTTTCAAATTCGAAAAAGAGCCAAATTCGGGACGCGCTAATGTATATGTATTTCATTCATAAAGTAAGACGTTTTAAGAGTGTTTTTTGTAGGCGGCATGCAATGAGGCCCCAAGAAATTAGGCCCCAACCCGAAAATGAAAATATGCCCCAAATTTTGGGGCTAAATTTCGTTATGAAAATTAACCCCAAAAATTTTATGAAAAATCGCCCCAACCCAATGAAAATTGGCCCCAAATTTGATTTTTGGGGCGTATTTTCATTTTTTGATTTTGGGGCTTTTATTCATTATGCAAAATAACCCCAATTGTCAGATATGAAAAATGACCCCAATTTATCAAAGTTATGAAAAATGGCCCTCAATTATGAAAAAACAACTTTGTTTATGCACAGCATTATTATGATTATTTATTGGAAAAAAACACAAACATTATGTGAAAACTTGCATGGAATCAATAACATCCGCTCTACAATAAGGACATTTATACCTATCCTCATTTTCTTGTGCAGCTGCAGCTTGCAACAAAAGATTGCATTCGCTGCATACTTTTAGGTGCTTGCAAGGCAACGTTACAATGTTAGGGCGTCTATCGTGACAAACCACGCAGACATTTGCCTCCACCACGGCTTCTGCTACTTCCGCTACTTCTTCCTCGGATTCCTCCTCACACGTTAAATATTCCTTTTCTTGAAATATATCAGGTATATAATCCGAGCATATACCATTTTGCTTATACGTCATTCTTGTTAAAAATGCGGATACAGTTATTTTTCCTTCTTCCAGCATCTTTGTACCTTCCAATAATTTATTCTGTTTGTCAATATCACGACGTCGTTTTTTTGGTAAAGAACAGCCACCACTTTCACAAACAGCCTCGAATTTACGGCCTTTGAAAAACTCCTCTTGTCGAATTGCTGCAACAAACTTAAAAAAGTGACCGCTTTTTTCTAAACATTTTCCTAATACGCCGTTGTATGCCTCGACGTTGTCCGAATGGACTCCTTATAAACGCTAAAGTTACTTGGGCCAACCTAAATAAATATATTTCAAAAAATTAAAATAAAAATCAATTTATATTAAACAAACGTTTTACCTTTCGCATCCACTGCCTCTCAAAATAGTTCAAAAATGAACTAAACTTATTCTCTCCGTCCATTAATAATATATTTCGGCGTGTGTCCTCCCAGCCCGTTTTAATTAAATTGGCTGGTAACAACGGAAGTGCCATTAATTTCCGATATAATATTTTTGCAGCCTCAGACGATCGTATAAAATTTAATAGGGCATGGTTTTTTGAAACATTTCGCCTTAGCGCTTGACAAAAGTGAAACCTGTAAAGAACTATATTAGTTTTGAATAACAAAATGAAAAAAAGTCTTTATAAGTATTTAAAAAATTTATTAAAACTGATAGTCAATTTCAAAAGTTATTAAATGGACAATGTTTATGTTTTGCAGTTTTTGGTTACAATCCAACAGTTGGAGGAGAATCCGCACTAGCCCGGCCAGAGGCCGGGCACTCGAGATCCCCGCCGTCCATAATTAAGACATACTGGAGTTAAAAACCCCTAAGCCCGGCCGTAGGCCGGTCACGCAGAAAATCTTTTCCACGCAGAAAAACTTTTTCTACTTTTCTACTTTTTCTAAAAACTATTTAAACTTTAATGCTCATTTCTGACGCTAGGGGGCGCTTCCGACAAAAAATTTTTGAAATCAGGTCAGAAAACACTATTTAGGGTAAAAAAAATAAAAAAAATCTGGGCAATGTCACTAAACTTGACTTGTTCCGGGTTTTCCCCCCTGGGGGGCTCCAGGGGCCTTAGCGCCCTTAACGTCACATAAAAAAAAATTTTCTTTTTTTATTTCAGATAGGGTCCAATATTTTTTTTTTTTTTTTTGAGGTGTTTTTTGCAAATTTTTACCAAAAATCGCGCGATTTTTAGTAAAAATTTTTCATTTTGTTATTAAAATATAGAAACATTTTTACAAAAAATCACGCGATTTTCTGTAAAAATGTTTCTATTTTGAAAATTTTTTTGTGTCGCACGCAGAAAAAACTTTATTTCGCGAAGCCGCCTGCCGCGTTCTACGGCCGAAGGCCGGTTACGCAGAAAAACATTGCTTGGCAAAGCCCCTTAGAAGTTTCTTTTGTGTCGCACGCAGAAAAAACTTTATTTCGCGAAGTCGCCTGCCGCGGTCTACGAAGGAAAAAACTCCTATTGGCTTTGCAGATCAAAGTCTTTCTGCGTAGCCGGCCTTCGGCCGGGCTTAGGGGTTTTTTTCCTCCGTAGAACGCGGCAGGCGGCTTCGCGAAATAAAGTTTTTTCTGCGTGCGACACAAAAGAAACTTCTAAGGGGCTTTGCCAAGCAAAGTTTTTCTGCGTAACCGGCCTTCGGCCGGGCTTAGGGGTTCTTTTCCTCCGTAGAACGCGGCAGGCGGCTTCGCGAAATAAAGTTTTTTCTGCGTGCGACACAAAAAAATTTTCAAAATGGGGGCTATTTCTTACCAACAGCCAACCAGTTTCACATCAGTATAAACGCTCCTAATTGCCTCCCTCATAGCATGTTCAAAATCACTAATGAACACAGATGGTTGCAAATCAAATATATTATTTTTTATATATATCAACAATTCTTGATACGATTTTTTTGACTTTTTATCCATTAGCACAAAAAAAACTGGATAAATCTGTAAATAGATAATTGCTAAATGGAGCAACAATGTAACATGATTATAACATACCTCCTCAAAATAGCTAATGTAAATTATTAATAGTTGCTTAAAGCAACCTTCAGGAACAATACTAAAAGTAGCATCTATAAGGAATTTGCGTTCCTCAGGTCGAATGTTCTCCTTGATGAGGTCAATTATTTTAAGGCATGAAAAGATACAGAAGCTGTATCGATCACCTGTTATACATGCAGTATAAAAAAAGCGTGGGTTGCTTTCGTCTTGCGTCTGCCCATACTTTCTCCATACCTCTTCATACATAAAAGCATTTATTACTTCTAGAGGGCTTTTCGGAGATGTTATTAAATTTTTACTGGCAATATATTGTAAGCCTCTCTTAATTTTTGCAAATTCAATGTTTTTAGTATCATCTTGGTTTCTTTTTAAAAAAATACAAATAATTCACCAGCTAATATTTACAACATATAATAACTTTGTAGTGTACTCCTTAAGCGTACACTGCATACCAACCACTAATATTGATTTCCCAACATACCGTCTCAAATACTGTAGAGTGAATACCATGCAAGTGGCATCAAGTAACAGTCTAGCGACACCTATGACCGCATTCTTTTACTTGCACTCAAATATCTGATGACCGTATGTTGACGATAAGAAAACAATGAATAAAAGTAATTAAGAATAAAAATAAATTGAGTGATTCCTAAAATCACTCAATACTAGACAATAAGTTAGATTGTAAGAATAGTATATAAGACATGTAAATTTGTAAATAAAACAGACTTCAATTTTAGAGTTCCAAAACTACACAAGTCACTGTGTTTTTACTTTTTTGAAGACTCAAATATTTTGGCAGTTCTTTTGAACGCCTATTTATAAGCTGACCCCCACACAGCTATTAAAATATAGAATTGGGCTATAGGGAACCTTAATAATACACGTAACATTACATTACATGGCGATCCTGCCAAATTAACACGTTACTTTACATTACATGGCGATCCTGCCAAACCAATACATTTGGTGAATCTCAATGAGGGTGATTTAAATGCTGAATTAAAAAGTTTGATCCTTCTAATATGAATAACACAGATGCCACCAATGATTTGAATCTCCTTTCGGATGTTGATCCTTTGGACATTTTATCTTATCCTCAGCCCGAATTAAATACTCCATCCTCAACCGGTTCTAGCAATAACATTAACAACGAAGATATTTTGGCCTCTTTATTTGATTAAATAATAAAAAACAACAACAATTACTTTAATCCAAGATCATTTGCAATTAAAATGGAAGAAAATATGTGGATCACAGAACACCAAATAAATTCGGAATGTTTCAGTAAACAACTTTTATTAGACTATAAAGAAAGTGAATTAATTTTTAAATTATTTTACCTTAAACTAAAAAAAATTAAGAACTTTTTGCATGTAGCTTGGTTCTCAAAGGGATAAATCCAAAATTTTAATAATAAACTAAATATGTTGAAAACTAAAACAAAATACTACTTAAATCTTGCTAAAAAAAATAATTTTTGCCTTTAAAGCGCTTTAATAAATAAATTAAGAAATCAATTACAAAAATTTTAAATATGAATATTATTTTCATCATATTAATTTCTACTCTACATATTTTTGTTAAGAAAAATATATAAAAATCTTTTGAAATTAACAATTTTATAAAAATATATATTTTAAATGCTTTCCAAAAAATAATATCCTTATTACTGATTACTTTGATCTTATACCTAGTATATAAATTTTTAAAAAATATATATTTAAACAAACCAAAAATTATAATAACAGAAGTATAAATGGAAGAATATCTAACAGAATTAAAAGACATACTAGCAAATTTAAAGAAAAGTCCAGGAAGGACATACTCAGAAAAAACTGTACAAGTAAAGTTAGAATCTATAGACAATATAAGAAAAGAATTTCTGACAGCTCAAAATGAAGAAAGAGAAGAAAAAGAGATAGTAGCATTAAAGTTAGAATTTAATACGATTTATAGAAAAATCAAAGAATATTTAATACCAAATACTAAAAGTTTAGACACCAAAATGGCAGCATTTAGTTTAGAATTAACTTCTAAGGCACTCCCAATTTTTGCTGGAAATTATGAAGAACTAGAAAGTTTCCTAATAACAGCAGAACTCATCGAAAAGACTCTGACTGACGCAGCAAAAACATATTTCTTGCAATATGTCTACCACGCCAAATTGACCTCAGGTGTAAGGACAGCAATAGGTAGTTACTCAAAACTCAGACATACTAAAACAAATGATACCGTTAGAAAACGTCGATACAGAAAAAAGAACATTAGTTATAACAAGGGCAATGAACAATAAGAAACGCAATGAGGAAAACATAATAAAAAATAAAGAAAATGAGGAAAACAAGAATAAAAGACGTAAGAACGACAAGGAAAAATGTGATTTTCAGAAGTCTGATCAACTTCAAATATGGGAATGCATATCCGTTAATGACATAAAAAATATGAAGAAACTGCAATTTAATACAATTGAAGAAATAAATGAGAAAGATATATCTATTGAAAATAATATAGTGCACATAGGTCGTAACGATAATTCATCAAAACCAGTTTTGACTAAGAAGAAATTACGTACCCAAATTATAAATAATACAAAGCTAGCAAGATACGGTGAAAATTCAGCGAAACTAGATTCGATACTGAAGAAACTGATATCAAAAATGAATAAAGAGAATATAAAAGAATTAGCACTTGCAAGTGAAGATAAAATATTTGAAAATTACAGTAAAAAGGAATTGATAGAAGCATATGCAAAGATAAAAATAAATAACAAGGATCCTCAACTAAAAATATTAATATATAATAAGCCCAAAAGAATCACAGAAGAAATTCTTAAATACAAACTAATCGACGAATTCCACAATGCCACACATGCAGGGCACTTAGGAATAAGAAAGACAATTATAAAACTAAAACAACGCTACATCTGGAAAAACATGAATAAGATGGTAAAGCAATTTGTAAAATATTGTGACAAATGCAACAAGAACAAGCAAACTAAACACATTAAGGAACCACTTACATTGACAAACACTCCAAGTAACAGTTTTGAAATAGTATCAATTGACACAGTATATTTTGACCATACAATGCGAACTAACAAAATTCGTTATTGCACACCCCATGGCGACGAAAGATGCACTAACAACCGCAAAAACAATAGTTGAACACCTAATTCTAAAATTTGGTAAATGCAAAGTACTGAAATCAGACAACGGTACAGAATTTGCAAACGAACTTTTACGTAATATATGTTCACTACTTGAAATTAAACAGACCTTTTCGACACCTTACCACCATGAGACAATTGGGTCATTAGAAAGAAATCATAGAGTCTTAAATGAATTCTTGCTAACATCAGCAACTGATTACGAATGGGATAAATGGATTCCATATTTTACTTTTGCCTACAACACGGCACCCCATATAGACACTGGCTACACGCCATTTGAACTTGTATATGGAAGACTACCATGTTTACCATCTGAAGTATATGACACAAAAGAAACTAAAATATATAATTACGATGATTATGCCATAGAGCTAAAACGTAAATTACAATATTCTTTAAACAGAGCTAAAGAATTAACAATAAGAACAAAAGAGAAAAGAATATTAGAAAATAGATACAACAATAAATTAAATTTAAAGATAGGAGACTTAGTTTTAGTCAAAGTAGGAAATAGGAAAAAGAACCAAAGTCCATATAAAGGACCTTACAAAATAATTAGGAATAATGGTGTAAATACAATAATAGATTACAATGGACAAGAAAAAGAAATACATAATAATCAATTAAAACCCTATATAGCATTAAGAACTAGTGAATAATAAAAACTTATCATTAATAGAAACAAAGTTATATAAGAATTAATATTAAAAACAAATATATATATATAATACATTAATATACATTATAAAATTATTCATAAGTTAACCAAAAATATAGAAAAATTAAAAAATTAAATACTTTTATAATTTTTCTCTTAAGGGTAAGGGTGTAGTGTACTCCTTAAGCGTACACTGCATACCAACCACTAATATTGATTTCCCAACATACCGTCTCAAATACTGTAGAGTGAATACCATGCAAGTGGCATCAAGTAACAGTCTAGCGACACCTATGACCGCATTCTTTTACTTGCACTCAAATATCTGATGACCGTATGTTGACGATAAGAAAACAATGAATAAAAGTAATTAAGAATAAAAATAAATTGAGTGATTCCTAAAATCACTCAATACTAGACAATAAGTTAGATTGTAAGAATAGTATATAAGACATGTAAATTTGTAAATAAAACAGACTTCAATTTTAGAGTTCCAAAACTACACAAGTCACTGTGTTTTTACTTTTTTGAAGACTCAAATATTTTGGCAGTTCTTTTGAACGCCTATTTATAAGCTGACCCCCACACAGCTATTAAAATATAGAATTGGGCTATAGGGAACCTTAATAATACACGTAACATTACATTACATGGCGATCCTGCCAAATTAACACGTTACTTTACATTACAACTTACTTTGAACAAGTATTTCGGAAAGCCGTTCTGACGTTACTTATAGCCGAAAAGTTTGATCCAATATTGGAGGCAACATTTGCACATTCCTTCTTTATTGAATTTAGTGCATTTAGCTCCTTATAAGCCTCTTCGTCATTGTTGTGGTTGTGGTCAATATAATGCTTGGCCAATTCACATTTGCCATTTTGCAACAGGATAATTCTAGCTTTGCAAGAATTACGCCAGCAAATATATTTTACAACATTTTTATAGTTAGATTTTTTTTTAAAAATCATTTTTTGATCCACTATGTACAACAAATTACTATTAGTTTTTTTTCCACAAAAAAATATACACTCCATTTCACTGCACTTTCTTGCGACTGTCACCAACGTGTTGTATCAGCAAACTAATTATTTACTAATTAATAATGTTTAAACTTCAACAAGATCAAAACAAATAGTAACCAGTACCGTTATAAATTTTTGTCTTTTGGTAAAAATGCAAATTTTATGAAAATGAAATTTGTCCCCAAATTTCACATGGCACAAATTGGGGCCATTTTTCATATTCAAAAAATGCAGTTTGACCCCACATTCAAAAATGAATTTTTGCCCCAAAATTTTGGAGCTATTTCGCATTTTTATTTTGGGGCATTATTTCACTTTTTCAGAATGAAAGTTGGCCCCAAAAAAATGAAAATTCGCCCCAATTTTTTTTGGGGCCATTTTGCATTTTTCACTTTGGGGCCAAATTTCTTGGGGCCTCATTGCATGCCGCCTTTTTTGTAAGGATATATGAAAGAATGTGTGTATTTTATGGTGTTAAGCTATTTGCGGTATGTTACACTTGTGGGATTTCATACCTTTGTAACTGAATAAATGGATAACAAGCTACTATGCCTACACATTAGAGTGGCCTTCTTAAATTAATATTTCAAAATGTTGTTGAATATTTAGAAATGTTGAGGTTACGAAGAAGAATAAACGTTTTTCTCTAAAAATTATAAACACTATTAATATTTAAATCAGACTAGACTAGACTTTCTGCCTTTTTATGGAAAAGCTCATTAGTGATTTTTCATTTAAATTGTATTATTATTTGTGTCTTATAATTGTCAGATTGTCTCTATATGATAAATTTTTCAACAACATGCGGCTGTAAGAATCAAACTTGCGCTCATCTTACACCTAAAATTGCAGTTTTCTTTCCTATTAGCTTTTTCTGTTATTGTATATTATACTCAGAAGTGACAACACTAACAATACATATTGTTTTTAATTTTTGTTTGAAATTACTCCGCCGAAATAAATTTATTTATTTTTATGAAAATGAATTTATTCAAGTTCAAGGCCATACTCTATATTTCTTTATTAGGATATTGTCCTAACAAATAATCTATAGAGTTTTTTGTTTTCAATTTATTAATTGACTGCCTTCAAGAATTTGTTGATGGTTCCATTTCGGAATAAAATAAATCTTATCTTGGGGACACCTTAATCTTTACACACATATAGGGATAATGTTATCTTCTTACATAACTTTACAGTTTGCCTTAATACTAAATATTTGCAAATTGTATTGTTGCTGGTTGTCGAGTTTATTGCCTTAAGGGAATTTAACAAATATTTTTGGTTAATTTGTCAATGTACTCGTATGTATGTTTGTTAAGTGTTTTATGGAAGATATGTAGGGTAGACCGGAGACTAGGGTTTTATTCCCGGGACGAAATTACTGTAAATTTCGCCGCTATTCCAAAACACTATAAAAATCAGGTTTTCTTAACTAAAAATTCGTAAAAAAGCTACAAAAAAATAAATAATCTCAAACATTTTTAACTACTTTTTTCCAATTTTGTTTAAATTTAGTTATCAATCTTTTCTGCAATTGAAACTTTAGACTCTTGTATTAAAAAAAACAAAAAATGGATTGAAAGAGCTTAGAAAAATTTAATTTCTTTGACGAAACTATGGGATTTCGGTGCAAAAAGCGAGATATTTATATTTTTTTTTGTAAAAATCCATATTTTATCAATACAGCATATTTTTGTTAAAATCGTTTGGCAAAAGATTAGGAGACTATATGAAACCAACATATTTATAACAATTTGTGTAAATGAGCGTTTTTAGTAATTTTACTATATTCCTTAATACTAAAGAGATCTTTCTGAAAACTGCCTAAGGGCAATTGGAATACTATGGGATTTTGGTGGAATCTTTCGAACAGAAAACTCCTCAAATTCTGAAATACTTGAGTTATTATAGAGTAATTCTTGAAATAAAAAAAAAAAAACAAAATGTTTTAGAAAATTTGCAGATTCCAATAAAATAGTTTATTATTAAAATAATCTGATACAAATATCGAAACTCTACACCTAGAGAAAAACAGAAACAAGTTTCATCTATTTTTGTGCAATGTAACAATTTCATCAATATTTATGAAAAATTTCATAAACAAGAGTTATAATGAATTTCTTCTACACAACAATAATGAAATCTTTACTAAGGAGTGAGATCGAATAAATCCTAACACAGATTATCACTTATAACTATAAAGTCGCCAGATGCTGAGTATAAATTATTAGCGTAAGCGGATCATTACTTTGTTTATAAATGGAAGCTGAACAAAAAGTGAGTAAAGGAGCTTTTTTTTGCCATCTTTAGTGCCCTAATTGATGGGAGTACAACATTTTCAAAAAAAAAGTGACAGTATTGGAAACTTGCTTTGTAGCCTTTATCAATAATTTAAAAATAATCTTAATATAATTTAATTTTTGTGAATTCTGAAAAATTAAGCATATTTTTCTACGAAATTTAAGGTTTTTTTTTGTAAAAATCCTACTTTTTTTGTTTTCACTTTTTTTTCAAAGTCCATTTGTAAATAAAGTAATGATACGATTTCGCTAATAATTTATACACATCATCTGGCGACATTTTAAAAGATAACTTGATTAAAAAAAAAGTTCACCTTTAAACACAAAAAAAGTTATAAGTGATAATCTGTGTTAGTATTTATTTGATCTAACTCCATAATACAAAATATCATTCAAATATTTACTGAAACATTTCATAAATATGGTGAAATTGATTTTAGTTTTTATGAAATGTTTCATATAAACTATCAAACGTTATACTGGACGAAAATTGATGAAACATTTCATAGATAGGATGAAGCTTTTCTTTGAGTGTAATCATAGAACAAATTTTAACTGAAACACACCATCGATATCGAAACTTTTAAAAAGGTTTTATTATTCTTTATAATTGTATTAAGAAGTTTTAAAATATGGAAAAGCGTGATTTTGGTTTAAAAAGCGGGGAAAAATCAGCATTTTGTAAGTGGGATCATAGCGAAAAAGCGTACTTATCTTTACGGATTCCCCTGACAGGGCCCTTATCGCTGCCTGGCTATCAGTGAAAATTACCACTGCCCCAGAGTAGTCATTTTCATTCAGAAAACGAATGTACTCCGTAATAGCCACCACCTCCGCCTGAAAAACGGTATTGTGGTCTGGAAGCCGAGCGCAAATCTTTATGTCCATTTCACCACAAAGTTAGAGACAATAGGGGGCGGTGTTTGTACCTCACTGGCGATAGCTCCCCATTCTGCCCTATGTATTCTTAGTACACAAAAGGCATTTTCATTCAATTGATATGTACCGACATTACAAGAAAAATCGTTTGATTGAATTACTGTAACTTAATTATATATTGATTGAAATCATTTTAAACAATTTCTCATTTAAAGAAGCCACATAATTTTTTCAATTTAAATTTTTGGTTTCTTATATTATAAAAATTGATATGTTGGAAGTGTTTTTTTTTTTTTTAATATGATGTAAAAGACTAAGACAGAACTGTATTGATTCTGTTTATTATACATATTTCTCAAAATTAATTAAATTTAAGGTATTTTGAAAGTACAACATTTTTTTAATTTCCAACGTTATGCCACTGTTATCAATTGGGTAACAGGATAATACTGTCGCGATTGTCAATTCCACGTTCTGCCAACGCATAACAGACCGTCGCCGATGCTTTGCTAACACTGAGCCGATTGTTTTTTTTCTGCCTGGGATGATATAGTAGGATTTAGTTTAAGATACGCTGTTGACACTTAAATTGAATTATAATACTTTTGAGTTAAGGGAGATTGTGTTGCGATTGTGTTGTTTGCAAAAACTACTCATTTTGGGGATATAAATAGAATCTCAAAATTAAAACATTTATTTTATTTTTTTTTTATATTTAAACAAATCATCTGTTGTTTGTTTAAATACTCGTATTACTTGATTTATAAATCTTACTTATCTGCTGTAATGTCGTTTTTTTTTCTAAAATTTATCTTTAAAGTTTGCTAAAATGATTTGCTAAAAATAAAAAATAAATTTTTATAAGCGAAAAACTAACCAGGACAAAAACAAGTTGTTTATTAAAGAATAACGAATAAACCGATTAACCGGCTTAAAAAACTATTTTTTTTTTTAAATGAACTTCAAATCGGTATTGCGAAAAAACTGTTCCTGTTAATAGTACTTTAAATAATACCACAAATTTATTTATTATAAGTCTCTAAGATTTTTCTTTTCGAAAACTTCGATATTTCACTAAAATGTGCCTTAATTTTCATATATTTTATTAAAATTATGACATGTGCAAGATGTTTGTTTGTTAAAACTTATATATTTTGTTACAATTGAAAAAGTTTGTAAGTTAAAATAGCAGCAAATACAACTAAAGAGAAATGAAAATTTATTTTTAACTTAATTTTAATTTTTAGGGTTTCGAAAAGGGTACTCTACTATTGATAGCGTGTATAATCTGACAACAATAATAAATATTAAGTTCTATGAAAAGGCAAAAGTGTATGCATTTTTTGTTGATTTCATCGCGACCTTTGATCGTATACCGAGAAAACTTTTGATATACAAACTTTATCAAAAGTGTTTATCAACAAAGATTGTGTGATTTGTAGAAAACGCATACCAAAACACTGTATGGACAGGAACTGAGTTGTCCAATTACTTTGGTACAAAATCGGGTGTTAAACAAGGCTGCTTACTGTCGCCGCTTATGTTTGCCCTATATTTAAACGATTTGCATGATTACATTGGTGGTGGTCTTCTTATAGATGATATAAATATAATAGTCCTTATGTACGCAGACGACATAGTTTTGCTTGCCGATAACGTAAATGTTTTACAAAAAATGATTCATAATTTAGAACTTTATTGTCAACTATAGGCAATGGAGGTGAATTTAATCAAATCTGAAATAATTATTTTTAGAAGCGGTGGTAGAGTTGCGTCAAACGAACAATGGACATTTAATAGACAAAAAGTAAGAATAGTCAGTGAGTACAAATATCTTGGAATGACGCTAACTCCTAGAGTCTCTTTTGTCAAACACGTTAAAACCAAAACTGATGCTGCCAAACCTGTTTAAATGTAACATGGAGCAATTTTATTGGAAAAACAGACGTGTCTCGAACAGCAAAGTGGAAAATGTTCCTAGCAGTGTGCAGGTCAACGCAAGCATACGGGTCTCAAATATGGGGGTACTCATGCTTTGATGATGTAGACAAGTTACATAGATATTATACAAAACGGATACTTAAACTTCCAGAAAATACTCCAAATTATGCCATCGCTTTAGAGACTGGGCAGGAAAAAGGACATTTTTACACATTGGCTTTAAACTTAAAAAATGTATCAAAAACGATTTTTGATTATGAAAATCACAGATTACCCCATTTGTTGTCAAAAAAGTAGTAGAAAAGAAAATTTATTGGTATCGTGTCCTTATAAATCGATTGGAGCATTACAACGTAAAACGTGCAAACATTGAAAATAATAAAAATTTATTTAACAACGTCTTTAAAAACCTGATTGAACAAATAAAAGCTCAATCAATCCACAATCATACCAGTGATGCTCTCCAAAGTGAGGATAGAATTTACCGTTTTCTTGGTTTCTCGAAAGGTATGACCTAGTGCAATGCTTTGTGTAGTCAAGGTCAGATTTCATATATTATGAAGGCTAGAGGCAATCTTTTATGGCTAAATGGGAAATCATATAGAACGGAGACTTTGCTATTTATGTAATCTCAGGGAAGTGGAAACAATGGAACACTTCTTGGGTAGGTGCCCGTTTTTAAGTTTGTCAGAAGATCAAATCGTAAATGTTTTAAATGGCGGTGAAGATGCAAATTGGCTAAACCTTTACAATTATGTTAGGTATGCACTAAGATATAGAAAAATACTAATAACTGAATTTAATTTTTAAATAAAACTTTAAATTCAATTTCCCAGCAGACGGTTACCAAACCATCCTGTAACATTATTCTTTACATATGTTTTAAAATAATTTATATTATATTTATACTATAAGTTCATTTCTTTGTATTATTTTATAAATTTTTGAAAACAAATAAAGAAGAATCTAATCTAAATCTAAAATTTTTTAAATCGTTTTTAAACAACTGATGCAAACAAAAGAAACAAATCAGTATTCAGATTTTGTAAAATATATTGTTTGCTCAGTTATTTGAAATTGTTTCAGTTTTTTGTTTGTTTTTTTTTCTTTCTGATCTGCAAAATGTAAATACACACACTACAAATACATCTTGTTTGAATGACTTTATGTGAGTGCAGGTTGTTTATTATTTTTTTTATTAAAACTTTTAATTATATCAAATATTAATGATCAAATCAGCAAGATAAAATTAAAATATATTAATTTTTAATAGAAAATAACAAAATATAAGCAAATGGAAATAATAGCTAAGTGTTAAAAAACCTATAAAATTATAAACAGAAAAAGCGTAATTTAATTTTATATAGTGCGCCCCGGTAGGCTAGTTGGTAGCGTGCTGGCTTATCTGTGCGGGGGTCGTGGGTTCGATTCCCACCAGAGGCACTGGTCTATTTTCGCTACAACGCGCCGAATGCCATAGTAGCTAGTGCTCGGTTAGGGTAATATTATATAATTTGTAATTATATGATTATTAATTAATAAAAAAAATAAAAAATTTATATACAAAATTTACAGTTGTTGATTGATGCAATTTTCGATTAAACAATTTTGAAGAATGAGAACAATTTAAAAAATTCTTCTTAAAATTTAATTTGCATCAAAAATGCATTTTTTCTAGTATTTTTTTATTGTATTAAACTGTGAAAGGAATCGAATGCTTTTTACATTAGAATGCTTTTGAATTGGAACTTCGATATTTACTTTCGAATATATGACTCTTCAAAGTTACTTACTTTTGGGATTTTTTGAATTTTTAAAAAAATTCAAACCGTGAAAAAATACTGAATTTGGAGATTTGGATTATAGGCTCCATAGAGAATACCTGTTGTTAATATAAAGAAATTCGGAAGATATGCGAATTTTTTAATGTTCTTTCAACGAATGTGTGATACAAAAAAATTAATAACGAATTTATTGAAACCGGCAGCAAACGGAAATTTAAATTTATAGAAACTGTGTTCAATATTATATTAATGAAATTTTAATTTAATGAAACTTAACCCCCTCTTAATCAGATTTTGCATTGAAAATAAATATATTTTTATATAACTGAATAGAAATTTATAAATTAAATATTGATTTAAATATTAAATATAAGGTTTTTTAAAAAATCAAATCCATAAAATGTTATTATATATAGCCTCGTTTTCACAATGTCCCGTTAGCTACTAACTGTGACTTTAGCAAACACATTTGTTGTTTCTCATATAAAATTAAAATTTAACTGTTTGTTAAATTTTAAATTGTCATTCAGTAATCGGGCCTTAATATAAAAACCAATAACATGTTTGTTACTTAAAAAAAAAAAATATTATTACATACAAAATACACCAATCCCTGGATTCGCAAAATATATTAAAAAAGTGTCAAAACATTGCCTTAAGTAAATTTCAAAATATAAATTGTTTTACAAGTTTGAAATAGTTTTTCGACCTATAATTGTCAAATGAAAATAAAAATTATTCAAGTTCGAGTCTATACTCTATATTTCTTTATTAGGATATTGTCCTAACAAATAATCCATAGAGTTTTTTTGTTTTCAAATTTATTAATTGATCACTTTCAGGAATGTGTTGATAGATCTATTTCGTGAGTTTTCCAGGTTCCCATCTTCAGAACACGTTTTGAAAGAAGTGGCAACCTCATGCAAACCTCAAACCTCAAACATTAATATAACAACCTAGTAATCCCACTGAATGAGAACTTATACAAGGTGGCGCAAAAGTAATCCTCCTATCAGAAAATGCTATAAATTTTGCGATTCTGTTTTGACATTGTGTAGTAAACACATGCAAATACACGTTAATAAACAATGTTACGCTACACTGCTCCAGAACGCGGAATATTGGTGACTATTTATTTGACCAATAATCGGTCGGTGACTTTGGCACAACGTGAATTTCGTCGCAGATTTCCTGGCCGTCCAACGCCTACTGGTGAAACACTGCGACGTTTAGCCGCTCGCCTCGAAGAGACTGGCACAACACGAGATGCTGCCAGGCGTGGCAGACCCCGGAGTAGCCGTTCTGCAGAGAATATTGCTACTGTAGCCGAGGATGTCATGGAAGCGCCGTCGACATCGACCAGACGACGTGCCACGCATATGGGTATCAGTCGACGGTCTTTACAGCGAATTTTGGTACGAGATTTGAAGATGTTTCAGTACAAAGTCCAGACGGTGCATCAGCTGTTAGCTGCTGACCGCCAATCGCGTGTAACATACGCTCAAGCCATCCTTAATCACCACCAAGAGGAAGATGATTTTTCATCAAAAATAATCATGAGTGATGAGGCCCATTTCCATCTTAGCGGGTACGTAAATAAGCAAAATTTACGCTTCTGGGGCACTGAAAATCCGCGTGTAACCCACGAAGAGCCATTACACCCGCTCAAAGTCACTGTATGGTGTGCTGTTTTCGCTGGAGGAGTCATCGGACCTTTTTTCTTCGAAGACGTCGCGGCCCAAACGGTTACTGTGAATGGTGAGCGCTACAGAGCAATGATCAACGAGTTCTTTTTGCCGCAACTTGATGAATTGGGATTGGAAAACATGTGGTTCCAACAGGACGGTGCAACGGCACACACTGCACGTGCCACAACCGATATGCTGAAGGATGCATTTCCCGGGCGCCTAATCTCCAGTTTTGGCGATTTACACTGGCCAGCAAGATCGCCTGATTTGACCGCTCCAGACTTCTTTTTTTGAGGCTTTTTGAAGTCGCGGGTTTATGTCAACAAGCCTCAGACTCTTGCAGCTCTTAAAGACAATATCCGTCAAGAATGTGAGGACCTATCGCCGGAAGTTTTGGCCAAAGTGATGGAAAATGCCATAAAAAGGGCTCAAATGACAATCAACTGTGGCGGCGGCCATTTACATGACATCATATTCTCGACTTGATGTAAAAAAAAATTAAAATACCAAATAAAAATAATAAACAAGAAGAATCAAAGTTTTTCATTTTTTTTTTAAATTACAGCCAAAAAACATCGGAAGGTTATTTTTGCGCCACCTTGTATATGAGCTTGAAGTGAAAGATTACTATCACTGATCAAGAATTAGATTTCGAAAAATCATAATTTTTATTTTTAATAAAAATTATATCAAACTTGTAAAAAGACAGAGTACGGTCTTAAATTACTTCCTTTTCAAATCTTGTTTTTAAATAAAACAAAACAAGTGTAAAAATAAAAAGGAGAATAAAAACAAAAGCGTGTATTGTATATCTACCAAAGGTAGAGCTTGCACAAAACGGATAAGTTTTCAATTTCATTTTAATTAGTGGTATTATTCTTTAACTTTGAGCTCATATATAAGTTCTCATTTAGTGGGATAACTACGTTATATGAATGTTTGAGGTTTGCATGAGGTTGCCACTTCTTTTAAAATGTGTTCTGCATATGGGAACCTGGATAATTTCCGAAATAGATCTATCAACACATTCCTGAAAGTGGTAAATTAATAACTTTGAAAACAACAAAACTCTATAGATTATTTGTTAGGACAATATCCTAATAAAGAAATATAGAGTATGGCCTCGAACTTGAATAATTTTCATTTTCATTATAAATTGTTTTGTTAAACGGAATATATACTCAATTAAAGCGAATGGAAAGTATCGTATAAAATAGGAATCGTGTAAATCGAGAGTTATTGTATAAGTATTAACACAATATATGTAAATTAAATTCATTCTTCATCCGCTTCCGTTATCTATCTACAAACACACAGTTCATTGTGTGTGTGTGTATAATAAAATGTGGAAGCACTAATTATATGTTAACTCGTTATTGTAAACACAACATACACATTCACATATATGAATTTATATTACTGCACCCAGAAAACAGCATCAGTTGTGGCCACAGAATTTGTTGCCAATCGAATTCTGGCAGTTACGACAACTATCTTCATACTAAGTTAAAATTTTAACTATGAAAGCTAATATTCAGTTGTTTTATTTAATATTATATTCCACTTAAATATTATTACGTTCCACAAAAAATTTAAAAAGCTTTATTTTTATTTTTAAAGTATTGAACTGTGACCTTCAGATTAATAGTCCTCTGTCCTACTCATAGCACTAGAACTACTTTTAATTTTCATTAAATTATTTGCTATTTGAACATTTTAGTTTTTTATTTTAAATTAAAAAGAACGTTTGGCGTTTGTCTTTGCTGAATTTCAACTCGGAAACTCGGAGTGCTTGGCTTTCGCTATTACACTACAAACACTTTTAAATGCTGAGTGCTAAATTTGAATTTAAAAATTTTGTTGGGTTCTACTGAAACCCTATTTTAATTGATGGTTAAACCCATTTCTGATTATCGACAATTGCTTGTTAAAAATTTTAAAGATTATAATTTTTTTTTTGTTTTATAACTAAATAAATGGTACACAAGTTCTAACCGAATTTTTTTTGAAAATTTGATTGGAATTACTAATAATTGTATAGTACGATTGTTTTTAAGTTCCTTTTTTCTCTTTTTAATTGTTATTGTAGTATTACTAATTCCTAATGAAATAACGTCGTATCAAATAAATTTAAATGGTTTTTACCGAATTCAAACCAATCTTTTTCTGGGTGTCTGTTTGTGTATGAATCTATAGCCATATGTACCACTTATTTTGAATCCTTTTTCAAAAAAAAAAAAAATTAAATAATGATGTAGTTCCATAGTATTCAATGACTTCTATTTACTGAAAAATATTTTGTTTGTTAAAATTTAAAAAATTTGTGCTGTGAGCTATTTTTAATAACACTGGTATTCTCTTCATGAAAGTATTCCAAATTTTAAATCTCCTCTTTGAATTTCCTAACTTTTTTTAAAATGCATTTTTTCAAGCAAGTTTACAGATTATGTTCTATGTATATTGGGGCGGCATTACGTTGTATGAAGAAATTTCATCTTTTGATTATCGCTTAGCCCTGGACGGATTATTGTGACACTTGGTCTAAAACTACTATGGTGAAAATTTGAGCTGAATCGGATGACTCTAAGCCGCGGCGACTAGAGGTCAAAGTTCAGATTTTTAGAAATAATGTATTTTTAACTATTTTTGCCTGAAGAAATCGTTATTTTTCATACGATTTAAAAAAAAAATTAGTGAAATTGTTGTAGTGAATATTGTAAATACTAATCTGAAATTGTTTATGAAAAAATTAACCCTTTTGTGTCGTCGGCCTAAAATGACCCATTTTTTTAAACACAATTTAAAACCACTATCGTCTGAAATATGATAAATAAGCAACTATTTTAAACTATAGTCTGAACATTTGTTTGGAAAAAATTAACCCTTTTAGTCTTGGAGGTCGAAATGACCAATTTTTTATCTTATATTAAAGATTGGTGTTTAGGATGAACTTTAACGATGTTTGTCTCATTTACCAACAATTGTTTGTGAAACATAAGTATGGACAAAAAGCTATTTGTAAGGACACAAATCAATTGTAAGTTTAGTTCATAGTTTGACATTCAGTCATGAACTGACCCTAATTTGTACAAGCGTATCAAATTTGACATTCATGTGACCGAACATAGCACACACCACGAATAACTCTGTGATTCCCCCGTTTTATTTTACTTTAACGAGCAATAAGCGTATAATACATGTAATTCGGGTTTCCCCTGTTTAGTTTAAAATCATAACAAATAAAATTTTTGTTTATAGTAAAAATGAAAACAAACAAAAGAAGCTAGTCAAACCCACTATTTTAAATAATTTAAAGTGATTAACAGTCGCGTAAAGTGTGTCTTAAGTGATTTTTTTTGTAATTTCTATAAATTTAAATATGCCACAATTAAGAAGTGAAATTTACTTAATTGGTCACCAAAAAAAACAAATAACTGGTAGTAAGCTTCCATCAAAATTAGATTGTCTTAGAGTTTTATTTTATAATTTAAGAACTAAGAAGTTAAATCTCGTAAAAAGTGCTCGCATAGCTATAAAGGAGTGCTCAATTTTTTGGGAAAAGGCCCGTATTCCTGTCATGACAAGAACAAACGCAGAAAATAAATTAGTGACCCTGTATAATGAGTGGAAGCAGTTATCGAAAAATAAGTTTAAAGATTTTGATAATTTTAAACAAAAGAGAGAATCTTGGAAAGATTCACTGGATGATTTATTCGATATGGCTCATGCGGATGCACTAAATCTAATAAAAATCGAGGAAGACAAGCAGTTTTTGATTCAACAGAGATTAAAAGGCCGTCAAGGGTGTATGATAGGTATTGATGTAAACTTAAAGAAAAGTGAAGAAAAACGCGAAAAACGTAAACGTGATGCCGAACTTAGAAAACAACAGTTTCTGGAAGCTCCATCAACCTCACAAGGTAAATATATATTAAATTATACCAATTTAACCCAAACTTCACCCTCATAAAAAACGAAAGATTTCAACTTAACAAAAATTTGGATGCCAAAACCGAATTCATTGGGTGCCATCGAATTTGGGGATGTGGCAACCGAATTTTCGAGGTTGCAGTAATCATTAAAAATTGGTTGAGACAACCGACTTTTATATAAGAGTCTGTTAAATGGAAAAATCTTATGGGTTAAAAATAGGTTCATTGCTTAAGATAGCAAAATTTTGTTTTTAACATAACTTATTAAAACTGATTTTAACAGATTGTATTGCCTACGATTCTTTATGTTTGGATGAGTCAGATGACGATGAATCCACTCATGATGGCGATATTGTTTTAAATAAACAAACAGAGGATAATGTCACAAAACCAAAAACAAAAAGAGGTTGCTAAGAAATTTTGACACCAAGGCTAGCAGCTGTTTTGGATAAATTAAAGATAAGTTCCAGAGATACAGTTCATTTACTAGTTGCTGTTCTGGATGCAGTTGGGCTAAGCTCATCAGAATTTATTATAAACCGTAATTCAATCCGTCAACAAAGGGATGCGTTACGAAAAGCAAAGAGCACGAATATTGTATCAACGTTTAAACAAAACTCACAACCATTAACAATTCACTGGGATTCCAAACTTTTGCCTAGCGTAACAGGAAAACCCGAAGACCGTCTCGCAATAATAGCAACTGCACCAAATATAGAACAGGTTTTAAATATTCCTGATATACCATCAGGAACTGGCTTAGAAATTGCATCTGCCGTCTATGATACTCTTGAAAAACACAATATTTTAGATAAAACAGAGGCCTTTGTATTTGATACAATTGCGTCAAACACAGGTAAATTTAGAGGAGCCTGCAATATTTTAGAAAAGCGAATCGGACGAGACATTTTATTCCTTGGCTGCAGACATCACATTTTGGAAATAGTGTTAGCAGGTGTATTCGAGGAAGAAATGGGACCTTCTACTGGCCCTGAAATCAATATATTTAAAAAATTTAAAAAGCACTGGCCTAACATAGAACAAAATAAATTTTTGACGGGATTTACATATCCACGTTTTAAAACTATTTTAGGTGATGAAAGTGATGACATTTTGAGCTTCGCAATCCAAAAAATTAAGGAGAATTTTCCACGGAGTGATTACCAAGAGTTTCTTGAGTTAATTATTATTTTTTTGGGTGGAATTCCTCCCCGCGGATTGAAATTTTCAAAACCAGGAGCTATGCACTATGCAAGATGGATGGCAAAAGCCATTTATTGCTTAAAAATTTTAATCTTTCGGGATCAATTCCCTGAAATAACCGAATCTGAAGTAAATGGTTTACTGGAAGTTTCTGGATTTATTATTAAGTGTTACTCGAGATTCTGGTTCAATGCAGACAAAGCAGAACAAGCGCCTGTAAATGATTTAGAATTTTTAAGAAAATTGGAGAGCTACAAAACTATTAACACAAAATTAGCGGAAAAAGCTATATCTAAATTTATAAATCACTTATATTATTTAAATGACGAATGTGTGGGTTTTGCTTTATTCGATGATAGGATTGACGACGAATCGAAAGCCAAGTTATCTGAAAAGATGTGCTTGAGTTATGTTGAAGAAGAAAATAATGAAGAAGGTAGCGAAATTTTGAAAAAGCTACATATCAGGCAGGAAAATATAACAACATTCATTGAGAGAGACAATTCATCAATTCTATATTACTTATTCTCCAAAAACACTAAAAGGCTTCTGAAAAGGTTTAAGATTTCAACAGATTTCTTAGAAAGAGGTCCAAGTACTTGGAATGAGTTGGAAGAATATAGAAAAGGAAAGGAAATTATTCAAAACTTAAAAATTATTAATGATTGCGCCGAAAGAGGAATTAAACTAGTTCAAGATTACCACGAAAAAATTACAAAAAATGAAGAGCAGAGGCAATACTTGTTTAAAGTAATAAAATGTTAATTCTACTTCATTCAAAATTATTAACTTGGTTTTCTGTTTTACTTTTCAGGTTGTACAAAATTATAGACAACAATATTCAAAAGAAGCTAATTTAAAAGACTTAAGAAATGATTATAATTAAGTAATATGATATACCACCTGTTATTCAAAAAATAAAAAATGTAATTTTAAAATTTGTACTTCAAAAAACTCCTTTTGTTTTCAAAAAAATCATTTGTTTTTCAAAACATAACATAATACCTTTTGTACCTTGTAATTTGTAGTATTTGAACTTAAAACTACTATTTACGTGTTTTTGGATAAGTATATCAAAAAAATTTTGACAATAGTGGTTTTGAGTTGTTTTCTAAACATGGGTCATTTTGACCCCCATGACACAAAAGGGTTAATTTTTTTGATAGATTTCAGATAACTATTTAGAATATTCACTACAACAATTTCACAAATTTTTTTTCAAAATCGTATGAAAAATAACGATTTCTTCAAGCAATTACAGTTAAAAATACATTAAAGCGAAAAATCTGAACTTTGACCTCTAGTCGCCGCGGCTTAAAGTCATCCGATTTAGCTCAAATTTTCACCATATTAGTTTTAGACCAAGTGTCACAATAATCCGTCCAGGGCTAAGCGATAATCGATATTTTTTTTTTAATACCACCCTAATGTATATGAACCATACATGGGAATTTTTCATTACTATTGAAATTTCATTACCTTTAGTTGATAAATGAAAAATATTTCATTACCATTTAATGATAATGAAATATTTTCCATTAGAAATATCATTATTAATGATAATGGAATCACTCTTATGCATAAAAAACTAATTACAATTGTTAAAAATACGATTTGCTAACAAAAAAATCTTGGTAGGAAACAGGACTGGTAAGAAAAATATATAGTTTTTTCAAGAGTTTTTTTTAATTCGAAGCGTTATGGAGTAAAACAAGCAATGAGTGGAATTGGTGTTCTTCATACTGGGAACGAAATTTAATGGAACGGAGAATAAGTGGAATTTAAAAACTTAACATGAATAACGATAGGGAATGGGAATCGAGTGGAATTTGAACATTAATTACAGGTAACAAAATTGTATTGAACTGGGAACAAACTTTGTTTTATCGGAGTATCTAAATTTATATTAAAAATTAAAAAATAAATATATCACCCTGTGGTCACCTTGTAAAAAATGGAATCCCCTTGATCTTTTCTGGATCAAGTTCCATTCTATTATCAGAGTGTTTAAATTTGTAATGTCATGTAAGTATAAGTGTAAATAAATAATTAAGACACCCCGTTTCATAACAAATTAATGTCTCCGGATCTCTGCTTTATCTCTATTATCTTTTATCAGAGTGTATTAATACTCCCGTGGAGCAAATATTTTTTCCACTTTGTTCTATCTCGCTTTGTTTTGGAGATAACAGTCATTTTAAAAAACACAATTTTATATAATGGCTTGTATCTCGAAAAATAACCGAGATGTCGATAATGCTAATGTGTTAAGTGTTCCGACCAATGTTCCAAGCTATTATCGGAGTGTTTAAATACATGCATAAAAATACGAAATTATTGTCAAAACTACAAAAACTTTCGTAAAATGTACAAATTTTAGTTTATTTTACAAAAAAATTGGTTATTTTGACATTTTTTTTCGTAATTTTATTACGAATTGACACAACCCGTGGTTGTTTCGTATTAAATTAATCCCCCGGGATCCTTTCCAGACCTTTCCTGATGATCAAACATTTTGTCCGTTTTTAGGCTTAGTGTTAAAATTTCACTCGTTCCATTTCGTTCTACTTTACGTGGTTGCAAACGAGACGAATATTAATATCTTATTTTCAATTAGCATGAATCTGAGCGAGAGCTTTCCATCTCTGATTTGATCGATGTTCACAATTTTAAAAGTCTGTTTTTCAATGGTACTTATTTTTTTAATTGGTTCATTATTAATGGCAATGGAATTTAAAACCATTTTTATTAATCAATGAAAAAAAAAATCCTCAAATTTAATGACAATAATTTGAGGAGTTAAAAAAAATATAATGAAAATAAGTTCATTACAATTGATATCAATGTCCACTTCATTTCATTAGTCCACTTAATTCATTAGTCCCTTGTATTTTTATTAAATGCTTTTACGCCAAATTATCGGCACATAGTGGCATTACAAAGTTTCCCCATTCTTGTCTGTTTTGTGCCATTGTCCTTAGTTGTGGCCATGAGAGCTGTTGGTCATATTGTCTAAGTTCTTCTAACAAGCTGCATCGCTAACTTCCCCTTGGTCTTCCTCGCCTTCTTTGGCCTTGGGGGTTCGAGTACTTCTTGCCCTATGTCGTCAGTAGGTTTGTGCAATATGTGGCCTATCCATTTCCAACTTCGTTCTGGGATTTCGACTTCTATTCGTTTTTGTTTGCATCTGCGGTATAGCTCTTCGTTAGAGATCCAGTTGTTATTCCACCATATTCGAAGAATATATCGGAGGCATCTGTTTACGAAGCATTGCAACTTGTTGTTCATTTCTATTGAAGACAGCCAAGTTTCACAACCGTAAAGCAGTACAGATTTTACGTTTGTGTTAAATAGACGGATTTTGGTGCTTGTAGAGATATAATTGGAGCGCCAAATGTTATACAATGCTGGAAAAGCCTCTTTAGCCTTTTTAATTCTTTGTAGAATGTCAGTACGTGCTCCGCCATCGGCTGTTATTTGGCTTCCCAGGTAGGTGAATTCGTGGGTTGATTCGATGGGTTGCCCTGCTATATTAAATGATTGTTCTTCCTGTTTGTTGCTCATATACTTTGTCTTGTTGATTTCCGACTATACCATATATTTTTGACTGCATATCAGATTTTCTACTTGAGAGGAGAACAATGTCATCTGCGTATACAAGGTCGTTGAGATGTTCCATTTTGATAGGGTGCCAGATGATGCCACGTTGAGGATGGTTGTCTATTGAGCTTATTAAGACTTAATCGATCACAATTAATATGAACTAATCATGTGAAAAAACACTCTTATTTTACAATTTCTTAGAAAATTTTTAATAAAACTGAAACAAAAATAGGTTTACAACAGTTTTGGAAAAGAATTTATTTTGAAAGTAAATTTAATACTGAAAAACCTCTAATTTTGCAATAATTATGAAATTTTGTTCTTATGACGTATAAGAACATTGCACAAAAATTTAAATTTACAGTTTCAAAAACATTAAAATAAAAAACACTTTATATCTCATTTTAAAAATCAAACCACTTTCAAAATAAATATTTCAAATGAGGTTAGTTCATAACAAAAGCGTTAGATCAATGTCAAATTTTCCTAGAATTGATAGGATATTAATTAACTCTACCTGTCTAAAGCGATATAAGTTCAAATATGAGTGCTAGGAGTGATCATAATAATTTTTTTTTTTTCGAGAGATGTTGTAAAATCCGCTATATCCTCGTATGCTTGTGTATGTGTGTGCTGAGAATGTTCATTAGAGGGCTCAAAAAAAAAAAAAAAATATATGATGAAGTGAATTATTAAGTTTACGAATGGACTAATTTGGTTTCTTTTTTTTATTTTTTATTTATTTGTTATTTTTTCAGTACAACAAGATTGAATCTTATAATTATAATAAACAAAATATCCCAATTGATGCACACTGATTTATATAATATAAAAAATAAAAAAAAAAGATATGGAAAATTTAAAAAAAATATGAAATATATAAAAAATATAATAAAATATAATAAAATATAACAAAAAAAGAGAAAAAAACCAAAAAATAGTGATAACAAAATTAGTAAAAATTATTAAAGAAAAACATTGAAAAATTAAAGTTATTCAAAAAAGTTTTAAAGTAGTTTTTTGAAGTGCGTTATATTGCTGGCTTGTTGTATGTTTTGTGGTAATAAATTCCAAAGACGAGCAGAGTTTACATGAAATTGATATTCAGAAGCAAGAGAGTGATGTCTAGGAAGTATTAACTTTTTTCCCCTATTTGATCTTGCAAATCGAATTTGATCAAAAATATATTTGTATATAAAAACTTTTAATATGAAGTTTGCTTCCGATTGGATAAAGAAAATTGGAGGCGGAAATCGATTAAAAATTAAAACTGTGTTTTGTATGGGCAATAATAACGTTTTACAGTTTTCTGCAAACAATGTTTCATGTCGTAATAGTTTTTATTCTATATTAATTGTGACCATTCGTACTGCTTTTTGGTCAGCACTGCTGATAAAAATTCGTGTACTGATTTTTAACATTTTCAGAAAATTTTAAGGGTATTCATGTCAGAAGTTTTAGTATTGGAAAAAGAAATGCAAAAGTGTAAAGTTTTTCAAAAACACAACAACAAATACAAAGAAAATAATTTCCCATAAATGTTGTAAAATTGTCTGTGTCAAAGCGATTGCGAAATTGTCAGGACAATAATTACTCTAAACATATGATTTGTGTAATATCCCACCAACAATTTTTTGTCTTCTAATTTGGCATTTTCATCGATGAATTTAATATTGGCTTTTCATAGGAGGGGACTCATTCCAAATATGATTCTTTTGGGAGTTTTTTTGCCTAAACAACTTTTTGGAAGTTGCCTAAGCCGCTTGAATTCTCGCAATCATAATTGATAGAAAAGAAGCTCTCATATCTGCTATAGTGTAAATTCGCAATTTTCTATTTTCGCAAATGGATTGAAAAAATAAATTGTGGGCATCATTAACCCATGTTAATGACACCAGACTTATTAATTTCAATTTCAAAACACAAAGCTTTGCTTACTACTATTGAATTTAAACCTGAAAAAAAAGTTATTTTTTAGCCATACAAAACTCAAATTCAATTTTTAGTCGATTTCCGCCTCGACTTTTCTTTATCCACAATTCATATTAAATGTTTTTATATACAAAGGTTAATTTATACTTCGTTTGTTAGATCAAAGTTAGAGTATGCTGCAGTTATTTGAAATCCCTATAACAATACTCATGTCACTCGCGTTGAGAGAGTACAAAGAATTTTCAATAAATTTGTTTTACGGTTACTTATCAATGTTGATCCCATTCCTTCTGATAAATCGAAATGCCTATTATTAGGTTTGCAGAATTTAGAATATCGTAGATTATACCAGTCGGCGTTACTTGTCTTTGATATAATAAATGGTGTAACTGACACTCCTGATTTGCTGTCTCTTATTCCATTTTATGTCCCTCCTAGAAGTTTAAGATTCATTGATATTTTTAATGTGACACTGCATCGCACTGAATATGCTCTTAACTGAAATCAATTTTAGTCTGCAACAGAATCATGAACGAAAATCTTATATAGAGTTTTCCACGTCCAAGGATGAATTTAAGTTGTTTCTTAATAAGTTGTTTCTTAATATATTGAATATATCATATTTATTTATATTACATTTTTGATTTAATCATAGTCTGTAAGGAATTTTTGTTTCCATAGACTGAATAAATGAAATGAAATGATATGAACCATATTAGCACATTCGTTGACTTTACAACTCATTATGAAAAATGCCCATCCACTTTGAACGCCTCTAATGTTCGTACATATATGAATACATTCATATATATTGTATTTACATTTTAAATTAAAAATTTATCTCTGCCGTTATTTACTTAATTTAATTGAATTTTCCATAATAAAAACGAAAAATGTTTAAAAATATTTTCAATATGATAATTGAAACATATCAACGTAGTATAAATGAATGTGTATTGAAAATATCTACTAAATATATATTTTACCAAAATAAAACGCTGAATCAATTATATTGACATTAACTTTTATAATTAAAAATAATAATCATACTTGCAATTTATATAGCAAATACGGACATATATTTAAAATTAGTAAAAATGTTAAGCTTCTCAAATTGAAAACAAATTGAAATATTGATCTTAATCAAATTGACACTTACAAGGAAGGTCTTTTATGAGTCTCCGATATTGGTGAAATTTTAATATTTTGTAGAGAAACAAATTCTAAGATTGGGACGTCTACGATTATTGGCCATAGAAAGATTTAAGGTGTTAAAAGTGGGGTAAAAATTTCACATTTTCATCCAAAGAAACTATGTAAAGAGTGTTTTTTATACAGCTATAGAACTTTAAGTTGACAACACTTTTTTAGCTGGCGGCCATTTTGTTAGCTGTCAAGTGATTTATGTTTAGTTTGGTTTGGCATTTCAACATGAATAGACTGACACCTGAACAACGCTTCCAAATTGTGCAAATTTATTTTGAAAATCATGGTTCTGTTCGAAATACGTTTAGCGCAATACTTCCATTTTACGGTCAACATAATCGTCCGTCAGAGCAATTAATTCGATTAACTATGGAACGTTTTCGCACCACGTTCACTCTAAATGATAATATGCATCCACAGAGACGTCATACAGTGCGTACGACGTCATTGCTGCTGTATTGCGTAGCGAGCGTAGAGGAAGACCCCAATCAGTCTAACCACCATCGTTCACCGGAATTGGATATGTATGGAGCCACGATTGTGCACTCAGGGAACTTCTGCTTTAAAAAAAGTTGTTTAGGTTGTAATACAGTTTCATTATTTTTAATGTAAATGTAAGTCATTTGTAGAACAAATAAAAGTTTTAACTAACCCTGTAGTTCATTTAAAAAAACAACTCACATCAAATGACTGTTTTATGATTTTACATTAATTTTTTACAGTTGTTTTTTGTTATTTAAAAACATAAAAACATAAAAATTAATAAATGTTTGTTTATTTTTTACTACCATGTGGTTCATTTTGACTACAACTGTTAGTCATTTTTGAACATTAAGAAACAAATGACAATGTTAGATGAATTTAATGAAATGTAAGTCGTCCTTTTTTTTAAATGAAATTTCATTTGTTTTTGACTAAAATTGCTGTCGCCTTTAAAAACATAATTTCCTAAGTGTGTGAGTGAATGAAAGTGAATGAAACAATTCTTAAAAATTTAGTCAATCTACAAACATCAGCAGAATTGTATTTTTACCTTTATCTTTTTTTCACTCACAATAAAGCGAAGTCATGTGTGATTCTCTAAGACACACGACGTTCTTTCATAAAGAATTCTTCAGTTTATATTGAGCTAAAAGGGAAAAAGTTCAATTCAACATTTTCAACATTTTTTATCTCTGAATAAATTTGTTGTTTTCAGCAAACGCTAGTGAAATTTGCAGCCGAATATATTCGCGGAACATTTTAACCCTCAAAACACGCCAGTTGTAGGGTCAGGTTTTTGTATATTTAAACGGCGCTACGAAATAACCCCCAATGAAATAACCCCCAACGGCCAAAAATGAAATAAACCCCAAAAAAATTGTGTAAAATTGTTTGGGGGTTTTTTCATTTTTTTTTGGGATTATTTCATCTTACGGTTTGGAGAATATTTCATTATGAAGCAACCCCCAATAAAATAAAGCCCAAAATTTAAATTCTTTGGAGATTATTTCATATGCAATTATTTTGGGGGTTATTTCATATTTTTTGGGGGATATTTCATTTTGCTAAAAGTGAAATTTTTTTAATATTTGTTAGTTTTTCTGCGTGGCGGCCTGTGGCCGCTCTTAGGGGTTTTCTCCTCCATGGGACGCGGCAGGTGGCTTCGCTGAATAAAGTTTCCCTGCGCGCGTCACACTAGGGAAGATAATGAGACGCCCGCAGGAAAACTCTATTCAGCGAAGCCACCTGCCGCGTCCTATGGAGGAGAAAACCCCTAAAATCGGCCGCAGGCCGCCACGCAGAAAAACTGAACAGTGTAACAAAAGAGTCAAAAATATGAAAACAAAAAATAAAAAAAATTTGGGACATATTTCATTTCTTTGGAGCTTATTTCATTGGGGGTTATTTCATTTCTTCCTTTGGGAGTTATTTCATTACGAAACAACCCCCAAATTTTGGGTGTTATTTCATTTTCACCTTTGGGGAATATTTCATTTCTTTTGGGTATTATTTCATTTTTTTTGTTGGGACTTATTTCATTTTTTTTGGGATTTATTTCATTGGGGGTTATTTCATTTTGTCGTTTGGGTGTTATTTCATTGGGGGTTATTTCGTAGCGCCTATTTAAACGAGGATTCTCATAAACTTTTATTGTGAACATCCAAATACAGAATTAAGCTCAAATACAGAATTAAACTCAGAACAAACTTTATCCTGTTTTAGCGTTTCAGGATATACAGTGTTGGTCAAAAAAATTAAAACCTTAAAAGTTGACTGTACCAACTACCCTAATAAATTTATATGATATAGAAATCATAGAAGCCTAAGATAATTACCCCCATTTTGTGCATAGTGTTATAAATAAAGAAAATAAAAAAATATACACAAATGAACTCTTTTTTAAAATTCAATTGCCATTTCGATATTGGACCCAGGGTTATCGGTCCAATAAATCTTACCTAGAAAGAGTTCCTTTATACTGTGAAAAAGTATGGGAATATATGCAAAAAAAAGTTGCAATCGAATAAAATATGGAAATCAGTATTTTTGAATTTGTACATTACTTATTTACTCTAGTTAAAATTTTAAAATATTTACAATAGTATTTTTAGTACGGTAATATTGTAAACACCCACTACTAGATGTAGACAAGTTTTGCTATCTCGGTAGTATAATAACTACATCCGGTGGTAGCAAAGAAGATATAGCTTACCGCTTTGTCAAAGCAAATCAATCATTTGGCTCACTAATTAAAGTGTGGAAGTCCAATCGTATAACTCTTCGCACGAAAATAAAACTTTTTAATTCGAATGTAAAATCAGTTTTACTATATGGATGTGAAACATGGAACATAACAAGTGAAGACTCAAATGCACTACAGGTTTTTTCTAACCGTTGTTTGCGAAGAATTTTACGTGTTTTTTGGCCTACAACAATTTTAAATAATGATCTATGGCGAAAAACCCAACAAAATCAAATCATGTTAGATATCCGCTTGAAAAAGTTTAACTGGCTGGGTCATACCTTTAGAAAAAGCCATGACGACGTCCCAAGAAAAGCTCTTGATTGCCATCCCCAGGGCAGCCGACGTAGAGGAAGACCCGCAAATACATGGAGGCGCCAAATAGAAAATGAACTGCTTTCAGCCAGAACTTCATGGAGAGAAGCAAAAAGACTAGCCGAAGATAGAAGTCAATGGAAAGCTTTTGTACTGGCCCTATGTTCCAACTAGGAATCCCAGGAATTTATATATATATATATATATATATATATATATGCATACATATATATATATATATATGTATGCGTAGCGCATACTTTAGGGACATGGCCAAAATTGTCGCCGGAATATGCGGTGTATAGAAAAAATTGTCCTCATCTTAAACGCTAGATGTATGAAAAGGCGCGAAAATTTTGGGGACAGTCCCCAAAGTAAGGAAATGTCCCTAAACTATGCGGGGGAACGAATAAATGTCTCTGGACTATGCGCTGTGCATACATATATATATATATATATATATATATAACAACATATATATATGTATGCACAGCGCATAGTCCAGAGACATTTATTCGTTCCCCCGCATAGTTTAGGGACATTTCCTTACTTTGGGGACTGTCCCCAAAATTTTCGCGCCTTTTCATACATCTAGCGTTTAAGATGAGGACAATTTTTTCTATACACCGCATATTCCGGCGACAATTTTGGCCATGTCCCTAAAGTATGCGCTACGCATACATATATATATATATATATATATTGTAATAACTTTTGTCCTTAAAAGAAAAAATTATAATAAAATTTATATTAAAAAAAAAGAGTTTGAAATACATAAAAAATAAAATCCACATAGTGGATTGGTCAGATTTTCAAAAATTTTATACAATCGATGAACTAAAATGTAGCAGAGAAATACATTTTCATCATTGAAATTGAGCTTTTTATATTTCTAAATAGTTTGTGAAAATGTCTTATCAAAAACGTTCAAAACTGATATTTTTTAAAGAATTATTTGGCAACTCTAAAATTAAATTTTCCATAATTTCCACAAGTTGTTGAATTATTCTGAGATTTTAAAATAACCTAATTATCTCTATACAGTAAAAAAATGTAGTCGTTAATAGAAAAATCTTCTCACATTTTTGTTTGTAACCACTACGCGTATGAGTAACAAAATATCTACTTAATTATCACTCATACGTACAGGTGGAAAACAAGCTATGTATTTTCTATCTAGAGCAGTGATGCGCAAAACTAAATTCTCTCACCAATACACTGGCAAAACCAAAGGTGCACTTGGAGAAAAGTTGTGAAATTTTAAAGAACTGTTGTTATTTTTTTACGGTGTGAAATATTTTGTAATTTTTTTTGTTTTGAAAATAAATTAAATATAAAAGAAAAAGTAAACTAAAGTAAATTATTTTTGATAAATACTTTATAAAAATGAAAAAGATTTTTTTTTCACTAAACTTTTCATAGAAGTGCTATAAAATATATAAAAATGCCTTTTAAAAATGAGTTTTGTTCACTGTTTTAAATGTTTAATGAGAAGAAAAAGAATTAAATCAGTCGTTAAATAAAAAACTTAAGCAGGAGATATCTAGTCTTATAACTTTAGATGTTATTAGACAAGGTAGTCCGTTCACTGATGGGGTATTTATTAAAAACATATTACTCCACGTTAGCAAAAATTAAATTATAATGTTGACATTATAGAAAATCTTCTGTTGTCCCGTGATACTTTTGCTCGCCGTACTCTTTAGTTAGGAGTATACGCAGAGTTTGCCATTAAAGAAAATATAAAAAATTTTGATTTCTTTTCTTTTGCTTTTGATGAAAGCACTGACTTGCTAGCTCGTTACGCAGATAAAGAGTATTAAATCTTTGAAACAATGATTTCTCTCAAAACTGTTTCCAAAAAAGTAACAGCCAAGGTTTTTGTTCAATGTTATTAATGAAAAACTTTTATCAATTGCGGACTCCAGAAAATTTATTGACCTCTGTGTATATGACAGAAATATCGTGTGAAAAAAATATGGAAGTTAAATGTGTCAACTAAAACGACATGAGTATATATTCAATAATTTTAATCGCATTGTGCACCTAGTAGTGCTGGCATCAAAAGTGAATAATTTTAACTACCCGCTCAGCAGTTTTCATTGCAGGGTCATCTGTTAAAAATTTAGATGCTAGCGCTACCTGATGAATAATACAATGAAAACTATTAAATTGCAATCCATTTCTTTTTAGTTGACCTATCAGACCTTCATATTTTCCACACATGACGTTTGCGCCATCAGTACAAACGCCAGCTAATTTTTTGGAGTCTACTGTAGAAAAAAGTTTTTCATTAATAACATCGAACAATAGTTTGCCTGTTACGTTTGAGTAAAAGGTTTCTAGTGAAAACATAGTTTCAAAGACATTATATTCCATATCTACACATCGAATACAAATAACGAGCTGGCAGAGATCGTTGATGTCAGTGCTCTCATCTAATGAAAAAGAAAAAAATTCGCAATTTTTTAAATTTTCTTTAATTTTAGATTCTACGTATGCTCCCAAATAAAGACTACGACGTGCAACAGTATCACGGGACAACGGAAGATTTTCTATAATGTCAACATTACAATTTAATTTTTGCATAACGTGGAGTAATATGTTTTTAATAAATACCCCATCAGTGAACGGTCTACATTGTCTAATAATATCTAAACTTATAAGACTAGATATCTCCTGCTTAAGTATTTTATTTAACGACTGATTTAATTCATTTTCTTCCAACCATTCTTTAATTCTCTTTAAACAATTTTGTTTTTTTTCTTGAAAAAGATTTTCTTTTCCTTCTTCATTTAACTTTTTCATAGTAATGCTATGAAAGCTATCAAAATGTCTTTTTAAAAACACTTTCTTTCATTGTTTTAAATGACTTATGACAAAACAGGCATTGCATTTTACCAAAAGCATTTTTAATCATAAAATATTTTTTACATGCCATAATTAAACAATTTATTTTGTTCAGTGCACCTACAAAAAATACGTAAATAAAATCTGAAAAAATAAAGAAGCAGTCATACACCCGTGCTCATGTACATACGACGTTGTCTCGTTGAGTTGACAATCGCTACTAACCACAAGAGCATAAGAATGTGTGTGATTTGATTTTGAACAATTGTTCTATGGTTTGCGCACCAATGATCTAGAGGAACGTAGTAAAAATAGTGGTTAACGTAGTGAAAACACTGCACTTGGCGGCCAGTCTAAACCACTAAAGCGATTAACTTGAAATTTGGTATGTGGGTTTCTTATCATGAGAAGTAGGGCGAAAAGGTTTAAAAATACTCCCCCTTGCAAAACCACAGAAACTAGGAACTCACACATTTTAGACATCAGGGTAAGCGGATTTTTGGAAATTCAGTATGTGGGTACTTAAGACCAGTAGACATCTGTATATAGCGTACTTTGGAAATATTTATGGGGGCGGACAACATGGTAAAAGCCCCCCTCCATGGTAAAAGCTAACTGCCCAAACCCCTTTGGCCGGAAACGAACCTGAAACTTGAAATCACAAAAACATCCACTTCAAAAGGATAAACTAATTTATTAAACAAAAAAATTCTTAAAAAAATAGTTCATTTTCCATCTTATCCGATCTAACAATTAAAACGCAATAAATTTGGAAAAAATTTATTTTATTTCTCTACATAGTCTTCTTTTAACGCGATACACTTTTCGCATCGATATTCAATAGCTTCGGTACCCTGTTTATAGCAAGAACTTTCTAGCTCCTTAAAATAGCCATCAACCGCATACTACACCTCTTCATTGTTAGAAAATATTTTATCACCGAATCATTTTAGAAGCAATTCGAACTTTAGTTCATTGATTTTGGCCATGGCAATATATGTTTGAACTGGTGCATTCTCTTCCTTATCGCCAAATGCGGGCTTCTTTGCTCAATTTTATCACATAAACGCTACAATAAATTTGCATAATACTCGCCGTTGATTGTTTTTCATTTCTAAAAATAATCAATAATAGTTACCCACGGGCAAGACGCCTTTAACTTGCCTACAGATAGAGCTGTCTTCTCCTTCTTTGAACATGATTCTCCCATTCCAGTCTACTACTTTGACTGTTTCTCAGAATCAGGTTTGACTTAGTGGACCCATGTCTCATACATGCCTACGAATCGATGCGAAAACTCGGCTTTATTGCGGTGAAACATCGCCAAACACTCTATTGAAACATCTTCATGACGCTGTTTTTGTTCTATTGTGAGCAAGCTCGCACCAATCTTGAGCACATCTTTCTCATCTCGAAATTTTCGGTCAGTATGTGATGTGTAGCACTTTTCGAACTGCCTACCAGCCAGCTCACGCACCTTAAGCCGACGATCATCCAATACCATTTTGGGATTTGCTTTACCGTTTCTGGCGTTGACCACTACGGTGTTCACCTTGGCAGCTAGTACGGCCTCCTTTAAACTCTGCCACCCAATATTTGTTAGTCGTAAACGAAAGAGCAGACTCCCCCACAGTATAATACATCTCGGTTTTAATATTGGTTGGACTGAGACCTTTCAATTTAAAGCATTGAATTACATAACGGTGACCAATTTTATCCATGTTTACAAATTCACTGAGATCGTTTATTTTTGATGGCTCCAAAAAAAATAAAAAAAAAAAAAATACTAAACAATGTTATAATGTTATATAATGAAAATGAAAACTATTCAAGTTCGAGGCCATACTCTATAGTTCTTTATTAGGATATTGTCCTAACAAATAATAGAGTTTTTTTGTTTTCAAATTTATAATTTGACCCTTTCAGGAATGTGTTGGTAGATCTATTTCGGGAATTTTCTAGGTTCCCACCATCAGAACGCGTTTTGAAAGCGGTAACAATCTCGTCCCAAACATCAAACATTCATATAAACATGAGAACTAATATTAGCTTGAAGTTAAAGATTATAATCATTGATCAAAAAATAAATTGAAAACTTGTTTATTATGTGCAAGGTCCAGCTCTGGTGGATATTCAATACACGTTTTTTGTTTTGTTTCTTCTTTTTACTTTTTGTTTCGTTTATAAACAAAACAGGGGGAGTAAACTAGACTGTACTTTGTCTTTATACAAAACATGTTATATAATGTTATATAACAATTTATAACATATATTTTATAATGTTTATAAAGTATTTTTTTTTTTCAAACTACTGCCTCCATCTACGTCAGGTCGGCTAATTTTGTACCGCATTCTATAATTGCGCCCTGGACACCCTGAAAACAGACTCGGTAGTAGTAAGAGTGTTTGTAGCCAATCGACTGGTTCGGTTGTAGCTATCGAGTTTTTTGTTTGCTATAACCGAATTTCTGTTGATGCAATCGAAATTCTATTGTCATACCAGAATTTCTGATGTTTCAATCGAATGATTGTTATCACAACCGAGAAATTCGACAGCAACAACCGAAGCATTCGATTGGCAATAAGGTTGTTACTACCAAGTCTGTTTTCTGGGTGTACTAACTCTAAGCATTCTAAATTTAAGAATTCGTTTTTTCCAAAGAATGGAAGAGCTCATTGTAAAAACTTGATAAGCTTCATTTTATCTTTGGTTTGCTTTCTTTTGCTGGACGTTTATACTCTATGTACTTGAATTAAGTATTTAACCAAGACTTCTATCAAATATTAATCAATGGATTTCTAAAATAACAGCGAAGATCCATAAAATAACAAATGTGGGTTATCATTGTTTAACAATAAGCCCTTCAATTGTAATATTTATTAACATATGGAAAAACTGAGAAACATATTTTATTAATATCCTCGTAGTATAGCGTTCTTTTAGAGCTGACATGCGACATTTTGATTGCCGTATGGTATTTTTTTTTTCATGGGTAAATGTTTTTATTTGGTAAATACGGAAGATTTCGTTGACTAAACGTGAATATTTGATTACATATGTATGTATTCTTATGTATGTATTCTTATGTACAAATGTTGTTGTATTTGTATTTATTGTTGCATGTTTGTTTTCTGTATTTTTTTTATTTAAATAGTGCACAGTGGGATATATCACAAAATTTTTGGAAATAATTCGGACATTTCTTACTTAGTGGTCCGGTTGCAATGAAATTTGTTACAGGCATACGTGCAGAATATCGAGCTTACGTTCTAATTTTAAGCTTCACAAACCCCTCGGCTTCAGTATGGCCCCCCCAAAGTAGGGCAGTTTTAGCATAAAAAATGTATGCATTATCTTGTTTCACTCAAATACTACATTCGTTTAAAGTAAAAGTAAAAATATAAAATATAGAAAAAAATAAAAAATTTTGCTATTTTTTCTCTAACAAACACTAACAGTCTTTTACCTCTAGATACATAGATTTCTACACATATAAAGTATGCGTGAAGTATTTAACTGAAGGATCTTTTCATGTAAAAGCGAGTTATGTTAGAGATTAGATTAGATCAGAAGGCACTATGCACCGCGACCAATGTAGGTCTTTTGTGCTGCCTAAGGTTACCTACAGATTTAAGCTACCTATAAAGCCAATTATCCTATTAGGCAAAATGTTCGCGATGTCGGAAGGCGAAATGAATCGATCACCTAGAAACCTAAGTCTCCTATCACAAAGCCTGGGACATTCGCAGAGAACATGCTCCGAGGTCTCAGACACCAACTCGCAAAACCTACACAAATCCGTGTCCGATTGACCCTTCTTGTGCAGATGGTATCTGAGATTACAGTGTCCAGTTAAGTACGACGCCAGGGTCCTCAAACCCCCCCTTTCAAGCGACAAGAGTCGCCTTGACCCCCTACTGGAAAAAGAGATCAATCTTTTAGCCTGGCGCTGACCAGGAGAGTTTTCCCAGTAACCAGAGAATTCAGACTCTCTCCATGCCCTGAGCATTTCTCTAACATACCCCGCAGGTATTCCACAGAATGGTTCAGGACCAATAAAGGGCTTTCGGGCCCCGCGGTTTGCAAGACAATCTGCCCTCTCGTTGCCCTCATGCCCCTCATGACCAGGAATCCACCCCAAGGTTAGAGAGTTGCCTCTACCGAGCCTATTGAGAGTCTGAATGCATTCCATGACCAACCCGGACGACACCTTATAGGCCATTAAGGCCCTCAGTGCAGCCTGACTGTCAGAAAGAATGTAGATGCGAGATCTGCGAGTTCCCCTTCGCAGGCATTCCACTGCACAGACACAAATGGCCCAAATCTCCGCCTGAAAAATGGACGGATATTTTCCCATAGGTAAGGCACGCTGGAAGCCTGGTCCGAAGACGCCCGCACCCATGTTAAAAAGTCGTCGATTTATATAAACCTTTCCCCACAGCCGCTTCTAAAGTTACCACATTTCTGAAGCACAAATCAACTTTCGCTCACTGTTCCAAAATTTGGACGCCTACAATTAGGTAGCGTTAGATAATTACTACTAATTTATTGGATAAGTTTCTTCCGATCTCCGCTTTAAATGTATATATGGCAGAAAAAATGTAAAAAATCCATGGATGGTAACCGATTCGGTGCGGGTATCGGTTATTTTCTTTTATTTCGGTAACATTATTCTACTTGTAACGATATTTAAATAATTTCGGTGACGGTCATTTTTATCTATAGCGGTATTTAAGTTATTTCAGTATAAATATTTTAGCAGTAACAGTATTTTAGTTATTTCGGTAGCGATATTTTAGGGATAACGGACTTTCAGTTATTTCGGTAACGTTATTAAAAGGGTAACATTATTTTACATACGAACAATTTTTTTAATTAATTATATTCTTTTATAATTATTTATCATGTAACTCAAAAAAATTAGTTAGTATAAAAATTAGTATAAAAGTAAGTAAAACGTCTTGTGTTTTCAGCAAAATTTTTTTATTTTCTAAAAAATTGTATTGCACATTAAATAGCGTGGACGACAACCAGATTGAAAGATATACGCGGAATGAATTGATGTCGTGGCTTGTCATCATGTAGTAGATACTAGGTAAATGATAATAAAAAGTACAATTCCTGTAAGACATTCAAAAAATCAACATAAAAAAAATTGTGGATTAAAACAACCTAAATTTTATGTTGTCACCGGCTTGTGAAATTAATTGTCTATGAATTACATTTAAGACAAAATAAAATATTGAAGTCTAATAAAGATTAGATGTGTATTTGTAAACTAAATGTTAATACTAATTATTAATGTAGTGTTGTCAAATTGAAAACAAATATACGTACATGTAGAAAGACTAAGGCGAAGGAACAGAACACACAATTTTCTATGTTTCCTTTTTCTTATTGCAAAAAAAGTGTTGCATATGACATATTTTACTGCATTTGTATTCCTTTAAAAGATGAAATAATTTTTTTTATTTTTAATCAACTAAGTGTTAGCAAGACTTTTGCTTAATCTACTATTTTTTTTTGCTATAAATCAGCTCGAAGGTTTTCCGCAAAAGATTTTGTTGACATTAGCAATTTTATTGCAAGCAACCTGACTAAAATTTTGGTGACTTTCCTAACTGTTTTTTTTACAATAGGACTTAAATTATGATAAAAAATAAAGGTATTGCTGTTTTAAAGAAAACGATATATTAGATTATTTTGGTAACAGCATCTTAAGGGTAACGCTATTTCATTTATTTCGTTAACGGTATTATAGAGATAATGGTATTTTAGTTATTTCGGTAACGGTATTTCGGTTATTTAATTAACATTATTTTAAGGATATAGGTATTTTAGTTGTATCGGTAACGTTATTTTCCGGATAACGGTTTTGAAAGGGTTTTAAATCGATTAAGGTATTTAGCGGTATTGCCTGCCAACCATGTAAAAATCGCATTTTGGGAAATTTTTATTTTATTTTTGGGAATTGTGCGTATGCTTACAGGAAGTCTTAAATTCTGTCATAAATTTCTCATTTGTGACATTAAAGTCTATTTAAGAGAAAAAATCATTTGATTATGTCTATTAATAAATATTTTATTGAATAGTGAAATTTTACAATTTAGCAAAATCCACAATTTTTGTTTTACCAATCGGACCATTAACAAGGGATGTATTCCTTCCCGGACCGGCAGATCTTAATGAACTCCGGATATGTTGTAGAGAATAAAAATTTAAAGCACCCGTGATTTTTTTTTAGTGGAGTCAAAAATTACCCCATTATACGTTTTTTTTTCGGTATATTTCGTTCTATTAAAATTAACTATTGACAAATTTGGTATAAAATGAAAGGCTTTTTGAAATATATATACTGGTGTACAACTTATGAGCAAAGATGTTCAAGTATTTTTGTTATTCAAAAAAAAATTGTTTTGAGTAACATTAAATACGGCGAGTTATTAATGAATTTTAGTTGTATTGAGCTAAAAATAATGCATAGCAATGCCTTTTTAATTTAGTCGAGGGGGTGTCTGAGCTTTTTCGGATATTCGAAACCGATCGGCTTTTAAGCGACTTTTTCACCTATATTTCAAATAATTCAAAGATGTGGCAACTCCTACTATATAGGCAATATGGGTGTAAAATTTTTTATTTCTAGCGTACAAATAAATCTAGCTTTCGTAAATTAAAGACAAGTAGTCATACAAAAACTTACTTTTTAACCCTAAAACGTGTGATTGGGCAGCTAAAAAAAATACACATTTCTTTTGTTTGCTGCTTTAAAACATATCCAAAGTTTATTAAAATCAGCTAGTTCGGATCGGGATACCTCCATTGTAAGTAAGAAATTGCAGAATTATTTCCATAAAAATTTGTGAAGTATCCCACTGTGTAGTGGCAACAAACCAAATTGTTTTATTTGTTTGTTATGACACCTGTAGGGAATTGAATGGATGTTAGTTTATACGTTTTTCGTTTAAAGAAAAGTTTTATTTTGTTCATTTTTCTCTTCTTGTTTGTTTTGTAAATGTTAATCACCATTGTTTAAGGAATATATTCCTGCATTGGGGAATCGATTGAATGAAATTTTTCCGTATTTGTAGAAAATAACAAAAATATTGTCTTTTTTTATTGTTTAGGGTTCTATACTATGACAAGAAGAAACACTTTTGACTTCTTTCTAAAAAAAGATCTTTTTTTAAAACCCAAACAATTAAAATTTTATTGAAACTTAAAAATAAAAAAGCTTTTCAGCCTATTTAATTGAAGAAAGGTGTGCAAAGCTTTGAAAGCTTTTTTTGGTAACCTTCAAGCAAGCCTTTCCCCTATAAGTGGGTTTTTAATAAACAAACTAAATGCGAAAATTTAATATTTAAAGAAATTTTGTGTTAACCATTCACAACATGACTTTTACTTTTTATTTTTCTCCGGTAAGATTTTATTTTCTGAATTTGCGAAAAACAATGTTCTTGAGTTATTGTACGTAACCCCAAAGTTATGCATACACCTTTCGATTTTTGGTTCATTTACCAAATGCTAAAAATTTCGAAAGTTTACCATTATCATCCCACAAAAATTATGATGTGTTGCAAATAGTTGATTTCCCTAGTGTACTATTTACTTACCCTTCCTTACCCCACCCCTCTAAAAGAAAAATGTAAATAATACAAAATATCAATAAATTGCTGGCATATAAAAACACAAAATTTTACAAAATGTTAAAAAAAAAACGTGTGCATATTGTTTGTTCCTATGTTTGCTTGCCTGTTTAACATTGTATGAAGTAATTTGTTGATTGAAACATTTTTAAATAAAGTATTATACATACAGATGTGTATATAAAAATAGCACAATACATAAGTTTCATAGTAATTAATGTAAATATAATGTCAATCAGTAAAGTGGATAGATAAATATTATATTTTGTTCAGAGTAAGTACTATCGGTTCTAGAAAATGGGAATGGAAATGTTTAAATTTACACATATTTAAAGGATATTGGCACCACACATTGTGGACAGCTGCTACGATTTAATATAGAAGTATTATTTGCTTAATTTTTGCGCTCAACTGTAAGTATGTAGAAATGCAATTTTCAATTTATTTAATTGTTTATAAATTTCAAATGAATTGTATAAAGTTGAACTGGAATGCAATTATTAAATTTGTGGTTATAAGTTGAACTATTTGTATGAAACAAATGCTTTACAAACAACATAATGAATTACGGGGTCCGATCATAAAATAAAATAATTTTTAATTTTATTTATAAATATATATATAAAGGGTCCGCCATCTAACGTTTTTTTTTCAACTAGTGCTTATTTCGTGAATGTTAACACTTAGCTCATGTCTGATTTGACAGATAAAGATACAAAGTCCAATTGGTTCAGGAGTTAAAAAAAAAAAAGTTATTTGGCGGACCCAATATATGTATTTACAAAAATAAACAAATATATTAACTAGGTTGATACGTGTTTTTCGATTTCATCCGAACCCGACGTTTTTAGAAAAGCTAAAGCCTCCATAATATAGAGAGCTTTAATAAAAAACCTATTAATCATCAATTTTGCTTTATTGTCTTTAGATAATGTGTAATAAAATTGAAATAATACCATAAACATGTACAATACACTCTAAAGAATGATTGTAAATTTACTACTAAAAAACGAGTAAAGTTTCATGTATTATTACGCAAATTCGGTAAATTTATACATCAAAATGCGTAAAACTATTTTGCGCACACTTTTATATACAATAATACACACTTACAGTATTTTTACCAATTATGTGTTTACAATTAAACACATTATGCCTGAAAGTAGTATTATTTTGTTAAATAAAATTTTTACACACAAAGTTTGTAAATATACTAACTTATAATAGTAATAAATATTTTGACATTTTCAAATTGAAAAAAAAATAAAACAAATTAAAAAGGCTAACAAAATCTAAAAAAAATAATTTATTGAGAATTTTCATGAAAAACAATTTGTAAATGTAATATTTGTGATAGTGAATTAAAAAACTTCCTAATGTACCAAAAACGTTTATTTCCAAGTGTTTGCAGCCTAATTGTGGAAAAATATTTTCAAAATATAATACACATATGTACAGAGCCTTAAGCATTCAATTCTTCAGTCGGTTTTTACTCAATCGTTAAAACAAAATTTCGAAATTTGATAAAAATGCTAAAATTTAAAGAAAATCGATAAAAATGAAAAAAAAAAACGCTAAAATTTAAAAAAATCTTCAAAAATTAGAAAAAGCCCTAAAATAAAAAATCTGCAAAAATTAAAAAAAAATCGTTAAAATTAAAATATTCGGTAAAATTAGAAAAATAGCTAAAAATGAAAAAATTTCAAAATTAAAAATAAAAACAAAAAATTGCAAAAAAAAAAATCGCCATAAATGAAAAAAATTTCATAGTTTAAAGAAAGCTAAAATTGAAAAAATTAAAAATATTGACAAGAAATTTAAAATAGTTGAAAATGTACATTTACCTTTATTAGTTTTCCAAACACAGGCGATGTTCCAAATAAATTTTCTTTTTGCTTTCCGATGCTTTGTTTTCGAGAAAAAGTGATCTGAGAACCTAGCCAGTCAGGTCGAAACTTAGGACCGGTATTGGGGTTGAGTTTTGAACACCGTCGCAAACATTTTTCCAGTAGCTCTTTTATTTTTTGAGTTATAGACGGTAATTATTTAGTGGATTTTAAAAGGTGCATATTTCGAAAACTAATGGAGCTGGATTAGAAATGGTTGCACCATTGTTCAAAACTCAACCCCATTACCCCTACAACGATTCTAAATTTCTATTTGATTGACTGGATTCGTAAATCGCGTTTTTCTCGAAAAGTAAGCTTCGCAGATAAAAAAGAGTATTTATTTGAAACATCACCTATGTTACAAAAACTAACAGATAAATAAATGACCCTGACAACTTTTTCCAATTTGAGCTATTTTTTTTTTTTATCAATTATTGTTGTTTTTTTTTAAATTTTCGCGATTTTTTAATTTTCCGTTTTAAAATTTTGTTTTTTTTCATTTTGGCGATGTTTTCACTTTTAGCAATTTTTCTAATTTTTAGCGATATTTTTTATTTTTTGGCAATTCTTTTTATTTTGGCAAAATATTTTCAAATTGGGAATTTTTTTCATTTTAACTATATCTTTTTCAATTTTAGCGATTTTTTCAATTCTGACGATATTTTTCAGTTTCGCCGATTTCGGCAATTCCCAAATTGTAAATCAATTGAGTAAAAAATATTGAATTCCCAATTATTGAATTCGCAATAAAAAGATCATTCGATTTAAAAAAATCCGATTTGATTTTTTCAAAATAGAATTCAATCTTTGAAGCTCTGTATATGTACAACCACTTATATACAAATATTTATATTATATTTATATTTTATTATTAAATATATTATTATACAACACATTAATAAAACTCTTTCTAAAAATTAATTTTTTGTTTTATTTGAAACATTTTTTGGGCTGTTTTTCTTTCTTACCGCAAGGTAAATATACGCATTTTAAGTGGCTTTATACGTATATAAAAATGTATTTTTACGCATTTTATCAGTATATTTACAAGTAAAGCATGTTTTTTTACTCAAAAATTCAGTAAAATTATTCATTTATTTCTAAATTTAATAACATTTTTACGCATTTGCATAGTACATTTACACACTTTTTGTTGGCCAACTTACACGTAATGTGTGTATTTTTTTCATTCACACACATATAGTAAATTTACCCAACTTATAGTAGGAGTATAGTTTCCTACTATAAGTTGGGTAAATTTCAACAGAATTTAATTAGAGTGTACGGTGTGCCGAATAGGGCACTTTTTCGAATTGGTTGAATGAATACTATTCAATCGATGCATAGTAGAGAACGAAATATATGAAAAATAAGTAAACAATTTTTGAAGTGGATCTTCAGTTCCCTACCAGGGATTGAAGTAACCGGTATGATGCATTTTGATCATAAAAAAATTTCGAATTTTCTGTAGATTAATTTTGGTCCACCAGATGATTTTTTAGTTCTGAGCAAGTGCACTTGTTTTATGTACAAATTTAAAAAATATAAAGTACTCTTAAAATACTATGTAGGTAAAGACAACTGCGAATGTAGTTGAAAACAAATGCAATTTCACTTGAAAGCAGGATGACTTACATTTCAGTAAATTCAACTAACAATGTTATTTGTTTCTAACTAATTAAAGAAACTAACCACAATTACAGTAAAAATTATACACATATGTAGTAAAAAAATGAACAAACATTTATCTGTTTTATTTTTTTAAATAAAAAAACATATACCGTAGGTGTGAATGTAAAATCATAATACAGTAATTTTATGTGGTTTGTTTTTTGAATTGAACTACAATTGTAGTCAAAAAATTTCTTCTAGAAATGACTGTTTTACACTTTAAAAGAAAGATACTGCATTACAACTCAAACAACTACAAATATTTGCAGCAGAAGTTCCCTGAGTGTATAAAACTTGAAAAATCATCTGGTTGGCCAAAATTATTATACAAAAAATTTAAAAATATTTTCCAGTAATAAGCCAAAAATTACGAAACTTTTGAGCCCTATTAAGCAAAAAAAAAAATATAAATCAAAATGCACCACAACCGGTAACTTCAATAGGTGGTACACACAGAAAAAGATTTAGCTATTTGCCAACTGAAATTCGGTTACTACGACTTAAATTCTGTTATTACGAATTCCAGATGGTTGGCACAACTTAACATTAGTTTGCACAACAAAGTTCGGTTAATTCAACTAAATTTTAGTTCCAACACCCAAAATATTCAGTAATCTAATATAAATATCATTGGACTAACTGCATTTATAAGTTCTTACTATTAATATACACTTTAAAACTCGGTTGGCACTTTATTTCTCTGTGTGTAGGAAACTGAAGATCCACTTCATTAATTTTTTACTTATTTATCCCATATTTAGCTCTTTAATACGCATAGCTTGAGTGGTATTCCTAATGTTTTTCTATTCGCGACACCCTTATGTACAATGAGCTTTGTACACCAACATACAGACATTTGTGTAGATTTTTAAAACTATAAATCATTAACTCATTATTGAATTTGTGTTAATTTCTCATTTTGATAATTTATTGATAATTGCATTAATACACTGCGTATCATAACTACAGCCGCGCTACATTTTCCGTCATATTTAAAGTTTAAGAAATAATTTGATGAACTTTATTGCGGTTTCTTTAAGTGCTATAAATTTACTTTAGCCTATGCGAATTCGAGCCATCTACTTTTTTAATTTAAAATCCATCGAGTAGTATCGAGTATCCAAATCAAAAATATCGAGTAGTATCGACTATTTTAAAGTAACCGCATTTACCAGCACTATTTTAAATGTATTTCTTAGTGTTTCATAACTATAGTCGCAGTTCGATTTAAATCATTATAACGAGTTCAAATCGAAGTTTCGAAAACATATCTAAAGCTAATTTTGTAGAATTACCTTAACTTATTAATTTTCAAACAAATCACCATGCGAAAAATATCCTAATGAACTCAAGAAACGCCAAATTTGAGCCCTTTTAGAAAATGGCGAAATTTGGGTGGAAGTCGTGCGAAAAATATGCGCTGCAAAAATGTATCCGCAATTTTAGAATAAATCAAAATTGAAAAAAGGAAAATAAATTCGAGAGCTACCTAAGGGAGGTTAACGCTTTATTATAAGCAAAGCATGCGATTTCAGGAGATGTCTTTCAGAGATTGCTGATGGGTGTTGTGTAAAATATTCGAAATCTATAATTAGTAAAGCCTTAAAAATATCTGGAAGCATATCACCAAAAATGTTTATTTATTTTTTACCTTGTCACAAGACAACTTGTGTTTAGTTTTCAAACAAAATTTTGCAAACAAACTTGGAAAAGTTAATTTTGAGAATAATACTTTTCATGTTTGTGATTTTTTATCTAATTTCTTGTTTTGTTAAGTGTATTTTCCATATATAATAAATACTTGCGTAAAAAACGTTTAAAATTTTAATAGTACGAGTATTAAAATCTCGTAAAACACTTATTTGCTAAATAAACCTTTTCCAGTTTGTTTGCACTTTTTTTCTTTGTAAACTTAACGCGAATGAAAAAATAACACTAAAAGTAATGACTGAACATAACTTTTTATCGTGTTATGCTTTCAGATATTTTTATGGCTCTAGTAATTGCAGTTTTCGAAAATTTTACGCAAAACCAATCAGCAATCTTCGAAAGGCTTTTTATGGAATTACATGATGTGCTAATAATAAGGCGTTTATCTCTATTAGATAGCTTTGGTTTTGTGCTCTCGGGTTTCTTTTCCCCGTATTCACTTTGATTTTTTCCAAAATTTCTGCACCGCTTATTTTCGCACCACTTTCACCTAATTTAGACATTTTCTTAGAATTCCCAAATTTGACGATTTTGATTTACTTTAAATAATTTTCGCATGGCGTTTTGTTTGAAAATAAATAAGAAATTAATTTAACAAAATAAGCTTTATATTTGATTTCAAAACCTCAATTTGAACTCGTTATAAAGATTTAAATCGAAGTGCGACACATTGTTGACAAAGAGTTGGCGGCTGTAGTTTATGCGTTGGCAGAAAGTGGGATTAACAATCTTGACAGTATTGTCCTGTTACCCGATTGAGCGTTTTACAAAAATATTATTGATTTGGCAGTACTATTATTTTTGTACAGTTGGCACTTTCTACATGGGTAGTTATGAAATACATTTATAGGCTCCAATTTGCATAAACTAAAGTACCTTTAAGATACCGCAATAGGTTTCATTAAATTATTTCTTAAACTTCAAATATGACGAAAAATGTAGTGTGGTTATAGTTATGATACGCAGTGTATTTATTATTGGTCTATTAATATTTAAATCATAAATAAATACACGCCGGGATTTGACTATGAAGAAATAGTCTGATGCAAATAAAAAAAAGCTCTAACGTGAATTAAAGCATGCTAACATATTTGGTAAGAGACATTTTTTAAAGAATAAAACATTTAAAATTTATTTTAATTTGCAAATTGTAATAAAAGTATTTTTTTTTTGTAATTAATTTTTGCAAGTATTTTTATTTTCGTACTTCTTATACTAAGTGTATGGATGGACTACTTTATGCAATAATAAATTAATTTCGTTGACAATGTGACAGGTTGTCATATATTATAACATGGGAATTTTTCATTTGTAAACGAAATTCTTTTCAATTATTTAAAGTAAAACGCAACGAATTATTTAGGAATTTAAGAAGTTAAACATATCGTACATACCATGGAAGAACGTTGAAAACCAGTTATTTGTTGGCCTCCAGCCTTTGCTTTAATTTGGCGTACGTAATCTCTATAATTGAGTAAGCTCGCGTTTTTCTTCACGTTTTTAGCCTAAGGGAAATGAAAGGTTGATTGATCCAAACTGACAATTCTGTGATATATGATTGGAGGGCACGTCACGAAACTGGGGGAACCAAAATTGTGGTGTACCAAAAAGTCTTAATTTTTGTGATATTACCAATCACGTAACTATAGAAATGGTGACCAAACATGGACTGGTTGGTACCAGATATTACATCATGTAACTGGAGAAAGGGCCGTTGCAGTTGAAGTTGTTACTGGTCATTACAATTAGTGCCAAAGGATTCAGTTCCTTAACTGCTACAAAGCGGACATAACACTGAAGGAATTTTATCTGTACGCACTTTGTGACAGAAGAAATGAAGACGAAACACAGCATTGTTTCAAAAGAACTGAACACGGAACTGCATAGACGGTGACCAGGGTTGTCGACTTCTCGCCAAACGTGGCAATTATAAAACTCGTTAATTTCGAGTTAATTTTTGAAATGGGACGGACAATTTTTTTTCAAGTGAATAACGATTTTTTAGGAAATTTTACACATAAAACATTGCTACCAAAAACCTAAATATATATAACCAGAATATGATTGTTTGCACAACTTATTCAAAAAATTTAAACATTTTATTTTTTTTATTATATTTTGTTAAGATTTTGTTTTACAAGTTTTTTATGTGTAAGTAAGTAAATGTAGATTTGTTAGAATTTCTTTGGGTATGAAATTGAAATTGAGGATATCGAGGGCTTATATTCAATACCGTCTATCTACAAAAACACAATTTTTCAGGAGAGCCAAAAAACCGGTTTATTTGCAAATAAGCAACAATTTCGATGAACTCAACTTCTACAATATTAACAGAATGTGTCTAACAAACGTTCTAACTAAAAAGTTTCTTGAAATTCGTGTTATTTTAGCTTCTATGATAGAAAGACGGTATTGCCTCAAAAATGAAATCATTGTGTAGGAAAATAATATGTAGATAGACGGTGTTGCCTTATTTTAAAATTAAGTTTGTATTACGATTTTTGCATGGGGACTCCGAAAAAGATGGGAGATAGGGGGTAGATATGTTCACAAGAAATGTTGGGGATAGAAAAATAGTATGACCTGTTCTAACATTTGAACCCTTCAGGGAGCTAGGGGTTGTTTTTGACTAGTTTTTGTTTGTTTTTGGCATGGGTGTCTCAAAAAGGGTGTCAGATAGAGGGTAGGTGTGTTCAGAAGAATTGTTTAACCAGTTCAAATTCAAAGACAATGTTTTTTATAATTTTTTTTTTATAATTTATTATAATTTTTACTGCGCGTGGCTAAGATTATCATAGAAGTAGTGATACTCCTCTGGAATTACCGCCTTTAACTCCTGTTAATGGTTCCATTTGTTTTGCTGAATTGGTAGTCGACCGGTATACAATTGTTTTGGTTCTATGTGACCTTCATATTGCTTCATTCTAATAGGTAGTTCAGTGTAATTATGATCAAAATTCACTTTAAACTTAATGGTACCACTTGGGGAATATAAGAGAGATCTTAGTTGGGATACTGTCAGATCATTTTTTGGTCGACCAGGTCTAATACTGGAAAATCGAATAAGGTTCGTTTCCTTATAGTTCTTAAAAAAAGCATACTTTAAATGCATTTTAATAATTTTGTTCTTGATTTTGACTGTTTTGCGGGCATCTTTGGTTACCCTGACGTAGTCGTATGGCAAATATATGGTTTGATTTTTCAACTTAGCCTCTATCCATCTGGGTGTGTCACACTCCATCTGGGTGTGTCTTTTCTGCAAGTATTTTTGTTCTATGATTTTGTTGTTTTCTATTGAAAAATTAGACACAGCATTCGACAAAAAGTGATTACGGTTTTGGTAACCGCAACCATCGGAGTAAATTATTATTGTTAGAGTATCTGTTAGACAGTGTGTTGACAAATGGTGAATTATGGACGAAATAAACGTCGGAGCGGAGAAGTATCCATCAGTCTCGTTCCACCAGTAATTTGTACATTGATGCGTGGCGAGATTATACACGGTAAAGTTGTGCACTTGTAGGCGTGTTTTATAATAAATGGCTGAGGCGTTAATGTCAGGGCAAAGCTTTACCGCTTGTGCATCCATGGTGAACACGTGACATCGTCCTTCTTCAGCTGCAAGTTTGTCTTGTTGTTTGTTTTCAATTTTTAATTGTTAGTGGAAATTTTATTTTCAGTCTCAACTTAATTCTCATTTGTTTTAACAAATGGGATATATAAGTGTATGAGTTTGTAAATGAGATTGCCACTGCTTTCTAAACTTGTTCTGATGATGGGGACCTAGAAAATCCCCGAAATGGTACCATCAACAAATTCTTGAAAGTGGTCAATTAAAAAATTGAAAACAAAAAACTCTATAGATTATTTGTTAGGACAATATCCTAATAAAGAAATATAGAGTATGGCCTTGAACTTGAATAAATTTTCATTTTCATAAAAATTAAATAAAAATAAGTAAAAATATCCAATGAAAATATGCATTTAAAGAGGGATATTTAAAAATATACATTTATAGCAAAATATGCAAAAATTTGAACTAACAAATCGATGCCATTTTAACGTAAACTCCTTGATTCACAAGGATATTTTGTTTACCATGTTCTCAGACTTAAGAAAAAAAAAACAGCCATTGGCATGAACTTCCGTCCCTGATAATGATATATAAATATTTTTAAACTTGAAAACTATTAAAGAATCATTTAAATTGTATTACTCCTTAAATCTAATCTATAGCTATTGTGTTGTTTGACAACCATTTAACTTCTAGTCTAATATAAAAAAAAAATATTTTTCAATTATAATAAAAAAGAAACGATTTGCAATTTATTTTAATATTTATGTACCAGAAAATACATGTCATTCAATAAATATTACAATAGCGAAAAATTATAACAATGAACATTTTTATTTTGATGGTTTATCATGTGCGTCGTAGTTAATGGGCAAATTCTTTCACGAGTTTGTTTTCAATGAAAAACTTTAGTTTTTTTATATAAAACATTTTAAAATGCAGATTCCAAATATTTAATTTATATATTATATAATTTATATAATTAAGTTTGTTATAATTTTTATTAAAAATAAAAATTATGTTTTTTTCGACCTTTAATTGTGCAATGAAAATGAAAATTATTCAAGTTCGAGGACATACTCTTTATTTCTTCATTAGGATATTGTCCTAACAAATAATCTATAGAGTTTTTTGTTTTCAAATTTATTATTTGACCCTTTCAGGAATGTGTTGATAGATCTATTCACATCAAACAAGTTTTCAATTTATATTTTGATCAATGGTTATAATCTTTAACTTCAAACTCATATGTATATTAGTTCTTATGTAGTGAGTAAACTAGTTCATATGAATGTTTGATGTTTGGCATGGGATTGTTACCGCTTTCAAAACGTGTTCTGATGATGGGAACCTAGAAAATTCCCGAAATAGATCTATCAACACATTCCTGAAAGGGTCAAATAATAAATTTGAAAACAAAAAACTCTATAGATTATTTGTTAGGACAATATCCTAATGAAGAAATATAGAGTATGGCCTCGAACTTGAATAATTTTCATTTTCATAATTTATATAATTTAATTGTCAGTTATACGTTTATACAGATATCATTTTATACAAATAAATGTTTAAATATATAAATTTATATTCTTATATAATCATATATATGTATACATATATACATATATGTTAGAGCATAAATATTTATATCTAATTGTATATAGCTTCCTGTTGTTTCAAAAATATTTATATGGTGATATATATAACAATATATTATTTTATATTGTCTTATATACAATTATACTTAATATACCTATGACTCTATATACAATATAGAGTTATATATGAGTTCGTATATAATTTAACATAGATGTACATATAATTATATAAACTTCATGTGAACCAACATTAAAAATAATTATTTTATAACTTTTCATAAAGTCATATATTGATTCATAAAAAATTATATAGGGTTTAATGCTTTGAATATTTTTCTAGGTCCAATGCTTTGAATATTTCTTAATTGAATTCAAGATGATTATATATGGTCCATTACAAAGAAACATTTAATTATATGTGGTGCCATATGAAAAATATTTTCTAAGTGATTTGAGATATTATTATATAATTCCGGAGTTAACCCTCTAACTGGAAAACGATGTTTTGCAACGAAATTCATACCATGTGCTCCACTCGAAAAGCAAATAAAAAGTTCTTCAACAAAATTGTTTATCGTTGCCTAATTTAGGCGATATCAGCTAAAATATTTTAGGGTGCATTTGGAAAAATAAAGCATATAAAAGAGAAGTTTTGAACAAAAATTATTTCTATTACCAAGATATAACTTCACACTCCAAAAACTAGTTTTTTTCTGCTCCTATTTAAGAAGATATCACGATTTTCGCTTTTTGGAATAAGCGAAATTAGTCGAAAAAGTATTGAAACTTCAATTTATATTGCTCAAACTTAGTCGCTTTGTTACTAATACCTAATGTCTTCCTTCTGCCAAATTTCATAAAAATCCGTATATTAATTTATAAGTTAAGATAATGTCCTTTAAAGGAATCCTGATAAAATCCTGTGAGTCCTTGGACCAGAGTAAGGACTTATTATTAAAGATAAAGATTTAATCTTACTTATATTTTATTATAAATAGTTTGTAGTCAACTTAAATTGGTTTTTAGGATTTTTGAAAACTATTTTTTTTAAAAAATAATTAGTTTTTAAATTTTACGAAATTTTGATTTGTAGCTTTCTCGCTTCCAAACTGTGGCCGGCACACTAAAGATTTCTTCGCAAAATATTTATAAAACTTTATTTTCTATCGGAATATATTAATTTCTAAGTATGAAACGCTCATTTGACGCATTTGTGGTAAATTTTTTGAAGACTGCCCAGAGGCAGCCTTACCCGTTAGATGGTTAATATTTCTGATTTCGTTAACTTACAAAAGTTGTACTAGCAACAAACATTTTTTTTTTGATCTACTTTAGTTAGCATAAGAAGTTTAACATATGCTAAGAGTTCATACAGACGAAAAAAATGATTTGTGCATTTTAATAGTCAGAAAGTCTAAGAAAAACACACTTTTCTACAAAGCAAAATTGTTCGGAGATAAATAGTTTAAATAGTTCAATATAGTTATGTCTTGGCTCCACTGTTTTACCTTCGCAAAAAAACTTTAAACATAATATTAGTCATATATATTAATTTATGAAATTAGATATATTTTTATATAATTGTTGACAAAAACTAGCAACTCTTTGTATCAACGTTTTTCTAACAATATCCAATTATATCTAATTCGATACAATTTTATGCAAAACACAAAAATTCGTATGTGTATAAAATTCGAATGAAATTGTATGTAATATACATCAAATTGTTCGAATTCGATACAATTTGATGTATTTTAGACACAATTTTATATTCTCATTTTTCGGATAAAATTTGATCTCATCGCATACCTAATTTATATATAATTTGATGATGCCCTACCTACTTTACTTTGGTTGTCAACGTCAACATATTGCCATCGATGTTGTTTTTAAAATTATAAAACGCGATATTTCCACAAAAGAGCTACGAACCTAAAATTTGGACTATGACATTACAATCAGAAAAATACAATCGACACAGTGTTGGCAAAGCGTTGGCGACGGTCGGTTATGCGTGGCTGAACGTGGTATAAACAATCTTGACAGTATTCTCCTGTTACTCGATTGATAACAGTGGCTAAACGTTGGTTGGAACGAACTTGCCACCATTGGCAATTCAAAAAATATATTAAATTTTGAAATATATTAAATTAATTTTGAGAAATATGTATAATAAAACACATTTAAAAAGCAGCAATAGAGCAAATGTTTTATGCTTCCGCTGAGCGAATATGGTTGTGTATATGCTTGAACAACGCTGGAAAATATTGCGACATTACTTTGAAAATCATGGTAATGTTGTAGGAGTGGCCGTTACAGTCAATGGCAATCGTTATCGGGCCATGTTGAACGAATTTTTGTTCACAAAAATTGAAGAGGAGGATATTGGCAACATTTGGTTTCAACAGGACGGCGCTACGTGCCACACAGCCGAAGCTACACTCGATGTTTTGCGCCCTGTTTTTGAAGATCGCATTATCAGCCGCAGAGCTTATGTCGTTTGGCCACCTCGGAGCTTCGATTTGACACCGTTGGACTATTATTTGTAGGGTGCCGTCAAAGTGTTACGCCAACAAGCCAGAGACAATTGACGCTTTAAAGGACAATATTCGTGAAGCCATTGGTGAAATACAGCTGCACATAACCGATAATGTGCTTAAAAATTGGACCGATCGTGTAGGCTCCTGCATGGCCAGCCGAGGCAGCCATTTGAATGAAATTATTTTCCATTATTAACCGGAAGGATTGTACTTTCAAATAAAAAAAGAAATTTGAGAAAATATTCGGTAGTTTTTTTTTTTATTTAAATGTGTGAAATATAATAAAATAATTTTCAAAAAATTCTTCTAATTGGTAGTAAAACTCTCAAAAACAATATTGGTAAAGAATTTTGGTGGTGGCACTGGCAAAACACATACACTGCAACTAAAATAGTGTTTTCTTTGTACAATATTAGTTGAACCTTTGGTAAATTTTAACACGGTAATTTTTGTAAAAATAGTAGTGGTTTGCCAGAACTATTTTTTTTGTACGGTTGCAAGATCTACCTCGTATATTATATAACACTTACCTTCGATACCAAGTTTGGTAACAGGTAAACGAACGAAGCCTTTGTATTGAAGTTTTCAGATGTAATAAATTTAGTAACTTGTCATAAGTAAACGAACAAGCATTTAGTTTATCCTTCCACAAAATTTTCCTGGCTACGCTAACAAGTATTTTAACTCACACACATAAATATTGAGCATGTAAAATTACAACAAAACGTTCACTGTTATAATACGATAAGAAATTAGTACATACCATGGCGGACAATATATGACAATATATATATTGCCTGTGAATGGCTCCTTTTTAAATGGCTGCATAAAAGCGAAAATCAAATCAGTTGCACAAAAAACCTTAACGGAAGAACTAAAAAAAAAAAAACAACCACAGGCGGGCCAACCAAGAAAACACAAGCTAACGAACTAAAGACACAGAACGTGATATTGAGAACGAAATTCATATGCAAAATTTATGATGCTTCAAACAAAGCATAAATATTTTAATAACAAAATAAAAATCTTGTTGTTAATATTAATGTGGACATTAATATGGCAGCATGTTTATGGTAAATCATCAACATATGATGATGGCGATGATGTTCATGATGTTGGTGGTACTGCTGCGTATGATATTGATGGCATTGGGAATACGATGGATGAAAGTACTAAAAATAAACAAATAACAACAACTCCGGCAATAGCAACGAAAACGACAACATTAACCACTGAAAATAAAGACAACAATGCTACAATTTATGACCATTATAATGAAAACGATAATTATTCCAATAAATTATCACAAAATGTTGCAAAAAGAGACCAACAACAGCCAACGATAATAAAATTCGAAATGCCAGCACCACCAGCAACAGGGCAAGTGCTGATGGCAAAAGATCAATTAAATAAAACGGAAGATAAAATACCACAGGAAAACTGTGACAACAATGTCGATGACTATGAAAACGAACAGGAAGAGAGTAAAGAAGTGAAAATGTCAATGACAAAAGTTAATGATATCATAACAAGCACAATCAAAACCAACAACAGCAACTTTTACCAGAATTATGATGATTATTTAAATCTGACAACTGAATCAAATAGTGATGAAACAACAACATTTTCGCCATACGCAACCATCGATGATAGTAGTATTGATGACAACAGTGATGATTTCTTTGATACACAAACAGATTTGAATATTAATGAAGAATTTCAAAATGAACAAAATGAAGATGAGCTTTCTTGTGGAACAACTTTTGTTCAACAGCAGTTAATTTATCAATTTGCTGTAAAGTACAAAGAAATTCCAAGAGTTACATTCTTTACATGTAAACAGCAATCATCGACAATGAGTGAATTTGAAAAAGAAAATGTCAATAATATCTACAAACGTCAAACCAATATGAATATGCAAACCGTTGAATTTTTGAAACATATGTTTTCATCGGAAGGTGATAGTAAAAAATCTAATTCCAAAGAATCAACCATTAATACAAAGAAATGTCGTCCTGGTTCGTTACTAACTGCTAAAGATTTAATGACAAAAATTGTTCCAATTGATCATTTGATAAGCAAACATCGAACGACGAAAACTAACAGTGCCATACCTCGTGCTGGTTATGCACGCGGAATTGGTTCAAATGTTGGAGGAGCACAGTCGAATCGTAATACGTTTACAAATACCAATTGGTTAGAACAAGTCTTACGAGTTGAAACACTACGCCAAATAGTTGTATTGGATTTGTCTTGTGGGGAATCAAGTCGTCGTTTACTGGAAATGGTAAGATCATCAAAAAGTTGAATTAAATCATGAAATTATTTCTTTTTAATTGTTGAAATCATGATGATGATGATTAGGGGTATAACCTTAACACCATGCGTAGTGGAGACAATTTAATTTTTTTGAGCAAATTTGCCTTTAGCCCACATTTTTAAACGAATTTAAAAAAAAAAAAACATTCAACAGATCAACTTCTCATTGTTGATTTTTAAAAGTTATTTATTTTATATTCTTAATACATCGTCAAAATCAACAAAATTTAAATTTTTCTTACAGTTATATTAGTTTTTTGTTTTTATATACATCGAGATTATTTTTATGTATTTTCAATTTATAACGAGTTTTCAACCTCCGTGTATTTACAAAAATAAAACAAATCAAACATATTAGCTAGGTTTCGATCTGGCTAAAGATCTCGTCAGAACCCGAAGTTTTGGAAAAGCTAGAGCCTCCATAATATGCAGAACTTTGACAAAAAACCTATTAATCATCAATTTTGCTCCATCCTTGTCTTCTTAGTAATCAAGCACGTGGTTAGGGTCTTTTCCTAACAAGCATCATGACGTTACTAAACTTTGAAGACCAAAAATGTTCTATTTATATAAAAAATTTTTAGTTTTATTAGTTCTTTGTTTTTATATACATCGAGATTATTTTAATGTTATTTTCAATTTCTAACGAGCTTTCAACCTCCGTATTTTTAAAAAATAAAGCAATTCAAACGTTTTAGCTAGGTTTTTTTATATTGTTGCTTTAACATTTTTCAGAGTTATTTAACTAAACGAAATATATTTCAAATTAAAGGTAATTATCAGAGAAGCAACATTTATGCAAAAGCATGTTTTTAGTCAGTAGCGCAAAGTTGCCCAAATAGTTTTTCGAATAAAAGAATTTCACTGCATATTTCAATTTCATTGCATATTTTAAGCTCATATTTTAGGGATATTACTGCATCCCAGTGTAGAAAAGCATTACCATATAAGTGGTGATATAAGTACATATTTGTCATTATAAATGCCGCTACTTTTATTTATTTATTATTCTTCAATTAAATAACCGAGCCCAAAGGGCCATTTATGCCTAAGAAATAACTACTGTATTATAAATATAAAACAACAATATAAATAACAATATAATTAATATTTAAAAAGAGAAATAAAAATTTATTATAAAATAGTAAAAATATTAGAAGTTAAAAGAAAGAAGAAAAAACGATATAAAGGCACTGTAAACCAATTACAATCACACGTTTCATTAAAATGTCTAAAATATTATAACACTCATTACCTTGAACATAGATTACAATTTTAAGTAGTTTAAAAGTGTAGAGTGTTATTTTGAAGGACTTGAGTTCTGTAGGCAAGTAATTACAAATATGAGCTACCCGTACATGAGGAGCTGCATACCAAAACGTACTTTTTACCTCAATTAAAATTTGTGGGAAATTGAAGATTAAGTTTTTCATCCCCTTATAAAACAGCATGAACCTGAAAATAGCAAGAAGTTTATAGCTTATCATAAGATGCATCAAACCACAATAAGTCATCACAAAAAATGTATGAGATCAAAAGACTTTTATATGTGAAAAAGTACGTTTTGATAAAAAAAAGTGAGAAAGTACGTTTTGTTAAAAAATAAGGAAAAAGAACGTTTTCGTGTGTGATTTTTTTTTAACGTTAATATTTTGACAGGATATCTGACATCATCCATTTACTTTTAAAATACACCAATTTGCTCACAAGAAGTTATAGATACAAAAAGACATTACAAAAATATTTTCATAAACAATACTTGATTTTGTGAAGACAAAATGAGAAATAAAGGTTTTATGTTATTACAATTTACTGTAATTTTGTTTTTTTTTTTTGAATACTACGATGCCAGTTTTTACTGTAAATTTCAAAATATAATAAAATTTAATTTAAATTAAAACCCAAATATTTATTTAAATTCAGTATAGATATTTTTTAATACAAAAACTATTTAGTTTGAATATGTTTATTAATTAATTAAACGTGTGTTCAAAAATCATCTTCATTGCAGCTACATTCATTATTTTTGTCCATTTCACCCCCCGCATTTTCATTTTGATTATAAAGGATATCTTTGTACCAAACTAATGTATTGTTTTCAGTCCAGTCATTGCCAAACTGCTTTTTTAAAAAATTTTCTACATCGTTTCTCTTGTCGGCGTTAATCCAACGGCCTGTTGAAATTTCTTCAAGGCGAGAAATTGAAAAAGGGTCCTTTCCTCGTTTAAGAAGATCTATATTGGTATTTCGTTCCTCATTTAATTCGAATTTAAAAAACTTGAATGTTTTAATTAAACACTTTGTACTGCCATTTTTTAAAACATTTTTATAAAATTTTATCCGTTTTATATTTTGAATATTTTGAATATTTTTATAAATTGATTCAAGTTGTTTTATATTGAGGATACTCCAGTCTTTTCCCAACATCAAAACTTGACCATGATTGGAATAAATTTTAGAATATTCTTCTGCTGTCGTTATAACAGCATGTTTTTTCAGATTTTTATCAACACGACCAAAAACTCTATCGGCTGCTAAAAAACTATCTCCTCTTACTGGGAATGTTATTGTTATATCTTATATTATTATTGTTATATCTTATATCTTATGTTATATCTTCTATTATATGTTAATTAATGTTCAATTATTGTATTTGGTTGAATAAAGGGAATAATTAGGGAATCAGTATAAGAGTTTGAGTTATTAACAAACCAATTATAAGCACCACGGTTAATTACTTCTGCATTATTTGAAAGATTGTTAGCAGAATTTGGAGCACGACGATTAGATGATATTTAATGTTTGCAGAGGCACCGTTCAAAGACTTACACAGATTATCATTTTCTTGTTTCACGTTTAGAAAAAAGGACTCCACAAAAAAAAAATTTAAAATGAACGAAAAACAAACAAAAATAATTAAATTAAGAAGAATTTTATAAAATTCAAATAATAATAAAAATCAAACATATAAATAAAACAATTTTTGATATTTAAATGGTTAATGGTTAAAGTAATCGTTTATTATTTATTCCTTGAAATTTTTTAAAATATGAGTTAACGTAAATACCTGTTCCCATTCCCTTAACATAAAGCACGGCAATAAGCAATATTATACCGTTGTTCTGTCGACTATTTCACTTATGCACACAGAGAAAAAAGTGCCAACAGAACTAAAAAGTGTATATTAATATGAACAACTTATAAATTCAATTAGTACAAACATAGTATTAACATTGGATTTCTTAATAGTTAATAAAATTCAGTTAAATTAACCGAATTTTGTTGTGAAAACAAATGTTCAGTTTTACCAACCGACTGAAATTCGTATTAACCGAATTGGAGTCGCAGTACCCGAATTTCAGTTGGCAAACAGCTAAGTTGTTCTCTGTGTGTGGCTAAGATATCTATCTTAGTTCTAGACTATCGTTTACCTAGATGAAAATAACAAGAATTCTTTCTTAAGATCATTAACAAACTTAAAAAAGTCAATATCAAGTTGCATAGAGTTATTGCAGCACCAACGAAAGCCAACATTTCCATTAAGATCATCATCAACATGAGTAAGAATATATAAGCATTTTGAATGATAAATCTGATTATTAGGGCAAGGAATTTCATGCAACTAAAATAGGAAAATAGGTGCTTAAAATATACACAAGAAAATAAATAATATGCACAAAAAATCCAAAAATATGCAAACAAAATCAAAAAAAATATGCACGTATAATTTTTGGATTTTCAAAAATCGATTTATTACTTGCTATTTTTGGTTTAAAAATTAAACACAATATAAACAAATGTAGAGTTAATAATGTTTTCTTATGTAAATTTTTAAATTAAACTTAATTTTAATTTTTGCAAAATATGCAATTAAATTGAAAATATGATAACAACAAAAAAATTACAAAAATATCCAATAAAATATGCATTTATATCAAAATATGCATTTATAAAATAATATGCAAAAATATGCAACAATAAATCTATGCCATTTTGTTGCAAATTCTTTGATTCGGAAAATTCGAATTTCATTTTTATGGCCGGCCTTTTTAATTTGGGGTATTTTTGACCATTTTTTCCAATATGAGGGAAAATAAAAATAAAATATATTTATGGCAATGTACAAGTAATTGTGTATACTTATTGCTACATTGAACTCAATGTAGAAAAATACATTTCTTTATATATTTCAAAAAATAGTAGGCGAGATAGGTGTAGTCAAATATAAAAAAATCATAAAATTTTGGTGGATATACATTTATTATCTTTTTGGGAACAATTCCAGATGAACTGTATCTGAGGGTCTATTGTATATTGAATTTATATTCGGAATTTATTCTGAATATTTTGGAAAATATTAGAATCCATTTTTAAAAATATATATTTTTTTCTTCTAAGAAATAGTTTTTTGAAAAAAATATTTGTTTTAAAAGATTTATTGCAATAAAAAAATAATATCTTTTCGAAGTTGACGGTTGCTGGAAGTTTTAGAAAACGCAGATGAATTTTGCCCCATAAATCCATATTGAACTCGATATAAATTTAGTCTAAAAGTATCTTCAAAAATCAAATCAAACATATTAGCTAGGTTGATACTAGTATTTCGATCTGGCTAAAGATCTCATCAGAACCCGAAGTTTTAGAAAAGCTAGAGCCTCCATAATAGGCAGAACTTTAACAAAAAAACTTATTAATCATCAATTTTGATCCATTCTTGTCTTCTTAGTAATCAAACACGTATTTTCCTTACAAGCATCCTGACGTTACTAAACTTTGAAGACCAAAAATGTTCTATTTATATTAAAACAATTTAGTTTTTACTCTGGCTCTGTTTATGTCTAATTACTTTAAAATTTTGTTATTTTTATTCGATATCGCATGCCATGTGCAGAAATAAGTTCGATTTCAAAGCAACAATTGTTAACTGTAATTAACTTAAAGGGATACAAATATTTTGATTGCTTAAGCTTCATTTATTCTATTCTATTGTTCTTATTTTTTTGTTTTTCTGTATTAAATACTTGCAATTGTTTGTAAACAAACAAAACAACTTCATGGAATTTAAAAAAAACGGTATGAATGGCGTGCTACTTTTCTTGTATACTTAAAAAAAAAAAAATCAACGAAAACGGAAACGGATATTAAACGTTGTTAAAAATGTATATATTGTGTATGTATTTGTTATGCCATACTAATGATGTTATTGAAATGATGTTCTACTACTATTCCATTACACTTTTACTGTGATATTTGTTTTCTTCATTTACGTGTCTGGCTGAGCGAATCGATATATTTATCCATGTAATATGTATGTCTACTTGTACCATTTCACAACTCACTTCATAAACTTGAACATCAACAGGCCTCGAATAAGGCTATGTTTAACTCGATGTATCACTGGTTGTTGGTGGAGGATTATGTACTTAATCGACAAACTGAAAACGGTGATGCGGATGATACAAAAAACAAAATGAACAGTAGTACGAGTAGCAGTGGCACTAACAATTCTAAGAAGGAAGTTGTCAATGAAAGGCAGTCTATAAAGCAAGTTAAACAATTATCTATATACAAATCGGATGTTGTTGGCGCCTCCACATCCGGCTTGGGTAAATCGCCTGTCTCCACATCGACTGCTAGTAGTCGTCAGTCACAGCATTTAGTAAACGACAATACAGTCGCTTCAACGAATACTGACAGTGTTGGGGTAACAGAAGAAGAAGACTTGGAAATTATTGAAAAGTTTCTAGAAAAACTCAACATCAATATAAATACAGAGTTAATATTGGCAAAACGACGTAAGCGTGGAATCATGGCCTCCTCATCTCTCACTGCCGGCTCTATATCATCCATTATGTTGCCGTCACTAGAAAACTCTACTGCACCATCGGAGTCGTCGGATGATTATAATACACTTCAAAAGATGGATTACTACATGTTATACGATGTTTGGTATGTTTCTCTATTCCGTTATTCATTGTGTCTGAAAATATATAGTACATATGTATATACAAAACACTCATGTATAAGGTATTTCCAATAAGTGTCCAGTTTAAAAAAGAACTTCGCATCAATGTCAATCTTATTGTAGTTTAGTTCTCTGTAAGACACATATGAAATAAAAAGTTTTTGTTTTTGTCATAGTAGGTCGCTGTTTGTGCCCACTTTTTATGCACTGATAATAACTCATGCAAAAAAACAAAAAAAAAAAAGAAAAATGTGTAAAGTAACAAAAACTTTCGTAAAATAAACGAAAATTTATTAATTTTACGAAAGTTTTCATTGTTTTGACATTAATTTTGTATTTTTATGCATAAATTATTATGAGCGTATAATTTGTTTAAATTAAATTAATACTCTATGGAAGGCATCAGTAACTTTTTTAAGCTATCGGCTGTGTTAAAAAGCTCAAAATTATTTGTAAAATGATGAAAGTTTTCAGAAACTATTAATACATTTTTATTTATTTGTTTTAATTTTTGGCACGCCACTTTATGACAAAATAAAAAAAAAAAAATTGGTCACGATTTAGTTGTAACTTATAGCGTATCACTAGCAATAAGTTTGACTTATTGTGGACAATTTGTGTGGTATACCTCATATGAATGTACAGTAAAAGAAATAATTATAAGTTAACCTTTAAAATTGTGATTTTTTTTTCAAAAATATTTGAAATATATTAAAGTTTTTGATTCATCATGCGAATAACAATAATTCTTGTCGATACCAATGCCATTTGGATCAATGTCCTTAAATTTTAGCTGCATTTCTTATAATTTTTCTTTTTTTTTTTTGCCTGTGTAATAAATATAAGTTTAGTGCTATTAAAATCAGTATCGGCAAAAGACTTCAAAAACTTCGAACATTTACAACTAAATTTTCATTTTACTGCATACATTTCTCTAAAAATATGCACTTAAACAAAAAAAGTTACAAATCACCAATAATGGAGTACACTAAAAGAAAAGTCAGTAAAGACAGAAAAAAATTTTGTTGAGTCAGCAAAATTTTAGTCAGGATGACGCTTGCAAAAAAATTGCTAATGTCAGCTAAATCTTAGTAAATTCAGCAAAAGTTTTGCTAAATGATTAAAAAAATACTAAATACTAAAAATTAATACAATTTTTTTCTTAATATTAGTAGGCTGAAAAAAACTTAAAAATTTTTTAAAAAAATTATACTTTAGTTAATTTATTTGCTAAAAATCAAAAAAAAAAAAAAATTTAATGACAATACATTCAAAAATATAAAAATGTCCATACATTGCCGACATAAATTAATTAAATATCTGAAAATATTTAGAAATAATTATATATAACTTAAAAAAGAAAAAATATTTCAACTATTTACATCCATGGTTGTCTAAATGATAAAAATTTTGACTGAATCTAAATTACCAATATTAAATCCATAAATTACCAATATTAAAACTTTGTTTACAAATACACAGTTCACTTTTATTAAAGATGAGCGCAGGTTTGATTCCTACAGCCGCAGGTTGTTGAAAAATTTATCATATAGAGACAATCTGACAATTATAAGACACAAATAATAATACAATTTAAATGGAAAATCACTGACGAGCCTGTCCATAAAAAGGCAGAAACTAATCTAGTCTGATTTAAAAATTAATAGTGATTTAAAAATTATAATTTTTAGAGAAAAACGTTTATTCTTCTTTTCTTTCTTTCTTTATTTGCATATCCACTTCTGGATTTTGCGACTACATACATTTAGTTTTTTTTTTTTTTTTTTTTACATGTTACATATTTTTTTCGAGCATTACTTAAAGATTCTAAAATATTACATAGGTAGTCTAAATACATTTTTATAATGTACATTTAATTCATATTATTAATTATAGTTAAAAAATCATCTCTATTTCTAGCAGTGTTTATAAGATCATTCATTGTTCGTAACCCAGTCCAATTTCTTATATTTCTGAGCCATGATAACTGCTTGCAACCGATTCCACGCCTTCCTTCAATCTTTCCTTGGATAATGAGCTGTAGCAATTCATATTTTGGTCCTCTTATTATATGACCGAGGTATGCTGTTTTTTGACGCTTGATGTTTTTTAAGAGCTCACGGTCTTTGTTCAAAGCCTGTAATACTTCCTCGTTCCTTACTCTATCGGTCCATTTTATACTTAAGATTCTTCGATAGCACCACATTTCAAATGCTTCGAGTCTGTTCATGGTACCAATTTTAAGTGTCCATGTTTCTACACCATACAGCAAGACTGACCAAACGTAACATTTTGTAAACCTAAATCTTAGGTTGATGTTGATGTTGATATCGCGGCTACTTAAAATCTTTCTGAACCTGCAGAAAGCACTTCTGGCCATTTCTATGTGACATTTCACTTCCTTATCACAGTCGCAGCTGTCATTGAGCCAACATCCAAGGTATTTAAAACTGTATACCCTTTCTATTTGCTTGTTATCTATATTCATAGATGAACTTGCGTAGGGTTTATTATTTCCTCTACTAACGATCATAAATTTAGTCTTTGAAATGTTTATATCGAGACCATATTGTTTACTGTAATAACAGACTTGATCGAGAAGATGTTGTAGATCTTGTAAATTACACTGTGCTCGAATCGGACACTTTTTTTTGTAACAAACGGGGCACCCGGTGGGTAAACCTAATTCGAGTACGCTGAATCCTGTGGTGCTAACCGTTTTTTTAGGTTAGCTCTTGTTTAAAAGATAATTAAGATTGAAAATTATGGTTCCCTCCCATACAAAGTAAATATTTAATATCATATATCTACAGTACTATAATAGTCTTAGTCTTAGAAATTTGTGCACGTTGATTATTTGATAGTGTTAATAGTCATGGGAAAATGGGCGTGATCGGACCAGTGGGCGTGTCAGCTCCCATACAAAGTAAATATTTAATATCATATATCTACAGTTCTATAATAGCCAGAGTCTTAGAAATTTGTGCACGTTGATTATATTATGAATAGTCATGGGAAAATTGGGCGGGATCATACCAGTGGGCGTGGCAGCTCCCATACAAAGTGAATATTAAGCTCATATACAAAATTAATATTAATATTAAATATCTAGGGTTCTATATTAGCTATATAGCCTTCAAATTTTGTACGAGTCCATAAATTACAAATATTGGTAGTCGAACTGAAAATGGGCGGAATGCGATATTCACTTTTAGGTGACATTTGTTGGAATTTGCAAGAGGAAGATAATGATATAGAAGAATCAGGAAATGAAAATTGAAAAAATCATGAAAAATTTATTTATTAAAAAAAAAAAATTATATATATATATATAAAAATTATTGTTGATGTTGTTTCATAAAATGTTCTCAATTTCATACATTTAAAATCAATAAATGGTAAAAAAAACTAAAAAAAATTGTTTTTTTAGGTACTTGGAACCATAATTTTCAATCTTAATTATTTTTTAAACGAGAGCTAACCTAAAAAAACGGTTAGCACCACTGGATTCAGCGTACTCGAATTAGCTTTACCCGCCGGGTGCCCCGCTTGTTACGTTTTTGAACTAGCACAGTGTTATCAGCAATTAAAGTCGTGTCATCAGCATATCTAATATTGTTTATATATTGGCCATTTACTTTGATGCCCAGTTCTATGTCATCAATAGCTTCGCCAAATATTTGCTCTAAATAAATATTAAATAATAAGGGTGATAAGATACAACCCTGTCTAACGCCTCAATTTATTGGGATATTGCGAGTAACAATATCTCCTACACAGACTTCTGCCGTCTGATTCCAATAAAGGTTTTGGATGCATCTAATTATTTTGTGATCGATGCCCAATGTTTTCAAAATATCAATTAGCTTATTGTGTTGTACTCTATCAGAAGCTCTTTCATAATCTATAAAGCACATGAAAACATCCTTCCTGACATCCTTACAGTTTTGAACAAGAACATGGACACTGAATAAGGCTTCACGAGTACCCATGGTTTGTTTAAATCCGAATTGTGTACGACCCATTGCGTTTTCGCATTGGTTATATATTCTTTGGTGTATCACCTTTAAAAATATTTTAAGCGTGTGGCTCATTAAGCTTATTAATCTAAAATCTTTGCAAATTCTAGCATTGGCTTTCTTCGGGAGTGCCACAAATGTAGATTTTAACCAACTATCTGGATATTCGCCACTATTGTAGATGTGGTTAAAAACGTTTAATAGACATCAATGCCGTTATCGTCAATTAGCTTTACAATTTCAGATGGAAGTTCATCGCAACCAACAGCTTTGTTATTTTTTGACGATTTTATGGCAGTTAAGATTTCTGATTTTGTAATTTGAAGCTCACTGTCTTCAGAAAATGTTGTAGCATTAAGGTCTTCGGGAGTAATAGACCTTGTTGAATCATTAAAAAGCCCCTTAATGTATTGTTCCCATTTTTTTTTTTTTTTTTTTTTTAAACCTCAACATTTCTAAATTAAATTTGTCAAATGCATATTAATTAAAAATTAATTGCGACTGTCTATATGACGTTAATATAACACTGTATTTAATATTTTATTTTGTCTTTAATTTAATTAATAATCAATTTCTTTGACAAGCCGGAATCAATACAATATTTGAGTTGAATGAATACACATAGTTGGAGTCCTTTTGTATAAAAAACATTGAGAACATGAAGTGTACTTATTAGTATCATCTTCCCCGTTTCTACTACATTTTGACAAGCCGCAACATCTACTTCAGTGTGCGTATATTTTTCAATATGGTTTTCGTCCACACTATTAATGTGCTTACTAGCACAATTTTTTAGCAAAACAAATTCGTAAAACATTAGTAAAATATTAGTAAAACATTAGTTCAAAACTGTTAAATGATGAATAAGTATAACTAAAATTTTAGCTGAAAACAAAATTTCAGCAAAAAATTTGCTGAGAAATAGTATATTTGATTTACAAAACGTTTTACTAATTTTTCTAGTAACTTACTTTTTTTTTATTGTAAAAATCCAAGAAAATTTTTAAAACTTTAGCAGAAAAATGTTTTAAGGGTACAACCATTTATGTACCATTGACCAATTTTGATTTATGTTTAAATGAAGCAAGAAACAATGTTCTTTGTTGCGACTTTTAACCTACACTGATAGAATTTTCCTTCATAGTATTAATGAAACGATTTCATTAAAATCGATTCATTGGCTTAATGAAAAATTTCATTAACTGAATGAAAATTCATTAATGTTGGTATTTTATTCATTAACATTTTTTACGATTTTTTCATAATTTCATAAAAAAAATTCATTAAATCAATGAAAAATTTTGCAAATTTATTTCAATATAAATTTTGACTTGTAATAAGAAAAAAAAAATTTTTTTTTGTACTATTATTTTGAAACAAAAAAAAATAAAAGTTTTTTTAAACAGAATTAACCAAAATTTTGATATAAATAAATTTCTTTTATTAAATTTGCCTAGAGCTAACAATTTTTGACGAATTTGAATAGTTGGTCAATAAATTCCAGGGAACAGATTCTCTAAGAAAAGCGATATAGTTTTTTTCAAAACGAGACCGAAATTGTTATCGTTTTGACGATGTTACACAAAAACGTTATGCTAAACGATAATAAATTTTTGTTTTTTAACAACATTTTTAACAATATTTAACGTTTCTATCTAATCGTCGATCGTTCTACAGAATTCCAAGCCAGATCGATAAAAAATTACATATTTTGTACCGGCTTATAAGAAAATATGTCATCTTTTAACGCAAATTATAAAAAGTGTAAAGAAAGATTGAACAATTTTGTAATAATAAAACAATAATCAGACAAGACTTTATAAATAATATCAACGAATGATAATTTCTCAATTACCACCAAATTAATGCTATGCTAAAATAATCATAAAAAGTGCAAATTATTAAATATCAAGGAAAATATAAATATTTCATGACAACTATGAATTTTATTCATTAAACACATGAAACTTTCATAACGATTAGGCTAGGATTAATGAAAAAAATTTCATATACTTTATGAAATTTTCATTAGGTCAATGAAACCATTCATTAAAATGGATTTAATGAAACACCTTTCATTGACTGAATGAAACGTTTCTTTGGGGACTTTTTTATGAAAAAATTCATTGGATTAATGAAGAAATTCATTAATGCTACGCACAAATTTCTATCAGTGTACTCTTTGGACTTTGATGCTAATTTAACGATGAGAATCGATTATAAGCTGAATTGTATCTTCTGGATAATATTTTGTTTGTTAAATGTAGGAACAGTTAAGATTCAAACAGTTTTTAAAATGCGTGCACCAAATTTTACTTGGCTAAGAATATTGGGTTTTTAAAGAATAAGAATTATGCAATTTGCTTTAACCAAGGAGGTTTATTTTAAAGTCGATGAGCTCAAAAAATCTCCCCAATTCAAAAAAACTTCTATTCTACTTATTACAAAAAGTAATTTCTTTTTCACTTTTAGCAAATAGCATAGTCAGTTTTGGTCAAGTTAAACCTTGCGTGCTATGGTTCTCCAAAAAAAAATCAAATTGTTCGTCTCTATCTATTATCTATTTTCCTCTATATGAAATAAGTAAAATCTAAAGCACTCATCTGGAAGGCACTTTGAAATTAATTAATACTTAAATTAAAAGAAAATATGATTAACCAGACGAACCATTTTAGATTATAATCAATTTGCCGCAAATAGGAATTGTGGGAGTCTTAAGTTATATAAAGTGTCATATTAGTCAACAAATTCTTTTTCATTATTTATGCATAATTTGAAAGTAAATATTTACTACTTTTATGGATCAAATCATAGAAACACTTAAGCGCTGAGTTTTCCAATATTTAGATGTTTTTTTATAAAATTGCATATTTTTTTGTTAGAAAAGAATGCAGCAAAAAAAAAATGTACTTAAAATGAGTGGAATAAAATTGTAAAATACGCGAGTGAAGTAAAAGTAAAATACAATTTTTTGCCGATAAACTGAGTTTGACATCACTGAATTTATATTTATTTCGCTGGCAAACAATGAATAATTTTTAAAAATTATTAAAAATACAGCAAATGAATGGATCCATACTTATATTACGATACTTATATGTGGTAAAAAAAAAAAAACTGTAAAGTATTGTAAATATTTTGGAAAAAAACTCACTTATAATTATTTCGTCCACTGTATTGCATGTAGATGACAAAAAATAAGAAACTTTTTATTAGAAATCATTGTTGCATTGAATGTTTAAATAGTTGAAAAAGTCATTTTAGTTGTTAGTTTAAAAGTTTGCTTTTTTTCTTTTTCGTTTCTTTTTTTATAGTATATTGTTAGTAGATGATCAATGAAAAAGTTAAATCAAGTCAATATTAAAATGTTTATTTAATATAATTAAACTTAATCCATTTATTCAGATTCATTTGTTAATTTTGTCAAAACTTTTATTCACAGACTGAATGAGTTGATCACAAAAGTTTTCTTTTAATTAACAAAGAGTTTATTGTTAACAATTATATACTAGGGTTGTCACTCGAATAAAAATGAATCGATTAATACAACGAACACAAAGAAAATTCGAACGAACAATTTAAAATACACGATATTCGAATAACGAATAACTACATCTAATAAATTTTGACAAATAATCGAATAATCGAATAAAACGAATAATTAAAATATACAATTTCTAATTAGACTTTTTCAAAAATATATCAATTTTGGGAAAATTTGTATAAAAAAGTATAATGGACAAAATAAAATAACAAATCTATTAAAGAAACAACAAAAATTTTAAAAGTTGTATTCATTTTCCAAGACACGGACTCTTTAGTAATGGGTAAGGATATATGATTTGACTTTCAAAGAGCTTTCATTGAAATATAGCATGGTTTTAGAACTTTAAACTATACAAAACTATCAAAAATATTGTTATTTTACAACGATAGCACGTTATCACTTAAACTGTAAATTCCATTTATGTAATTTCTGCGGTAACTAAAATAAGATCTTAACAGCTCGATATATCAAAACTATCGGCGAAATATAATTAACTTTTTAAAGATTTTCAAAACTGTAATTTTTTTATCACAAGATAACAATGCAAAAATGGCGTATGATTGAGGAATCATTTTGCGTTACCATATTCTAAAATTATTGCATTTGAGAATTGGTATTGTTGTACACTGAGAGAATTCTTTGGGTGATAATGAATTTTTGTATAAAAGCGATGAAGTTGCACTAGAACTCGTTCATTGAAACTTTTCATTAAACTTATGCAAGTTTTCATAAAATTGTATAAACAATTTAATTGTATTTATTAAAAGTTTCATTCAGTCGATGAGAAAGTTTTCTCAAAAACGAGTTTTGGCATTTCTTTAATTACAACAAAATTGTCCTTCACTTTGTGAAGAAAAATTCTCTAATAAAATTCTCTGTGTAGTATTCAAGTTAATGCCAAAATTCATTTTGAAATGAAAGGTAAAATACTTTAATTATTTACATATTTTAAAACTGATTTTATTCGTTGCATTAATCGAGTAATTTTTAGAAATTATTCGATCAAAAATTGCTTAATCATTTATTAGAACAACATAAAAACCCGAATAAATGACAACCTTATTATATACTGATAATAATTCTTGCATAAAAATAGGAAAGAATGAAAAAATAACGAAAACTTTCGTAAAATAAATAAAAATTTGTTAGTTTTACGAACGTTTTCGTTATTTGGACAATAATTTTGTATTTTTATACATGGATTATTTTGAGAGTATTTGTTAATTTTTAATAGGAGTCCTGGTCAACAATATGGTGGTGAATTGAATATTTCAGAAATTGGGAGTTTCTCCATTAAGCAGGGTTTTCAAATCGATAACTGGTTTCGAAATAGTTCAACGATAAGAAGACGCTTAAATATGAATTTGGCAAAAATACGTTGCTTGATTGTGGTAAGAATATAGAGTATTTTGTTGTATAAAAATGTATCGATTTTGGAGGAATTTAAAAAAATTTGCAAATATGTATTTTTTTTGAATTAAAATGCAAATTCAAACAAATTCAAAATTTTCCGCCAAATTCAAATTATGACCCCAATGTTCATCCCTATTTGTATAACAGCATTTATGTATGTATGTGTGAGTTAAGTATTTTAGATTACAATTTTAATTCTGAATTTTATTTCTTGTCCAGATAACACACAAGAATCTTTCAGATACTTTGGAACACTATTTAACAACACACTATGACACTCATTTGGATTCAATGAATCGCTTCAACTTTGCTTTGTTATCAAATGTTAGAGATTTATTCAACTTCAGGTTTGTATTTTTGTTAAATACATTATACAGTCATTCTTTCTTATCCCTTTGAGACCCGCGCTCACGTTTGTGCGCTTCAACTTTAAAAAATTATCTCTCGCTTATTTTTTCTTTTTGTTTCCAAATACTTTCAGCATATAAATATTTAAGAGTTAATCTATTGTAGGAATTTTAAAAACATAAAAAGTTTTTTTAGTACAAGATTTTTTTTTGTTTTAAGATTTTTTCTCTTAGATCGAGTTAATATATTTTTGAAAAACTATATAATTTTTATATATAAAGAGAAATCTTGGAAAAAATAAAAAAATACATATGTTTTTTTAACCAAAAGTTGCTATAACACGATTGTGAGCTTTGGGCATAAGTCAACAATAGCACGTATGTGTGTTATGTATCATTTTACAGGAAATCGTGGAACTTAGTTATAGATAATCAGACAGAACATACACTCGATTTGTTAAGCGAATGCGATGCAGATTTCCCATCAGAATATGATGATGATTATGGCGCCAAAGCACATAAAACGACAAATATTTCCATAAAATGCGTACGGACTAATCATCAGGGGAATTTTTTAAAGTAGCTCCGCAGAGACAAGCTCGAGAACAGTAGAAAAATATTGAATTCGAAAATTTTGAAATTCCAATTTCACATGGATGATGCCAAAACGAAATTACATTGCTCTCACTCTTTAAGTATTTTCACATTATTTTGATAAGTCTTATTACAAAGATGTTTTGATTTATACAAAAATTTATCATTTAAAATAAACTGGTGTAGAAATACAACTAACAGAAGCAGATAATAAAATTTTTTATGGCAGCACTGTTATGATATCCTTCTTGAAATACCCTCAAATTAAAATGTATTGGGCAGTTGGATACGCCGACGAATTAATTTCAAACACTATGTAAAGAAACAAATACATGCACAAAAAAAAATGCCAACCGAACTAAAAATTGTATTTTAATAGATAGCAACTACTAATTTCAGTTCGTACAATGATATTTTTATTAGATTTCTAAATAAAATGCATGATGAAACTACAATTTAGTTGAATTAACCGAACTTAGTTGTAAAAACTAACGCTGGGTTGTACCAACCGACTGAAATTTGTAATAACCGAATTTGAATCAAAGTAACCGAATTTTAGTTGGCAAACATCAAATTTTTTTTAGTGTGTGAGAATAAGAAACAATTGATTTAGCAGGATCATGTTGAATATCCTAGTTCCTGGCTAACTTATACTATAGATGAACAAAAAATTAAATGGTTTAGATACAAAAACTGTGTTATTTAAAAGTAAAAATAAGCTATTTATGTTCAGTTTGATCATTGATTTTCATGCATAAGTAAATTTATCTGTATTTAAATAAAATTTTTAAAAACGTTTCATATAAATTGTTTAAATCAGTTACATTTCCTCTGATATTGATATGTAAAGTTATGCCCAAAACGCACAATTGTGTTAGTTGCATTTCTAAAAAAAAAAATATCTCAAAAAATTTTAAAAATTATTTTGAAACGATATACAAAAATTCAAATCAAAATTTTAAGTTTTGTGGAAACAGCAGCCTTTTTTCAGTCTGGGTCTCAAAGGGTTATGTATGTGTGAATGTTATTCTTGTATGTGTGGAATATTCACTCCTTAAGTTAAGATTATCGTCAATCACATTAATCCAAATCACAAACCGATACATATTCCAATACATTCTATCATCTATTGCACTTGAAAGTAACAAAGCAAATATTTATAAATGTAAACGTGTTAATATTATGTTAATAAAAATATTGAAAATAATTATAGCACGAATTTAGATTTTATTCTTTATGTATTGACTGTTTTGAAGAAAATTTAAAACATAAACTAAAATATTTCCATTGTGCTGTATTTTCATCCATTGCTTTATTTATGTACGTGCGTTCCTGTTTATAGAAGGAAAAAACAAAAACAAAAACCTCAATTTAAAAGTCATCAATTATATTTTTTTAAAAATATTATTTCAATTTCAATTTTCTGCTATGTACACTAATATATACTGCGGTATGAATGAATATTAAGAAAAAAAAAAATACTTAACTCGTAACTACAACACATTTTTATATATTCATTGTTTTACTCCCCTACAATGGAAATTTGTACCGACTTTTGAAACAGTGTACATTAGGGTTATAACTTTTTTGCAAAAAAAAACTTATATGTTACCACCTTATAGACAATATTGTACTGATAATAAATAACCCAATTCGAATCAAAACCCTTCCGCTCCAAAACCAATTTATAAAAGACTTTATTATTTAAAAAATAATTTTTAATAGCATTTTCGAAAGAAGGAAAACATTTTTATTGATGATAGTATAAGTATATAACAAAAACTATATAAAACTATAAAAAAATTAAACGTTTCGAGGTTAAAAAAGGTCATCCATATGCGTACATACGATTTCCATACATAGTCATCCACAAATATGGTCATATATGTTCATATATTATTTTCTATGTTCATCCATATACGTTCATACATTATATAACTTTTGAAGCTTTTTTTTAGATAATTTTGTATTTAAAAAAACTGTTTTAATAAAAATCGATATTTTTTAAAAGCCCTTTTGTAGGAATGGTTTTTGATTTTTGTTGCTTGGCTCTGAGGTACGATTAAATAAAAAATTATTATTTGATTTTTATTAAGCAATAGAATGGAATAAAACTTATTTGATAGTTTTTCAATCGGAGCTAAGAGACACGCAACAAAAATCCATAAATATATATATATTCGAAATATGAAAATATTAACATATACGATCTAAGCTATATGGTGCTGTGTGTGCCATATATGACCATATACAATTAATTTTCAGATCCGATCATATATGATACTTCACATGAGTTTTTTATAATTTTTAAAGAAAAACGTTTATTTTTCTTATCCTCAACAATTGTAAAACAAAAACTTAACTTCGTTTGGAGAAAGAACTTTTTTAGCTACCGCGCAAAAGTAAGATTATGGCTCTAAAAATTTTTTCAGGCCAACACTGCGAGAATTATGTGCATGACATCAATGAATTTTTGCATTCGATTTATGAAGTGTCACTGGAAGTCGTCCATTGAAACTTTTCATTAAAATAAGTGAGCTTTTCATAAAATTTAATAAAAAAATTAATTTATTAAAAAATTCATACGGTTAATAAAAAAGTTTCATTGAAAATGGTTTCATTAAAACTATGAAGCTCTTTTATATCTTTTTTTTACATATTCATTCATATTGTGAATAAAACTTCATTAGCTTAGTGAGAACATTTTATCAAAACTCGTCCAAGAAATTCTCTCTGTGCATGCCATATTATTTGTGATATTTGCAAAAAAATGCAAAAAATGTAGGGAAGACGGCCCCAAGTGGACAGGGCCGTATAAAATGGACATTGAGTATAAAAGATTTGCATATGGCGGCAGCGCCTTATGCTTTTTGCCATTATTGTTGTTTGTATTGACGCAGTTTCCTATGCATTCTCGAAGATAAAATTCTTGAACATTCGAAAAATTCTGGAACATAATTATGTTGAGTCAGGCAGGTGTATATGGCTGCATATATATTCTATATTCTAAAAAGATTGTATAGATATAATCAATTTTTAGTAAAAGAACAAGGCGAAAGTATTTAGAAAACAATCCAAGTCGACAGAATATCAGATGAAGACTTTTGTATAATTTGACTAACAATAACATTAGCAAAGTTCACCAAATCCAGTAAGAATGCGCGCCACGAGTGCACAGTTGGCCAGCAAGCCAGAATTTTGGCCAAAACTAGAATATGATAGATAGGGCTTAAAAGCTGGGTTAAGACAACTTGTGGTCACTAATTTGGAATAGCATCCAAAATGGTGGCCACAATTTTTAAATTTATTCAATTGCATTCAAAGGTTTTGGGGTCGCTGATTCCGAATCTGGAACCGAAAAATTTAAAATGGGGGATTTAATAGGGCGTTTTCATTATTTTCATCAATGTTTTTGTGTTATCCGATTTGACTGAAATGTTTACTATAGAGTGTTTCACGGTTGGTTAGGGCGAATCTGATATCAGAAATTTAAAACTCAAAATTACGGATCCAAAATGACCATCATAAATATAGAATATTAATATTTTAGATATTAATGACTTTTTTTTTATAAAGAATTAAGAGTCGCTAATAACGAATATGTAAAAAAAAAGTTTTAAGTTGAAATGACGGATCCAATATTGTGGAATTTTTTTTTTTCATAATATATGACGTATTGTCTAATTCAATAAAAATTGTCACTATAAAGATTGTGTTGGTTGCTAAACACAAATCTGAAATCAAAATTGAGATTATCCAAATGGCCGATACTAAAATAGAGGTCATAAAATATACTCTGTCATTCAAATGTATCATTCTTATAAATATAACTTACAAGTCTGAGTACAAATAGAGTTAAAAATCATCGTATTGATTGTAAAATTTTGAATTTATAATTTTTAATTTAATAGTTTTTATTCTAATAAAGATAACTCAAAATTTAAATTTTGAACGATAAATTGTTGACTACAGAGTGATGATCAGTCCAAATATTATAGGTTTGAGAGTAAGCCTCATTTTCAAAGTGTTCAGTTGTTGCTTCCCATATAAATTTTCAATTTAACTTATTGTTATATTTTAAATAGACATTCAGTAATCGCTCCCAAGAATGATAAATAAAAATTCTACCTACTGTAGGGTGACCATTTTTTTCTTACATGAAATCGGTACAAATCTTAAAAGATATATGATTTTTGTGATAAATTCTAAAAAGAAACACTTTTTCTACGTTAGGTTAGGTTAGGTTGAGCTGGCCGGTCAAAGACCCCGCATAGACCATTAGGTCCCTAGCGTTACCAGATAAGAAACGATAACCACCACGTTAGGTCAGTCGTCAGTGATGGTAGCCAGAGTTCCCCACACCCTCTTAGCAAATGACAGAAGTCTCAAAATTCCGATTTCTGAGATTTCTCCCAGATCTCGGAATAGGTGGTCTCCTAAACATTTCGCCCTGTAGCGTGCAAGAGCCGGACAGTGGCACATTAGGTGCTCCACCGTCTCTCTGTCCCCCGGTACCCCACAGAATCTACATTCGTCACTCTGCAGCCTTCCCGCTCTCTTGGCGAGAACTGCCGTCCAGCAGTGACCAGTTAAAACCCCCACCAGAAGTCTACAGTCGCTCCTGGATAAGGACAGTAAAAGTTCGGTCGCTACGGGATCGTAGGATTTCCACATGACTTTAGATACTCTGCATGTTTCGGTATTTCTCCAAACCGCATCAGCTCTTCGCATCATCGTGGATTCTACATCCCTTTTCAGAGACCGAAGTGGCACGCGAACATCCAATGCCATTTCAACTGGCAAATGGACTCCCCGTTTAGCCAGTTCATCCGCAACCTCATTCCCTTCAATACCCCGGTGCCCACGAACCCAATAGATGTGGACTCTCCTTCCGGACCCAAGTCTCCCTAGAGAGTTCTTGCACTCTTGGACAATCGAAGAGTAGGTCAAGTTGGCGGCGATAGCTTTGATAGCCGCCTGACTATCAATAAAGAAATTAACGTAACTGCCCTCCGTTTCAGAAACAAGAGCAAGGTCAGCAGCCATTTTGGCCGCCATAACTTCCGCCATAACTTCTACGTTAACGAACGTATATTAAAATCGAAACAGTGTCTTACGATTTTGTTAAAATATCTTTAATTATCAATATATAAATTTTATATTATAAAATTATTTATACACATTATCTTAACTTCTAACTCAGCATTCAGCTACTCACACTTTCAAACGTACGACACAAATCATTTAAAAAACATTATAATTCAGTAATTTATACACCCAAAATATTGAGAAATCTAAAGTGAATATCGTTGTATTAAGTGACCTTATAAGTTGTTACGATTAATATACACTTTTCAATTCGGTTGGCACTTTATTTCTCTGTGTGTATAAGAGAACTTTTTTTCATCTCAATAAATCTTTTACTATTGCAAATAATCGCAGGTTTAGGAGAAAAGATCAATGGCCACAATCGTGTGCGTCTCAAAGGGTTAAACACATAGAAGCCAAACCGGGAAGAAGGAAAAGCGCCGAATTCAAGCCCCTAAAGATTTGGATAAAATTTGGATAAAATTTGGATTTGTAATTTAGGGGACGAAAATAATCTCCATGAAAAATTTTGTTAATGATAATTGTAACTAATATTGAATTATATAAATTTTGTCTACTTTTGCAAAAGTGGTCAAAGTGTGGAACCTCTAAATGTTATTAAATCTTCTTCAAATTTGGCATATATTACTTGTGAATCATATATATATATTCCAGAAGATAAAAAATCGTAGCATTTTTTTTTTTAACAAAATCTAGGCTTTTTTACTATAGCTCGATCGCCTGATGTCGGAGTGTAATTCTGAGACGATATTTGGATTCAGCGTACCTTGAACGTTTAGAAAATATAGTATAGTGTAGGGTATTCAATTTACTCGGATTTGCTTTTGTTCGAGTAATCGAGTAACTCGATTTTGAGGTTTTTAATTTACTCGAGTAGGCGAGTAAGATTTTAAAATTGCTCGAATAACTCGAGTAACTCGAACAAATTTAATACTTTAATTTTATTTTCCAAAAACTCACATTTTTGTAAGTTTTTATATTTTATTAGTACTAATATAACATACATATAAAAATTAACAAATTAATTAAAAATTTTAGTAAAAAGTATATCTAAAAGAGAAAAACATTTGCTAATATCATTTATTATTGCGACAGTTTTGTCTTAGTACACTCAAAGCAAAAGCGTTATTACATCAATGAAATTCTTTATAAATATGTAGAAATCTTCATTGATTTTCTTTCAATATAACTGGTTCATAAATATGTATTAAACTGTTTTATAAAAATATTTGTAAGGTGATCCGTTTTGTAATTTCACTTAGTGTGTTAGTACTAAACGAAAAAATAGTCCATTTTGTCCTATCATTTTGGGATTTTGAGATATGTAATTTTTTTAAAAAAATTATAAAGAAGTTTTGAAACAACTTTCATGAATATTTAAGAAGATTTTCATCATATTAATTAAAACTTCATTATTTCTATATGTAAATTATAATATGTTGAAATTTTGCGTAGGACCGCTATGAATTTCCATATAGGGCTTCTAAAATTGGCTTGTTACAACGACATAAAAGGGACCAACAAAAAGTTTTTAGTAAATGACATTTAAAAATTCCTTTTTGAAAATATTGTATTTATATGTAGTTTCTTTAGATCAAATGGCAACTAAATTAAAAAAAAAAATAATGTTTGATCCCACTTTTAACCCTCAAATCCGCACCAATAATCTTAAACACCCCAGTCTTAGAACTTGTTTCTTTAAAAAATATCCAAGTTTCTTCGATATCGGAGTTTTTCGCATTAAGTTCTTCGTTTTTCGTAATATAATTTCTTTAACAGTGCTCACTTAATATAAAAATACACTTAACATTTAAATATTCACTATAACAGTCACATTATTTTATACAAAATATTAAAAAAATATAAAATAGTTCATATTTTTAAATTACTCGAGTTACTCGATTAATCGACCAAAATTGTTCGAGTTATTCTTAACTCGAAATTGGCCACTTCGAATTACTAGAACAATTGTTCGACGTCATTTCATCGATTAACCGAGTAACGGTTAACCGATTGAATACCCTAGTATAGTGTCAACGATTTTTCGACCTGAATCTTTCGGTACAAAAAGTACTTACATATACTCAGAAAGGCTTCCTAATATATTCCATTGGTCGCCAGTGATCAAAATGAGAGAACAAATACCTAACAAAAGTGTTAGCGAAAGACATGTCGATGTTATTTCTATAAACTTGTTAACGTGATCGATAAAATGTGATCGAGTTTTGTAAAACTCGTAAAATGGCATATTGAATTTTATCTTACAACCAGGCAAACGTTGTTTTTGCCTTCAAATTTTAATTCTAATTATTTCTTTAAATCAAGAAATTTCTTTTACGCAAATAATAATATAATAATAATATATTTTTTATGTTAAGTGTACCTGTTAAACATGAATTGTATTGGATTATGAGGAACGCTAAAACAATGTTTGAACAACATTATTAAATAAGCTTGCAAAAAGTCTTGAATGTGATAATTTATTTTAATGCTTATTTGTTTTTGCTTTTGGTACCACGCCCATTTATCCCATTCCGCCCATTTTCAGTTCGACTACTAATATTTGTAATTGATAGACTCGTACAAAATTTGAAGGCTATATAGCTTATATAGAACCCTAGGTATTTAATATTAATATTAATTTTGTATATGAGCTAAATAATCACTTTGTATGGGAGCTGCCACGCCCACTGGTATGATCACGCCCAATTTTCCCATGACTATTCATAATATAATCAAAGTGCACAAATTTCTAAGACTCTGGCTATTATAGAACTGTAGATATATGATATTAAATATTTACTTTGTATGGGAGCTGCCACTCCCACTGGTCCGATCCCGCCCATTTTTTCCTGATTATTCAAATCAGTAACATATGGGATACTGCAATATTTCAAAACTCTTGCTATCACAATAGTCAAGATATATGATGTTATTCAATTTATGTGGGAGGGGCCACGCCCACTTGAAATATATATAGCCGAAACCCTAACTTGGACTATAACCTTTCAAATGAAACCGGTTTGGGCCAAATCGGTTGGATAGTTTTAGAGTCTATAGAGGACAAACATACAAACATTGTATTTTATATATATAGATTATTTTTATGTTTCCGCTCATAACTTAAAAAAAAAAAATTCGGAACGATATATAGCCTATGTCCATCCTGGAGGACCAAATTAAATATTGGTAAAAAAAATTTAGAAATCGTATGATTAGTTACGGAGATTACTTTCTACAATCAAACAAACAAACATACAAACATTACCTCTTTATAATATTATAGTATAGATGTGTTATACCACACTTTATTAGGCTGGCAATATATAATTGGATTGCCAAAATTAAATCACTAGATGGAATTAAACAAAACAATGTATTGCCCCATGTAAAAAAAATAAAAAATTTTAAGTTGTGGGAAAGTGACGTTTTTCCTACTCAAAATTTAAATATCAACTCGAATTGAACACTTCTCTTGAAATTGTCTTAAATGAACATCACAATTTAAAATATCAAAACTCCAAAAATTTTAGTTTGACATAAAAATGTTTAATTGTTAAGCGTATAAAATTTATATTTAACTGTACGTATAATTTAAATTGGGCTCTTAATAATCGTTCCACAATAACAAGTGTTCTGTATTCAATTTAACAAATTTATTTTAACTGGATTGAATCGTATCAAATTATATCAAACTCAATTTAAAGTAGTCTATTTATATACAATACGATCCACCATTTTTCGGATCAAATTGTATTTCAATTATATACAAGATTTTATCAAATTTGATACATTTCTTTGTTACATTATATTGCTTTTTTTTAAAATAATAATAAAAATAACTTAACTCTAGTTATGACTATAATTGTAAAATATATATTTATATTTTACTATTTTTCAAAATTTTGATGGGATAGATAAAGAAAAAACATTTCAAATCAGTAGGTAAAAATCTATAAATAGCCACAAAAATGGCTAAAATTTCTGTACGATGACGTTCAGATTTTATTTAAAGGTAATATGCAATTTCCCGATGTTATGCAGAACATGTTAGATTATATTGTTAATGTGCTAAATAATTTGCTAGTAATTGGACGCCTTCCAATTATCTTTATGTAAATCTACACTTAAAAAACTATGTAGGCAAAGATCACTGCTAATGTAGTTAAAAACAAATGATATTTCACTTAAAGAAAGGACGACTTATTTTTCAGTAAATTTAACTAACATTGTCATTTGTTTTTTAAGCTCAAAAAATTAACCACAATTGTAGTAACAATGAACCACATATTAGTCAAAAATTAAAAACTATTTTTTTTTTTTTTTTTTTTTAAATAACAAAAAACGACTGTAAAAATGAATGTAAAATCATAAAACAGTCATTTGTTGTGGTTTGCTTTTTAAATGAACTGCAAGGATAGTAAAAAAATTTGATTTATTCTGAAAATGACTAACATTTACAACCCAACTACATTTTTTTGAATCAGAAGTTTCCTGAGTGTAAAGCTATGTTGTTTGGTGATGGTGGTTTTCATAACTTTACTATTAATTTAAATAGTAATGCAGTCGAATTTGCGGATAAATTTAAATGCAAAGTTAAGTTTTCAGGATCATGTCAATCGCTTTGAGAAAATTGTATAGCTTAGATGTTATGCTACCATTTAATGTCAAGCTTAAGGTGCTTCATGGGTTTGTTATGTAAATATTTTTATATTGCTTAGAAGTGTATTCTGGAGCTTTGGGTAATTTTATGAAGAAGCCGAGATTGGCTTTTAATCATGTCATGAGATATTTATAAATATTTGTTTTTATATATTTTTAAATTTTTTTTGGATGTTTATTAGATAATTTTGTCCAAATTAATGGCGTTTTCTTTTCTGGCAAAATGTCACATTTTTTTTGCACTTTGCCCTCAAATTACCTTCTTGTGTTCTTTTCTAAAAAAGGTAAACACTCTGAGAGGGTGCCGTGTTTCTTTGTGAAAATGCAAAAAATGTAACAATTTCTGCCCTCAAAAAATTAACAGGGTTGGATGTTGCCCTGTTTTTTTGGTTTATCAATCTCATGTGTATATATTGCAAAGTTTTTGGCGAGAAAACTCTCACCTTGGTAGCAGAGTGGTAGTGTGCTGGCTTCTGATACAGAAGATCCCGAGTTCGAACCCATATTGGTATCACTTTTTTTTTTTTTTTTTTTTTTTTTGTTAAATTTAATTTACGATTTTTTTAATTTGTTTTTGCTATTTTTTTTAATTTTTTCTTTTTGTAAGTCTTTAATAATTTTTTTAATCTGAAATTCGCTTACAAGCAAAATTATAAAAAAAATGTAATTGAAAAAAATGTATGGAGCTAAATCCAAATTTTTTAAATAATTAAAAAAAAAAAAATAATTATTAAAAAAAACATTAAATTTTCTTTTAAAGTTTGCTGGAATTCGAACCCGAACCTTAACAACACTAAAAAACAGATTTGTTCAAATAAATGTAATATGTGATGAAATTGTGTTCTATTCTGATTGTAAAACTGCTTCATTTTAATGGGGCGAGGGCAAAATTTTAAAAATGTTGCACATTAAGAAGGCAACACTTTTTTCCAGAAAAGAAAACACCATAAGTGTATGTTGCATTTTTATAAAGTGTATAAATTGCAAAGCCCCGAATGTTTTGTTTGATATTTTTAAATTTGGTAGATCTACTAGGAATTGACAATTGGTTATTCCGAAACTTACCCCGCTATTAATACGTATAAGAGTAAAATTGTTCAATTATTTTCACAAAATACTTAATTTTTTAGGTTTTGGTTTTTAAATAAAGGTTTGCTCGTGTTTTTTCTCTCTCATAATTCCTGGGAATTAAAAAAAAAAAACTGTTGTCACACATATTTTTTTAATTTTTATTGCATTAAGGTTATTATCTAATTTTTTTTATTTATATCAAATTATATTGTTCACTTTGTGAAATTTAGTAGAAATTTGTAACCGATTATGGCCTTTGGGCTGACATAAATTAAATTAAATTAAATTAGAAAACCTGCGCGGTTTTTAACTTTGACGACCTATTGGATATATGATCCATATTGTATCAGTGTCCTGTAGGAAATGCTATGAATCAATTCGAATATCTTAATTTTTCTTGAAACTTGAACTATTGGTCCATTGCCTCATTGCGTTCGAAAAGTATTTAACAAAAATTAAGGAAAAAAATATTTTTTTTACTTTATGGCCACAATTTTTGGCTCTGAGACCATAATAATGCAAGAGCTTGGTATGATTTACATATATTTAAATGGAACATATTATCAACCATTGGTCTACAAAGTGTTAAATAGATTAAGTAGAAGTCTATGCAAAAAAGTGTTGTGTTGGAGTAGTTTGATCATTGTAGAGTAAAAGTTGTCTGTACCGTTCGTACATGTTACATTTGCCTTTTTTTTTTTTGATAAACTTTCAATTCATTTATTATAATTTTCGCTCTGCTTATATATTTTACACTTGCACTGAGAAAATTATCTGCATGTTATTAATGAATTTTTGCATTAGATCTATGAATTGTCACTGTAACGCGTTCATTAAAACTTTTCATTAAAATAATGCAGTTTTTCCCAAAATTTAATGAAACATTTCATATTATTTATTAAAAAATTCATACGACTAATGAACAAGTTTTACTAAAATCAATTTCCTAAAGCTATGAAGGTTTTTCATGAAACTTCTTTAGTGTAGTGAACAAATTTCATTAAAACTCGTTGAAGAAATTTTTTCTGTGTGCGTATTGTTGCTTCTTGTTTTTTGCGCACATTTTTTGCAACATTAATACATAACAGGCGTGGTTCCATGGTGAGGGGGAGGGGGGATGAAAAATTTCCTTCTCCAAAATAATTTTTTTCAATACAAAAATGTATAAAACATTACAAAATTAATTAAAAATACTGTAAGTTCCCTCCCCAAAACCTTTTCCTCTATCCGCGCCTGATACATACATACATACAATATTATTATTTTGCAGTTTCATTTTGTCGAAAACCTCCACTTGGGGTTATTTGAAGAATGGCAAATTTGATGGCATGATTGGTGCATTAGTACGAAAGCAGGCGGATATTGGGGGATCACCGATTTTTTTTCGCATCGAACGTGCCAAAGTGATTGATTATACATCAAGAACTTGGGTGGCCAGGTAAACACATACATCAATTTTTTTTTGTTAAAAAACACACACATACGCTATAGTTTACAATGTGCTAAGACAATTATCCATGCTTCCACTTCAGGCCTTGTTTCATTTTTCGACATCCTCGTAGCACAAAAAAAGATCGTATAGTATTTCTTCAACCATTTTCAAATGACGTGTGGTTTTTTTTGGCCATCTGTGGTTGTTTTACCATATTCTTTTTGTGGATTCTAACAAGTTTGGAGCGTAAATATGAACCAGAAGAAGGAGAAGATGTAAATGATGCCACTAGGAATGGTAATGGCTTGTGTGTGGGGTAAATGTAATGGTATCGAATTATCTAATGGATTGTTATTTTTTTTTTTTAGATGAAAACATCATACGAGTCGTGACTGCTGCTGAAGGTAGCACCCAACGTAGAAAAAATGTTGTTGCAGTTTCGTCGATTATTAAAGGTGGCGGTTTTAAGAGACGCCTTGTGCTCTGTGGTAGCGTATTTTGCGGTCAAGACGTAACAGATAACAAATCTAAACGACGCGTTGGTTTGTTTTTTGAGTCTTTTCTATTTTACATCGGTTCCATATGCCAACAGGGTAATATTATCTTGTCAATGTGACTGCAAAAAGTTCTTTGTGTAATATTGAAACGGATTTGTTTTGGTATGGTTATAATTTGGGGAGTTTACGGTGATATGGTTACACACTTTTTCTAGATCTTGATGAGCCATACAAACTATTTCTTTAGGTCGTTCAATAGACACATCTTATAGAGTGTTAAGTTTACTGCATTAAAAATTGGTGTCTTTTTAAAGTATTGTTTTAAAAAAAGACATTTTGGGGTGAAGTGAGAAATTTGAAGGGAAGTGATAATATGAAAAGAATACCCAAATTAAAAATACAAGATAATGAATTTACATGCAAATTTTGTTTTTTAAGAGATAAATACAAAAGAAAGAAATCAAAAAAAAAATAAAACTAAGAAATTAACAAAGCAAAAATCACTACGTGGAACGTACCCCAGCAAAATAAAAGCTGAGAAAAAAGTCGTCAAATCAGAACATCTACTGATTCTGATGTAGTGCAAACTTAGGTTTTTTAATTTATATGTGTTATATAATCTTTCAGAATAGAACAACTACTTTAGGTGAATACTGTGAAAAGGTAGTAACAAATTTAAAAAAAAAATTATGTTTTTTATATTTTTTGACTTTCAACGATTTAAGTTTAGAACAGTATTTATTTAATACTGGCAAAATAACGACAAACATTGCAATTTTAAAATTTAAACAGGTACAGGTTTTTAACCAATTAAGATTTTGCATTTAGATTTTCTTAAATGTATTAATACCCACATTTGTGACCACAGTTTGTAAAACTCTACCTAAGACTAGCCAAAAAAAAAAAAAAAATATTTTCAAATTGGAACAACTCAGAAAGTATATGAGCATGTATACATGTGAGCATGTTTTTGGTTCATATTTGCTATTAGAATAATATATATATATAATGTCCTATGGTTCCTTAAGAGGAACAAAGGGTCACAACGAAATCGTTCCATTCGGTTCTTCTTGATGCAAGATGTTTTATCTCTCTCCAGCTTAGGCCGCTTTGATTAATTTCAAGCTCAAGTTGCCGTCTCTAGGTGTGATATGGGCGTCCAACTCTTCGTGTTTTTGCATTAGGATTACAATCTGTAGCAGCTTTTGTTGTGTCATTCTGTGGTCTGCGGAGCGAGTGAAGAATGAAGAATATAAATGTGGATTGGGCGTTTGTATGTTTTCTCCCATAGTTGCGTATTGGAAATGGTATAAGGCCAAAATATTTTTAATATCCTTCGCAGACAGCGGTTTATGAATACCTGGATCGCGTTTATATTGTGAGATGTTGTGTTCCATGATTCGCAACCGTATAGGAGGACTGACTTAGAATAATAGTATGTTACAATCTTAAAAATCGGATCACATTTAAAACATTCTTTAGCTGTAAAAGTTTCCTTACATACGAAGTGTGCCTCACTTTGTTTATCACTATACTAAACGTTATTGCATGGCAGAATTATTTCCATTTTTTTTTGAAAATCCCCCACTGTGCCAAGTTTAGTACAGAGAAAGGGTCAAAATCAAAATTTCGTAAAATTTAAAAAAATAATGGCTTCTGAACAAGCATAGTTTTCAAAAATCTGAACAACAAATTTAAGTTAACTAAAGCTTTAACCACAATTGACTTACCCTTTGATAATTTGGTTCAAAATTTTGATTAATTTTTTTCAAATTTAAGAACGAACATATTTGACTTTCTCGAATTAGAACATTTTTAGCGCATTTGCAAATTTACTTTTATGTTTTTTGCTTTTATTAATTTTTTTTTTTACAATTTTTTGCTTATTATTTTTTAGATTTCTTTTGCTTATTTGAAATGTCTTTAATTTGATTAAGTTATGTATGATGAGTTTCGATTACAAATTAACCCTATTAATAGAGATGGAAGTGTACGAAAGTTGACTTAAGCTAAATATGGGTGCTTCAATGTATTTTCATACAATCGCTCAGTCACTTAAATCAACTTCGCTAAATATAGTTGGGCCTCAAAGACTCTTGGTATTGAAATTTAACTAAATTGAATCTTTATCTTTAATAATAAATCTTGACTTTGGTCAACGGACACACAGGATTGCATTAGAATACCTATAAAGAACATTTGAACTTATAAACCAATGAACGGATTTTTATGAATTTTGACAGAAAGAAGACAAGAAGTATAAGTAACAAAGCGTTAGAGCTTGAACAATTTTATTTAAGTTTACAAACTTTTTCGACTAATTTTGATATTTACAAAAAGCGAAAATTGCCATATCTTCTTAAATAGAAGCACAAAAAAAAATTATTTTTGTATTGTGGTTATATCTTAGCAATTTATCCAAAACTTTTGTTTTTATGCTTTAGTTTTAGAGATAAGGTGCATCTCAAAAACTAAAGCATATAAAAGAATTTTGCTGGCTATTTTGTCTCATATCGCCTAAAGTAGACAGCAATAAATTTTTTTTTTAGAAAAACTTATTGTTTGTTTTTCGAGACGGACACATGCTATGATTTTCATTGAAAAACAGCGTCTTCCAGTTAGAGGGTTAATGGCAAAACAGTTTTTCCTATAATTAAGTGCGATATAATTTACCGTTCTTTTGCTTATTTTGACATCTTTCATTGCTTCTACCAAATCACTTCTGTATGTGGCTGGCTTTGCTGTTTTTTTCGCTGTATTTTCGCGACATGTTTCTTTATTTAATGAAAAATATTATATTTACTAAATATTCTATCAATATAATAAAAATATGCTTTTCATTACTCAAACGGCTCTTAATACATCCACATATAAAGCTATAAAACTTCACCCCCAAAATAAAATTAATCGGAAAAATTCACATAGTTTAAGTAATTTGCTATTATTTTGTTGATATAAATTCAAAATAGAAATAATATGTAGTTATTTTTAATTCTTCTTATTTAAACGGGCTTAATATCATTTATTTATTAATTATAATTATTTATTTCCAATATTTCGTCTCTACATTGGGTGACTTCTTCAGGGAACAATTATTACAAATTGAATATATTTACCAAATAAAAATGTTAACAAGAGTATTTTTTTAACAAAATATGAACACAAACAAATGTTTTCAATAAATTTTTTTAACACCAATCAAAATACAATAAAAACATACTCTTTTCAAGTCATAAATAGTTAAAAGTAGTAATATTTTTTAAACAACTCTACAAAGGAGGCAGAATATATTAAAATGCATTTATATTGGAAAAAAAACTAGAGTTTACTACTTCACCCCTATAGCAACACTAACCAAAACTATCCAACAAAAGCTCTTCAAGCAAAACTTTGAAAAATCTCCATCGTATGACTCTTTGCATGCAAGTCGACAATTTTTCTTCTTTTGTGTTTTTTCTTTTTTTTTTTTAAATTTACTGCTATTATCTAATTGTATTTCCATTTACTCAGGTTTGGCATTTTCAACACGTTTCTTTTCGGGACGCTGCATAGTTATTACTTCGTTGTTATTCTCCTTTTCCATTTATCAATTCTATTCTGCCAGTATTGTGGGCACTTTGTTAATGGAAAAACCAAAAACTATTCGAACATTGCGTGATTTAATACATAGTTCATTAGAGATTGGTATTGAGGATATAGCTTACAATCGTGACTATTTCTTGGTAATTTGCATTTTAGCTGCTCAAACTTTTACACCGAAAAAAATCCATGCAACTTTTTACATAAAACTACTTTTGTAGCTACTTTGACCGTAAACTAAAAGATTGTTTCTTAGTGTTTACGAAAGTGAAAATTTTTAAATTTAACGAAACTACAAAGCGAAAACAGTTATGCCAAGGAATGATTCTAATCGATCACTTTCATCGATGCATTGACTTGTCATAGGAAGGAATCATTCTTTTAGTGCAATTTGACCAAAAAAGTTTAGAATTTTTATTCGGATAGGGCTTCTTAAGTTTTGGATTATTACTAGAAAAAGAGTTTTAAATTTTCTGTGACGGAATTTTGGTAGACCAGAGTATTTTTTAATGTATATCAAGTACAATTTCTATAATTTATATTAATGAAAATAAAAATTATTGAAGTTCGAGGCCATACTCTGTATTTCTTTATTAGGATATTGTCATAACAAATAATCTATAGAGTTTTTGTTTTCAAATTTATTCTTTGACCCTTTCAGGAACGTGTTGACAGATCTATTTCGGGAATTTTCTAGGTTCCCACCATCAGAACACGTTTTGAAAGAGGTAACGATCCCATGCCAAACATCAAACATTAATATAAACTAGTTTACTCACTACATGAGAACTAATGTATGAGCTCGAAGTTAGAGATTATAACCATTGATCAAAAAATAAATTGAAAACTTGTTTGTTATGTGCAAGGTCCTCCTTTGGTTGATATTCAATACACGGTTTTTGTTTTTTTGATCAATGGTGATAATCTTTAACTTCGAGCTCATATATTAGTTCTCATGTAGTGAGTAAACTAGTTTATATGAATGTTTGATGTTTGGCATGGGATTGTTACCTCTTTCAAACCGTATTCTGATTGTGGGAACCTAGAAAGTTCCCGAAATAGATCTATCAACACACTCCTGAATTTGAAAACAAAACAAAAAAAAAAACTCTATAGATTATTTGTTAGGGCAATATCCTAATAAAGATATATAGAGTAAGGCCTCGAACTTGAATAATTTTCGTTTTCATTGCAGAATTAAAGGTCGAAAAAACATAATTTTTATTTTTAATAAAAATTATATCAAACTTGTATAATTTATATTTTTTAAATTTTTACAGAAAACAATTGTACACTTAGAATACTATGTTGGTAAAGACCACTGCAAAAACAGTTAAAAACAAATGAATTTCACTTGAAAAAGAACTACTGACATTTCAGTAAATTCAACTAACATTGTCGTTTGTTTTTTAATGTTCAAAAAATGAAACACAATTGTAGTAAAAATTGTCCACATATGTAGTAAAAAATAAACAACAAAAAAAAAACTACTGTATAAAATGAATGTAAAATAATAATATAGTAATTTGATGTGGTTTGTTTTTTCAATGAACTACATATTTAGTCTAAAATTAAATTTCTTCTACAAATGACTGTTATTTCACTTAAAAATAATGATACTATATTACAGCTCAAACAACTACAGTGTACTTACTCAAAACTAAAAAATCCTCTGGTGGCCGAAAACTATTCTACAGAAAATTAAAAAAAATGTGTCCAGTAATAAAACAAAACTTACGAAATTTATGAGCTCTATTTCGAAAAAATATTTGAATCTTTTTTTTGGGTAACATTTACAGGTAAACGGTAACTTCAATCGCTGGTAAGGAAATGAAAATAGTTCTTTTGAACTAAATTCTGAGTTCGGAATTTTAAGAGGAATTTTTTCATAGAACATTTTAAACCTACACCTGCAACTTTTATGGGCCTTTTCCAATAAATACCAAAAAAGTATTATAAAACATGCGTTTAAGGGGTTAGCATGTTCTGTGAATGTGTTCTGCAAACACAAAAACGTCATAGGGTTATGTTAAATCACTGGGAAGGTGAATTTTGATGTACCAGCCCAGTCCATTTACATTGTTATGTAAAGTTTTATAAATTTATATTTTTAAACCTAATGTAATATTTTAATGGATTTTTTTTTATATAATATTAACCCCTTATCTCGTATTTTTCCTGGTATTTTTTTTTTGTTTTAAATTGTCTAAAACCTGAAACTATGGAATTATGCGGATTATAATGTTTCACTTTTTGATGTTTTTATATAGTATTCGAAACAAATTACGATTGTTTTCAATAACGATTCAATTTTTTAGTGATTTAACATTGACCGAATGACGTTTTCGTCTTCGACACCTCCTAGTAAAATTTGTTGCAGAACATATTCTGAGAATACTTTAACACATTATAAACCTACGTTTTACTATACTTTTTTGGTATTTCTTGAAAAAAGGACTAAACTGACCTATGAAAATTACAGATATAGGGTTAAAATATCCTACGAAAAAATCACTCTTAAAATTCTTTTTTGGGACATCCAAATTCAGAATTTAGATCAAAAGAACAATTGCCCTACTTTGTTAGCCTTATTCAATAGAGTGTTGGAGAAAAAATTAAAACTTTAAACGGCCATAAATTTTGACTGCACCCACACAGGACCAAACCCATTGGGGGTTTTAATATACTAACCTAAAACATTCATTAGTAATAGGAATTATTCACCTCCCAAAAATGTGCTGTAGAGTGTAATCTATTGGATAATTTTTTAATTTACATTATTTTTAATAAAAAATAATGAAAACGTATTTCGTTCGTGGTGCGTAACAACAAAATATATGTAAAATGTACGTCGTCTTTAGTGTATATAACGCATGGTTTTTTTTCGGTGTAGATAAATCGTTATAGTCGTTGTATTTTCTATTTGCATGCACGCTTGGACCTGTGTTTTTTTTTTTTTTTTTGTAGCGCACAAAAGATCCTGATGCTCAAGAATTGTATGCCAAAAAAGTAACTAGTGTTCCCATGACGGGTGATAATGGATTTGTGGATGCACCACCAGATAGTTTTGCATTACCCACACAGGCCACCGAATTAACAGATGCCCAAAAGGCCAAAGCATATCGAGACATTTTGCACAGTCATGAAACTGGTGCTCATGCCAAAACTAATGAAGCATCTAATTGGTATGATCCAGAGTATGGTGTTGGAAAAATCAAAAAGGGACGTAAGTTAAGTTAAGCAACATAAAATGGTATCGTAACATGTATGTCTGTCTGTCTGTATGCTTGTTTGTTGTAGGTTTTGCCTTTCATGTAGATGTTGCAACAGCTTATAAAATTATAGCCGATACATTTAGGGAAAAGGAAATATGTGACTTGACTGAAATACAATTATTTCCACCGCAAAAAATGGTTAACATTGTACAAAAGGGATCACCTTTACGTAAAATGATAACATATGGGTAATGAACAAAAAATTACTTTAATATTCCTGTAAGCAGTAAAATTTCGTATCTATTTCACTGTAGTTTACGGCGTGTTACTGAAGTGGGTCTAACCGATTATCAGCGTAAAGTTTGGCATTCACCCAAACCTCGCTGCAATAAACTATTACATACTGATGATCTAAGAGTAAGTTTGTATTGTTACACACAGAGAAAAAATTAGCTATTTGCTAAATAATATTCGGTTAATACGACTCAAATTCGGTTATTACGAACTTCAGTCGGTTGGTACGACTTAACATTAGTTTTCACAACATAGGTTAATTCAACTGAATTTTAGTTGCAACACCCTAAATATTCTGAAATCTAATATAAATATCGTTGTACTAATTGAATTTATAAGTTGTTACCATTAAAATACACTTTTCAATTCGGTTGGCACTTTTTTTGTCTGTGTGTAATGATAAAAATAATCAATGATGTTAGTAATGTACCTATGACACATTTTGCCATCTTGTTAATATTAACTAAAATTCATACCTACAGTGTCGCGCAAAACAAAATGAACAAAACATACGTAAATCTTGGTTTTGAAATTTTCAGCATCCAAGTCGGATATAAAAATGATTTTGCTTGTATCTTTTATACTATTAAAAAGAGTAAATAGGATGTATATAAAAACACTGATAAAATAAATATATAAAAGCCAGTAGGCTTTGCAAAACATAAGCAACAAAATGAAAAATGTGTATAAATTTTATGAATATGAAATTTTTTTTTTTTTAGTTAGTTTTGAAATTTTTTTTATTTAAATAGATATTCTACCATATTCTACCATATTCTTTTAATTATTGTTAATTCCAAAGTTTATGGCTCTTCAGAATTTATGGGATTGTAATTTGTATGACTTTGAACTCAGTTTCCATATTACCTCACCATTTTTATTTGTAGAATTAATGAAAATATCCATAAAACTAATGAATCATTCCGACAATGAAGCATTTATAGAATTTATTTATATATTAATATGTTTCCTTGAATTTATAAAACTCTTCATGAATGTCTTAAAAATTCATTGGAACTAAGTCAATAAACCGCTTCATATGATTTTTTAAACAATATTAAATATGTTGAACACTTGAGAATTAAATCATAAAACTAAAGTTTGAAATGTATAAAAATTAATGAAATTATAAAATTTTATGAAAAAAAAGTCTTTGAAATAATTTCATAGCTCCAAAGAAAATTTTAATTACACTTTTGAAAAGATAATTTATGAAATCGAATGAATTTTTTTTATGAAAACTATGTTTCATTAATATCATGAAGTATAATTCTTTCAGTGTACTTCCTATATAATTCAATGGCATAAAACATCCAATGAAATATTTTATCTAAACGACTTGGAAGATGAAATATTTCAAAACAAAGATTTACTTATTTTCTTTTGTTTTTATTTTGCTCGACACTGTAAGTGTTAGACTGAATTTTTAACATACTGACATTATTTTATTGTTTTTTTTAGGTTGACATGCAAACATTTACATCAGCATTGCTGGTACTTATCTTCGGTTATGCAGTTAGTCTGTTGATTTTGGGATTAGAGATTATGCATTATAGACTATGGCAACGATATAGTATGACAACAACATAATTGTTATCATTGGCAACATAGAACAACCTTTAATATACTTTTACATAGAGCAACTTTTAATATATTATGGTGTCCCTTAAAAATAGATTTGTCAATACTAACCTCTGTTTTACTACAAATGGAAAAAAGTGAATGCTATATATCGAAAAAATTTAATTTTTATTTTATTTCTTAATTTAATATACTATATATATGGAATTCTGACTTCATCAGATATCATTAATTTATTATCATTAACTTTAGTCTGCAATCCAACTGATCTACGAATTTGATAAAAATGCAGAAACGTATTTTTTTTTTTAAATAAATTTTAAAGTATTTTTAAATGTCTAATTTGGAGATGTCGGCCGCTATTTCTATACTATAAAAGATGTTATTAAAGTAAAAAAATAAATTGTTAAAATGATAATACGAGCGACTCCTTTAAAGGATATTTTATGAAAATTACGTATTTTGTCAAAAATTTAACCAAATTTGAAAGTTTTTATCAAATTTTACATTGTTTCCGGAAAAATATCACTTAAATTAAATAAGACAATACTTATCATTACTTTTATGCAGAAAGTCTTTAACACTTAGTGGCCTGAGCACAATCATATCCCTCGAAACTTAATTTTAATTATTACTACAAGGTTGCACAACCTTTAAACTGTTAAAAAAATTTCACTTTATGAAAATAGTTTTTTATGTAACTTAATCCATATAGGGTAAATTTTTAAACTTTTTGCCAAAAAAGATGCACTAGGAAACTAACAGAATTACACTTTTTATAATTTTCGATCAATATTATTAGATTCTTTAGACTATTATTATCTTATCTTTTGTTAAAAAAACCGTTAACCCTTAGTTGCCGAGAGACAAAAATACCCATGAAACAACATTAAGATCTGCCGGTCCGGGTCGGGATACTTTCCTTGAGAGTCAGTTTTAAACCGAATTAGAACTGACTCACAAGGGAGTCAGTTGTTTTTGGTTATTAATTCTTATATATTATGAATTTCTCTGTTTCCCTATAAAATTTTATAGATGGTACAATTTCTTTCTTTTATGGGAAATCAATCCAGTAATATGGTTTTGGTAGATATAAACTTATCATGAATAAAAATGTTGCATAAAATTTTAAGTTTCAAATCACAATTACCTGAAAATCTTAATTTACAAAAAAATTAATTTTTTGGCAAACCATGAGCAGATATTTCTTATTTTTTTACCCTAGGCGTATGAGTGAGTGTTATTTATTAGTAATTGCAACACTCATACGCCTTCGTTATACAAATTTTGCAAAACAATCAAGGTTGGTAGACAATACGGCCTAAATACTGGTATAGATGCAAATCTTTTTTAATTGAGTACCGTTACCCTAAAAATACCGTCACCAAAATAATATTTAGAAGCATTATCGATAACCATACTGTTTTGATTACTAAACTCATTTATTTTTTGATTTCATGATTTCTTCGTTAGTTTACGGAAAAAACTAGTTTTTTGTGAGAAATTTGTATTTTGAAGTTATTTTTTACAGATTTTATATGCATAACGACCACTACAAATGTAAATAGAAACAAATAAAACTTCCCTTGAGAACAGAACCACTAACATTTCAATAAATTCAACTAATATTTTCATTTGTTTTTAACCACAAGTTAGTAAAAAAAACATATTTTTACTAACAACTGACTTACATTTACTTGTTTTTATATTTTAATAAAAACAACGCAATTACATAAAATAAATATAAATTCATATTACAGTTTTCTGACGTCTTTTTGTTTTCTTTTAAATGACCAACAAATTTAGTTAATACATAAATTTCCTCTAAAATTTTCACAATTTTTCACTTAAAAATAAAGATACTGAATTACTACTAACAGCAGAAGTTCCCTTAGTGTACACGCAAAGAAAAATTTAGACATTTGCCAACTGATATACGGTTACTACAATTCAAATTCGATTATTACGATTCAGTCGGTTGGCACAACTTAACGTTAGTTTTTACAACAAAGTTCGGTTAATTCAACTGAATTTAAGTTGCAAAACTACTATAAAAATATGTTTAAACATCCATTTAAAAAAAAAAATATCTACAGAAGAAAGCAACGACAAAACAAAAGCACGTCTTAAATTTTGATGCATTATAAAGTAGAGATGCTATAAAATCTTTATATATAAAACTCATTTTCTGTTTGTTTGTTCTCTATACAAATTTGCAATTCTCAACGGATTTGCCTCAAATTTGGCATGAATAATACTTGGACCTCCACTTAAATTGTAGTATAGTTTTCATCTACCACGCCCACTTCTACGCCAACTTCTGACATAAAAGTAAAATTTTTTTCAGCTTTATCAACTTGTTTCCTTTTTTTAGAATACAAACTTCTAAGAGAGTTTTAACGGATTTCTGTGAAATTACTCACATATATTCTACGTTCCCCGAGGAAGGCCTCAGTAAAAGTTTCATTACCATAGCCCACTTCAATACCGGCTTTCGATCAAAAACGTCGAAATCAAAAATTCCTATAAATATATATATAAAACTCATTTCCTGTTTGTTTGTTCTCTATACAAATTTGCAGTTCTCAACGGATTTTCTTAAAATTTGGCATGCATAATACCCTTACCTCAACTTTGATCGTAGTAAAATTTTCATAGACCAAGCCCACTTCTACACCTACTTTTGACAAAAAATGTAATATTAGAAGTTTGTATTCGGAAAAAGGAAAAGTATTTTCTTACGGATTTTGTTTAAATTTGGCACTCATAGCATGTACACCTAGGGCGAGGTCACCAAATACTAAGCTCCATTTTGGATGTTCCATAAACAAATTTTAATTTTTACCAGATTCCTCAGAAATTTTAAAAAGATGGCCCTCCACAAGATCGCTTTATACTTTTTTATGTAATTGAAATAATATTAGATTAACTATATATACAGCCATTCAGTTATTTTTTTACTTTTTATACAAATTTTGCACAAGTTTAAAAGAAAATTCTCATAAGCATTAGAAAATTAAAAACATTCATGTACTTTAGTAGAACTTTAAAATTATGCTTTAAGAATTTTCACAGTATCAGAAAAACAGGGCACACTGCAATGAGTGATGTGGCGTCGGCAGCGGTAGCAGGAGCTCCTGGGCTGTCATAATAATAAAGATATCTAATTGGAGAAAAGCCGGTATATATTTTAAGTCTTTGCTTTCAATATGTGTTATTTCAAAAGTATTTGAGTTCCGGGCAAGACCGGGTTCAAACAGCTAGTATAAAATAATGGTGAAGTAAAAACTTCTTTGTTAAAGTATAAAAAATATAACAAAGCAACTGAAGGCTTTACTTACATACATCAAGATAAAGCATACGCACTATAACATTTTTACATTTCAATTATTTTATAACTTCTTATCTAATAACGACAAATTTTGAGTTAATAACTTTAATTAATCATATTGATCTCAAGATTTAACACGATCAAAAATACTTTTTATTTAAAGCGATATGTAGCGAAATTACGCCTTTTCAACTAAAATGACCGCATTTGGTTTTGGACATATATTTTCAAAGCTTACTCCTACTTTTAGCAGAAATTTTGTGATTGTTGTGTCATATTCAGAATGTTTTCTAAGAAATTCCCCCATTTTTTTCTAAATTTTATTATCATAAGCAGTGCTGCCAAAAATTAACGGCATTTTCTCTACAACTTAAACTCATTTTATAAATAAACCGATAAAAAAAAAATTGCTTTCAAAGCAAATAGTAATTTAAATTTTATTTGAAAAGTACAAAAGAAACCCTACAAAACGGATTTCCCCTACAAATGACAACACTGGTCATAAGTTATATTAGATAACTTATGATCAGTGTTGTCTTTTGTAAGGGGAAATCCCTTTTGTACACTCAGGGAACTTCTGCTTTAAAAATATGTAGTTGTTTGGGTTGTAATACAGTTTCTTTATTTTTAATGTAAATGTCAGCCATTTGTAGAACAAATTAAAATATTTACTTACCTTGTAGTTCATTTAAAAAAACAACTCACATCAAATGACTGTTTTATGATGTTACATTCATTTTTTACAGTTGTTTTTTGTTATTTAAAAAAATAAAAAAAATAAATGTTTTTACTACCATGTGGTTAGTCATTTTTTGAACATTAAAAAACAAATGACAATGTTAGTTGAATTTACTGTAATGTAAGTCGTCCTTTTTTTAAGTGAAATTTCATTTGTTTTCAACTACAATTGCAGTGGTCTTTACCTACCTAATATTCTAAGTGTAGTTGTTTAATGAACGAAAATTGGCAAATCGTTATTTTAAGGGACATCCTAATAAACATAATATTCACAAACACACACATAGACTATGTGACAGTCCATATCAGCTGCTCCGCTATATGGAGAGACAATATAAGCATTTCCCAGAAAGATACAAAATAAAAATGGAGAATCTTTTTGATTTTTTTCAAAAAGTTTCAAATATTACATCATAAAAAAGTGGAGTATAGAACGGGCTTTAACTTATGACCACACACTGAGTTTTTTATATGCTATCAACTAAAGTTAAAAATTAAATTTCAGAACGTATTCTGATTTCTTTAAAAAGTTAACAATTTTTTTTAACCATCATACATCATAATTTTCAAGGCGTATTTTAATTAAAAAAAAATATTTAATTTATGTTAATAGCCAAACTAACACTATTTCTATTGCCCCATATTTTAAGCTGTTGTTTTATTATTCATCAGTTGCTGTGGAATGTCTCATATATGTTTCTTTGTTAATCTAGTACACTTCACATATCATTGGCTGCAATCTAAATTGACATTAGCCGAATTTAAATATAGTCAGCACTAAAGTATAAGATACACTTTAAATATTCTCTACACAGAAAAAAAAAAATATTTTCGAATTTAATTAAAAATATTAATTCATAAAATTAAAATTTTATTTAATTGAGATTTATTAGAGTACTTGTAATATCAACTAAAATTATTTAAGCGTCACTTACAGGAATCAACTTTTTCAAAAATTTAAAAAAATATATTACATTTTTGAACAGTTTTAATATTTTGAAGTCGCCATATTTGGTCTTCAGTATTAATTTGATTAGCTCGAAGGCTGTATATCGGTGTACAGACTGATCTGGTTTGTGCTGAATGGTCTGTCACTGTATTTGGTCCTCAATATTAATCTGATTAGCTAGAAGGCTGTATAAAGGTGTACATATTGTGCCTACCACGGAAAATATTTATCTGAAGACAGATCTGGTCTGTGCTGAATGGTCTGTGTGCTAAATGGCGTACAAAATAGATTTTTAACATTACAACAATTTTTTTAATCTCTTCTAAAGCTGCTGATGACCTAGAATGTTAAAATTTGGCAAACATATAGTACTACCTATGGAATAGTGCATACCGGAGCCGGATTTTTGATTTTCAGTTTGTGGGCGGAGAGCTGTGCAAGGGAGTTTTTAAAGATTATATTGTACCTACAATATCCATCCGATGAGCTTGGAAATGGAAAACTTGCATACTTATTGTACTAACCACGAAACAGATTTCTTTGAAAATGGATCTCTAAATTTCGGCTTGGCAAAAGGCTGTTTATAAATTATATCGCATCAATAATATCTATGTGCTCTGTTAAAAAGTTGGAATTTGGTATTCATGTTGTTCAAATTTAGATGAAATTGAAATCTCAAATTCGGTTTGTGAGCTGAAAGTTGTAGAAAAATAAATTGTCAAAATTTTTTTTTCAGAGCTGCAAAAATCTCCTAAGATCTCCTAATCGTGTATCATTCTCTTCAGAAGTCTTCCACGATGACCAGAAAATACTGTTCTAAAACTGGCTAGTATTTCAAAAAACTAACCATAACCATTGCACTACACATGGTTAAATTTTTTGTATAAACTTTACATTTTCAGTCTGCTAGCGGACACTTACTCTAATATATTTTTGTTTAAATGTTCTCTATTTATAGTAGGTAACTTTTTACGTACTATAATGCCAGTAAAATTACTCTATCTGTGTAAATTTTAAATAATACACACATTATATGTAACGCATAACGTGCGTAAACTTATAATTTACGTGTGTATAGAATGTTCAGTTAATTTACTTATAACTATTTGTAAATTTCTTGTGAGTTCAAAAACGTTTTCTTTTTTTGGAAATATGTTTCTAAAATGCCTAAAAACCCATGCAAATTGCTTAAAAACTCTTAAAAATCCAACAAATGCGTTTACATAAATACATATAAAACAACTTTAGAAAAAACTGTAAAAAGGACTAGATTTTTAACAGAATATTTATTTCATAGACCTTTAATTTAACAAATTACATTTTTATTAAATTTTATACATTTTGAAACCTTTAATCCGCTGTTGATTTGTATATTAAATATTTAAATAGCCTTTACAATCTCTCATAGATCATCTGACCTCACTTACTAAAAGAATTATAACTCGAATAAGGAGTAAGATCGAAAAAAACCCGACACAAATTTTCACTTATATCTGCTTTTGTGTACGACACTGAACTTTTTTTTCTTATTAAGTTACCTTTAAGGAACCTGTCAGATTATGTATGCAAAATATTAAAGCGATCGACTAATTTTTTCGATAACAAATGAAATCTGACCAATTTTTTTTCGACATCTTTAGTGCCGTAATTAATAGGATCAGATCATTAAAAAACAACTGATATTCTGGACAATTAATCGAATTTTTTATTGTAAGAAATTTAAGGTTTTTTTTTTGGAAAAACCCAACTTCCTTTTGCCCTCACTTTTTGTTCAAAGTCCATTTGCAAAAAAACTAATAATCCTATTTCGCTAATATTTTGTACAAATAATCTGACGATTTCTTAAAAAATAACTTGATCAAAAAAAAAAAAAAATCACTTTTTAACATAAAACAAGTTATAAGTGATCTGCGTCGGAAATTATTTGGTCTCACTCCTTAACACCGTTGAGTAATTTAAGAAAAATTAACATTTCCAGAAAATACAAAATTATTGATTTCAAATTAAGCTTCTGAACGCAAATCAAGTTCACTTTTTAAATAAAAACTTTAAGGTAGACAAAAATAACGCTTTCTCATATTTTTTCACATTTTTTTAAAAATATATTGCAATTTTATATATTCTCTAAATTTTGAATTTTTACTTCTATTTGAACGCTTTTCTCTTTTTTACTGTTGCTAACTTAAACTCTTAATTTGGCTGAATTTAGTATATTTTAATATAAAAAATAACCTTAAAGGGTTTTATGTTTGTCAAACATATTATTTTCAAACTACACTGCGTTGCAAAACCGTAATTACATATTAATTTCATAAAAATTTTTAAGTTTTTTTTTTTTTTTTTTTTTTTTAAAGAGAAGCAACATTCAGGAAATTCTTCCTATTAAATTACTGTGTTGCATTCTTTGGAAAGCGGATAGTGGAGAGATGAAAGGTGGTGAAAGATGAAGGTATTCAAACATGGCAACACTGTAATTGCGCGAGAAGATAAGTCTTAGAACAGTTGTTTGTCGCCACCTGATGTAGAGTTTGCGAATTTATTGAAGCTTTTTGTTTCATAGCCCTGATTCATTATTTTACTTCAGTGGGGTGAAGTGCTATGGGAACACCGAATACATATTATTTTTTCTTATTTAAAGTTGTAGTCACCGAGAATCGAACCCGGCACCATCTGTGTAACAGTCCAACGCCCTAACCATTACACCACAACGCACCAAAGAATAAAGTAAAAGAATTTAACCTGCATAAAAGTAAAAGCAATTGTAATTAATAACATTTTACAAGAAAACAATTCATTTATTTTTTATTTTGCTATTTAAAAAGGAATAACAAAATGAATTAGTGTTTCATAACTAATAACAAAATTTACAAAAATTTAAGAAAAATATTTTAAAGCAGTAGTTTTAATAGTCCGTGAGACCTCCTCTTTTAATCAACTCGAAAATTCGATTAGACCTAATGTCTACCAGATTTATTCGATCTCCATGCATCAATGACTGTTTCTTTTAGATAGAAAACGCTTTCATATTGACGGTTTTCTGCGTAAACTCGAAGGGTTAATACTCCCCAAATATTCTCAACTGATTTTTAACAATTAAAATAACTACTTGTTGCATTTGATTTAATTGCAAATGTAGTGTACACATTTTCAACTGCAAAGTTATTTTAACTGTCAGTTTCAGTTGTTTCTATGTACGGTAAAGGCTTGCAGGTTTCCAACCCCCCTGTATTTTGGCATTCCAGCGTAGAAATGCACTAAACTCCGACTGGAATCGACGTAACAAGAGTAGTTAACACTTTTAATCTACTTCTGGAGCGAATAGGCGCAATAACGTAGTGTTTTCTGAAAAAAGCGTAAATTACTATTGCTTAAAAATTGTAAAATCAAAATTGTTTTTTTTTTGTCCTGTACTGATAAACTTTAAGTATTTAGCGAAAATTCAAGGTAAATATTTTTATTTTGAATTCAGTTTACATAATCCAAGCAGAATTCCAAACGTATTATTAAATAAAAAATTTTTTGTTTTTTTAATTCCAAAACTAATTCCAAACCTGCATTTGTCAACATAGAATGATTGGAGGTTGCCATTCCCCATCTTTTTCGCTGGCTTATATTGATATCAATCATTTTTAAATATATATTGCTAGATTAGACCCAAAATCCGCTGAAAACCCACAACATTTATAAACAGTTTAAAAGTTTACCGATTTTTTCGCTAGATTAACAAAATATGTTTTAAAGCCATTTTTATAAAGAATGCATAATCTTTATAAAATGAAAAAATTTACGATTCACCATTAGATTACACTACTCGACAAAGTTTTTACACGAACTTTCCAAAAAAATTAACTTTCGTTGAATTAATTCCTGATTGTGTGGTATTAACTTTGCCATTTTAATGGCCTTTGAGACAAAAAAGATATTTTTTAAGTGAGTTTTTATATTTTCTATGTATTTTTATTGTGGCATCGCTCCTCAAGAACAAAAGACAGTGATATTAAGGATTTTGATTCATTGCGCAATTAAAGCAGTCAAATTCGGTAATAAATGGAAAATGAGCACTGACTTATTCTAAGATTGATTCTTGCTCTTTCTGTAGACTTTTAGTGAAGAACAAGATAAGGCGTTAGCCGAATACGTGATGAAGTGCTCCAAACACTATTATGGATTGAGCATCATTGAATTATAACAATTAGCATATGAGTTTGCTATAAAACTTGATGTCAAATATCTACGAATGAAAAACAACAGTTCACATGAGTGTTTATGTCCAAATTGTGATTCCAATGATGACTTGAAATGATTCCATATCATTTCACAAATAAAAAATTTCATGCTGAATTTCACTAATTTTGTTAAGTGTGCAGCCACCGAGTGCTAATAAAATTTAATACATTTCCATAATTTTTTTGATATCAGGTGTTTTACTTGATTTTTTATATTTTTTACATTTTCAGCAAATTTTTAAGGGGTGGCAACCTGCAAACCTTTCTTATTGTGTCAATTTTAGATACATTTGAAAATTGTTAGAAATTTATAGTTGACCTGTTGTTTTAATATGTGATGAGGTTTTTTTGGTTTGGCTCAAGGTCATAAATTAAATTCAAATTTTAAGTTTTATTTTTAAATATTTTTTATCTTTTCGGTATTTCGAACAGCTTCGCTGTTCATCATCAGGACAAACTAAAAACAATAGTACAATTAAATAATTTAAAATCTTTAATTTAATAATTTAACAAAAATGTAAAATTAATGATTACATACATTTAAATATCTTTTAATAAAGCGTGTAGTTGAAAGTCAAATTGATTTTTATTTCATGTAAAATGCAAATTATTTCTGGCACAGGATTGTGAATTGATATTTTCTCTTGCCAACATATGAATAAATATAACAATAAAACGTTGATGTGATGACGAGTTTTGACCAACAAGTCTAAAGGATGGCAATCGGCTAAGCTTTCCCCTATTAATTGATTAAAAAAAAAAAAAAAGCTCTTATTAATATTCATTAAAAGTCTTCATTAATTTAAACTGACATGTTCAGGATTAATCAAATAAACAATCCAATTTATATTCAATAAGGAACTGTTTGGGAGAGTGAGATATTCGACTAAATGAGATATTTGGTTTTATCCGTGAAAAGTCAACAAGGTTCAATCTTCTTTATCTATATATTTTTATTTTTTTTTTAACTCTTTTTTTTTAATTTTAGCACCTTCTAAATGCGGAATATGAATTTTTATAGCCCAAAAAAATATTTAAGAATTTTTCAAGGCTCCAGCAATTATAATAAGAGGACATTTCATACGCCTCAGTGTGCAAACAACCATAAACACCTTAACTTGAACGGCACAGCGTATGAAATTTCCCTGTAGTTTAAAAGGGGGAGGTTTCGACACTGGGGTACAATGCCAAATGCTGTAAAATGTTCCTTTCCACAATTTGTGAAGTTATTGATCAACTTAGATACTAACTAGATTTTGTTCGTGCACACGGTAGGCATCTAAGCACCGGTAGGTATCGATTACTTGATATTATGGGCATCAGAGTATAGTTTTCATTCAATAAATTCGAAGAAAATAAACAGTTTTAATTTTTTTTTTCCTGAAATTACAGCTATTTATATCCATTTTTATGATTATTTAAAATAAAATATAAGTTTTCCACCAGAACCATTAAATTTATAGCTGCCAAATGTACAACATCAACTCGGTGAATTTACTTAATAGGTGGGGAAGTTTATCCGATTTGAGTTATTTTGGAAATCTTAAAAAAGAAATATATGTAGTAAATATAGTTTGAGTTTTAAACATACAAATTAAAGTTAAGATGTAAGATGTGTAAAATTTTAGATAAAAAAGAGGTTTTCCAAAAAAAAAACGACAGATCTTCAAAAAAAAAGATAATGCACCCCCTTCTACCCTATATTAGTTGCTGGAGACGCTCATGTTAAAGGGGATATGGGGTCCTCGAAATTATTTAAACCAAAGAATGAGGTTATAAAACATGCATTTGCTATAGTTTGTTTGTACAAAACTGGATAAATCAATACTAAAAAGATTCTGCATACTACAAAAAAAATAAAAAAATATTCATAATTCAACTATGTCGACACAACTTTTACTTCTTAGATATCATGTAAATTTATATCCTAATACCTCTGTTAATAGTTTTTTTCTACATTTTATATCTTGATATTATTCTCTTTGTTCTTTTTTCTGTGTGCCCTTAATACTTTTGTTCAATGCTAAGAACTAGAGATGGGCACGTGAGCTGAATTTTGCGTAATTCACGTGAATCACGAGTAGTCACGCGTGAGTGTAAATTAAAAGTATTTTTACTTACGTCAGCGTGAATGAGTGTGAGTAGGAAAACATTTTTCGTGAGTGAGTATGCGTGGTCAAACTTTTGCGTGAGTGAGTGAGCGTGAGTAGAATTTTCCAAAACGACATTTTTTTCTTTAAATAAATATTTTCTTTCTTTTTTTTTTTTGCATATTTACTGTTTTTGGTTTTTTTAAAATACAAAATAAATGAGAAAATAAAATATTTAGAGCAGTTTTGAGGTAAAAGTTTACAATTCAAATTAATTTTTATATTTTTTTTTTGGTTATACTACACAGAAAAAAGTAGAAACGAGTTTCAATTAAAAAATTTATTGAATCAATTAATATTTTAATTGATTTTGCACCTATCACGGCAATGATACTATCAATTAAACCTTTTATTAAAATTAAGAAGGAAAAAAAAAGTTATAAATAACTTTTACAAAAAAAAAATATGTTACTCACAAAAAAAGTGTGTGATCTATACGTTGGTATGTGTGTTTTTTAAATTGCTGAGTCTGTTTGTGTGTGTGCTTGTTTTGTTTGTTAACTTCAAACGTATTTGGTATTTTATACTGAAAAATTTCTATTTATGAATACAGTGTATGAAAAAATAATATGATAATTGCGTCTAAAATGAAATATGTATTTATATATTTAAAAGTCAATTAAAATATTAATTGATTCAATTAAATATTTGTTTAATTAAAACAAATTACATTCAAATCAAATCTTTAATTATATATTTTAAGTTGATAATTTTTTCTGGTCCTAACCCATTTACTAACATATTTCATACAAAGTAATACGGTTATAACGAACACCGCTTATAGCGATCTTTTTAATATAACGAACTAATTTTTGGGACCCATTTACGAATTATCATAAAAATGTTTACGCTTATAACGAACACAATTTTTTTCATGAAAAATGTGCTTAAGCTTTTTGTTTAAAACTTCACTAAAAAGAATTAAAAACTGTATGAAACTCAATTTAATAAAATAATTGTTTAAATATTACAAACAAAAATAAAAAATTAAGAGAATTTAAGACAAACATTTGAATATATATAACGAACACAGTAGTCCGGTCACTATAAGTTCGTTACAACCGTGCTCCACTGTATTTTGATTCGTGAATTTGCGTGATTCTCGAGTGAGTGTGAGCAGTTGTAAAGTCTCGTGAGAGCTTGTGCGTTATTGGAATTTTTATCTCGTGAGCGCGAGTGTGAGTCAAAATTCACTCACGTGCCCATCTCTACAAAAAACCATTCAATATATTAGCGTATTGTTAAATATTTATGAAAAAAGGACTCTCAATGGCTTTTAACCAAATTCAAACAAATACATCCTCTGGTTTATTCCCAGAAAAATACGAACATACAAAGTAAATTCAACATTATGTTGGGGGTTTTTCTCAGCTTTTCTTTTTATTTTTTCTTTTAAACCGAATTCGTTTTTTATGAATAAAAAAATAAATAATGCACAAAAAAAAAACATACAAAACGAACGAATCAACTTTTTGAAAAATGTTGCACCAGGGAGTAGGAAAAATGTTGATTTTTTTTAAAAATTTAAATAATAAACCATTACAATAAAACGACCGTTGTGTTTGTATGCGGTTGAATGTATTAATGTTTGTATGTGTGCGGTTATTACTATTTTGAAAAAATATGAAGATTTTAAAAAGAAGATTTAAAAAGAAGATAATACAACACGCAAAATAGTTTGCAGTTTAAATTAATTGAAATTATAATTTAAAGTGAATGATAAATCACTTGAAAGCCAGTCTACTTACTTTTCATTTAAATGAAATGTTTGTGAAATTCGTGGTAGAGAAGGATGAGTGTATTTTCTAAAAATCATAACTACATTGTAAATTTTCAATTTTCTGAAACAGACTGCGCAGTTTTTGGTACTGAACCTTCGTCAGTGACCCTGTTTTTTTGAATAATGTAGTATTTGTTATGTTTTTATTTGTTCGATTGCGTCTATATGAAATTTTCTGTGCAATCACTAACCGTTCTATATTTAAACTGATTTCTAATGCCACATGCACTCGCACTACACGTTAGACAGAGCGCTTTAGACCTCTGGGCTATCGTCAGGTCGAGTTTTGTTGTGATTAAAACTAGTTTCATTCAATACACGGTGTTTTTGTTCTTGCATACATAATCTCAGAAGAACAACTCCATCAACACAACAGTTCTATTTTTAGAAACTTACCTCACTCTAATGTCCACTGTTTTCCCATATGTTGTAAGTGATGCCACAACTATGATATATTCTTTGTATATTCGATAGATCGCGCTTACGTAGTTAGGGAAGAATTTCCAGAGAGAAAAGTTAGATTTTTATTTCTTGTTATTTAATTTTAAAAATTGCTTAAATATCTAACAAATACGCAAGAACAACTTACTGACGAGTAAAAATTAAAAATTAATTATGTTCAGTTATATGAAATTATTTAATTTTATTCTACAAAATGTAGAAATACACACTTACTGTGTACAATTTTTAATTTTTTTGTAATTTGAATTGAAATAATTTTTAACAAAAAAAATGGATTTGAGTTTTTTGAATATGAGCTGTTTAATTGATATGAACTGTAACAGAAACAAATAATAAATAAATAATAATTCCGTTTTTGTGTTTTAACTTGTGTGAAACTTATTAAAATAAAAATAATAAGTAAATGTAACTAAAAAAAAAGGTAAATGGTAGTAAATTATTTTGAACAAATGTGTAAAAAAGTGTACACATAAATAAGAAAAATATATGTTTCATTTTTTATGTGTGAATGACCATTACCATAATATGATAACTAGGACTATAATGTGCAAATATTACAATTGCTACAAACATGTTATGTTTATTATAAATGTATTGTGATATTGTACTCTTCTGTAATCGCATGTTTCCATTAGTTTATTTTCCCTGACTAACTAAGATTTGTGCTGAAAAAACAAAGACTAGTTTTGCTTTTTTAGCTACTTTAATAAAAAAATTATGTAAACAAAGTAATAATTAATGCAACTCCTTAATAACACAAATCTTATTCGTCAACGCAAAGACAATTTGAATTAAATATGTAAATTATTAAATAAATATAAGTTTCTACTATTAAAAAAAAAAACATGCATAACTTTTAAATCCAGTGTCAGCAGAATGTAAGAATGATACTGTGATAATTTATAAACATTTCCATAACCATAAAATGATAATATTGATATCAATTTTGAAACATAGTATGATAATCTAATAATCATATTATGATTAAGAAAAAGAGTATGGTTGTCAGAACATGGTTGTCGCAAACATGAATACAAGAATGTATGATGCTTTTCGATTATGGTTGCCCCAACCATGTTTGTTTTTGTGCTTGTATACTTTAGTACTTTTATATAAACGTTTAAATTTTTTCAAAACCATTTTTTTTTTTTTTTGAAGATGAAATGTGGTCATAAAAAACACAGACTAAAGCTGGGGTGGAAATAATAAAAATTCCAATGTTACATAAAAACAACTACTGGACAAAATTTTAGCGGCTTTTTGTAGAAGTATTAATAATTCAACCATGCGGATGTACTTCTAGCATCTCTATTTACAGACAAAGATTTCTGTCGACTTTGTTTTTTAAGTAGCATTTTTATGACTGTCTCGAACGGGTTAGCCAACTAAATTCAAAAAAGTTTCTTAATGCAGTAGATGCAACCGAATTATGCGATTCGTCGTTCGGCGACAAATTCGGTTGGCACAAAAAATCTGTTTTCTCTGTGTACCATAGACTTTTACGATTAAATGTTAAATCAATCACTTTTTTATCACTTTAATTGTCATTTATTTTAATTGTCAATCCATAAACTGTGTGCGTACTTCTAACAATTAGCACAATGTTTAACTTTCTGTAAAACAAATACAGGGTGGGCCAAAAGTTACTCTTATGTGTAAAATTTACTTAACTTTTTTGTTTATTATTATATTTTATTGTTATTTTTTTTGGAAATATAATATTAACATTGCCTGGCTAAAATTTTAATTATGAAATCTTATATCAGATATATGACCACCATTTTTTATCAATGCACAATTGGGTGCGTAACCGGTTGTTTTTCATAACAGTTTGCAAGTTATCACGCTTTATGGCCTTGATCTCAGTTTCAATGTTGTGCTTTAGCTGCTCGATAGTTCACATACACTCGTTGTTTGAGATAACCCAATAGAAAATAATCCATCGCAGTTAAGTCTGGTGAACGTGATGCCAATTGAATCCTGAAATTTGCGTCAGTAAAATTGAATGCCAATTGGAAAAGTAAAATTCTACGACTTTAGTCAGTTGCTCGTTCCTGTAATTTAGCATGATGGTGTAACAAGGTTCTATGAATAAAATCTAAAATTTATTCAGCCATGACTTTTGGCCCACCGTGTACAACAAATGATTCTAGATTTTTTATGATTATCATAATAACTGTTGTGATAGTCATAATGATTAATAATTAAGAATTTAAACATGCTAAACATGATTATATTAACATATCACAACATGAACACATTACTTCTATATTATACTTATGGTATTATAAATGTGTGGCAGTGTGTGGGTGTGTGTATGTATATGTGACAATATACAATTAACCCACACAAAAAGATTCATCTTTATAAACATATTAAAGGCATGATGTCAAGTGGCAATTGCTTACTTGCTATACGATTTGTTTCAATCAAGTGCTCTTATTTCTATGAACTATTCTTGATTTTGGTTTCTCTATAACCCAGCAAAAACATGGTAATGACTACTTATCATTTTAAACACTATTTTGTAATGAGTAATTATTACCTTTGGAATTACTTTAAATGCTAAAATAATGGGTTACCAATAAGAAACTTATAATGTATTACTCTTATACAAAAATAATTGTTGAACAATAATAGGTTATTCATGTTGAACAATAATAGGTTATTCATGTAATGATACAACATTTTCTGAAATTCTATTTTTAGACTCAAATAGTTCGTGTTTGTGTAAGCTAAAGGCTAAGGTGTTAGTTTTGGTATATCTTGAACGAAGTTATATAGAAGAACAATTCGTTTATATTTTAAACTATCAAATGTTATATGTCTCGGTGGCTGAGTGTATATATTAGATTATCTGATAAATTCCCGGCTCCATGTTTTAAAAAAAATTAAAAAAAATTTTTTAATTCCTATTTTTTTTTTTCAAAATATATTTTTAGACCCATTATTTATTTCCTTCTGTCAATAGCTAATTGTACATACCGGTATGCATATAGTTAATTCATTATAATTAGTATTTACGTAAGGCTGCCAGTAATGCATAGCTCATTACTTTTGGGACATTTTATATAAAAAAAGTTAGAATTATAATATAAAGGGTAATACGTCCCAACATTTGAGTTTCGATTACTAGACTCATTATTTGGTAAGGTGTGTTTTTGCTGGGAACACTTACAACCATACCATACAGCAGTTTTCCTTTAGATTTGTAGACACATTTTTCTTCAAAGCTTATTTTTTGTTTAGTATTTTCTTTTTTATATATCGGTATATTCTTGGTATTCTGCCTAAAAGTCGAACAAATGAATTTTAAATGGATAATTTCCAAGTTCATATTTTGTTCTTTTTTATCTACTGCTAATGTGTTGCGTCTTTAACCCACCGTATTCTTCGTCAATTGCCGTTTTGTTTTATAGCCCATCAAAAACACACCTTAGAGTCTGAAAATAGATTTTGAAAAAATAACGAATTTAAGAAAAATATTATTGATTTTTTTAAAAAATGGTAGAGCTAGGAATCGATCCCGTGTCACCAGATTAACAGGCGACCTAAATCAACGAGGAATATAACATTTGATAGTTTAAAACATACATTAATTTTTCTTCGATGTAAATTCGACTAACACCTTTAGCTTACAAAAAGTCGAATTATAATGAGTCTAAAAATAGATTTCCCGAAAAATATTGTATCATTATTATTTTCCTGGAAGTAATAAGATGAAGAACTTATTACTGTTCACCAATTATTTTTTATATGAAAGTAATGTATTATGAGGTTCTTATTGGTAACCGATTCTTTTATTATACACTTAGGAAATTATGTTGGTAAAGACGACTGCAATTGTAGTCAAAAACAAATGAAATTTCATTTAAAAAAAGGACGACTTACATTTCATTAAATTCAACTAACATTGTCATTTGTTTTTTAATGATCAAAAAATGACTAACAATTGTAGTAAAAATGAACCACATGGTAGTAAAAATAAACAAACATTTATCTATTTATATTTTTTTTAAATAAATGCCTTATATAACTCACCTTTTCAATACAATCATTACAACCAGCACTTTTCCGCAGAAATCGAAGCATGCCAAAATTATACCACTTCCGAAAACAAATACTGAGTTCCGCCCAATTGCTATTTTGTGTTACCTTTCTAAAGTATTGGAAAAGATTCTACAGCTGCAAATGAGTTAGTATATAAAAGATAAATGCCTGTTGCATGATAAACAATCTGGCTTTCGTTCGAATCATAGCTCTATAACAGCTTTGATTGATGTTTTGGAGAGCATACGACGTGAACTCGACGATGGTAAAGTTAATTTCTTGGTGCTTCTTGATCATTCGAAAGCCTTTGATACGGTTGACCACCTTACGTTATGTTTGAAACTTAGAAATTTTTTTAATTTTGCTTCGTCATCAACACGGCTCTTATTTTCGTATCTAACTAATCGTACACAATCCGTATACGCAGATAACACTTGGTCTAACTCGCTGACTCTTACTAGAGGCGTGCCGCAAGGGTCTATTCTTGGCCCTCTACTTTTTTCTATATATGCAAATGATTTGCCCGATCAGCTTTCATACTGCAAATTACATATGTACGCGGATGATGTCCAATTGTTTTTGAGCAGTCCAGTGCAATTAATCGCAGAAGCTATTACGAAAATTAATTATGATCTTGATAAAGTATATATATGGGCGACAGCAAATGGACTTTGTCTCAATCCGCTGAAATCAAAATGTCTGATAATTCACCGCCAAAGAACTGTGCCAGTTATCGAAAACGAAATTCTTATTAACGGAGGAAGAATTGAAATCGTAGAGTCGGCTAAAAACCTTGGCATTATCTTCAACAGATATTTAACATGGACCAACCATATAAACTCACTTGTTGGTCAAACCTATGCCAAGTTAAGAGCTCTATGGTCAACACAGTTTTTTACGCCTTTAAAAGTCAGAATATTAATTGCAAAGTCGTACCTCATCCCAGGTTTAATTTACGGCTGTGAACTCTTCGAAAATTGTGATACTACTAGCAAAAGCAAGCTAATAGTTATGTATAATAATATCATCAGATATGTCTACGGATTGAGAAGGTTTGATCGTGTCTCATCTTTTGCCATTAAACTTTATGGCATATCTTTTGAAAACCTTTTAAAAATAAGAGTACTTTTATTTTACCATAAAATTATTTATACCAAAAATCCACTATACCTTTATGAATTTATACAATTTGCCATATCCCCTAGAGGTAAAAAGACAATTATACCAAGGCATCGATACCATGTATATGAATGGCATTTTTATATAAATGCCTCACGTCTTTGGAGACATCTTCCAGAAAACCAACAGCTCAACAGCAACGCAAACAGTTTTAAACAATTTCTTCTAAATTTTTTTTTTTGCATAATTTGATTTATATTTATATAACTTTATTTTTACACTTTTTTTTGTTAAAGCATTTGTGATGATAGAACAATATATTAGATAGTAGTTTTAATTTTATTTTTGTTCTTTTTTTTTTTTTATTGTTATTTACGTGTATGAGTATTTTAAATTTAATTTTTTCTTTTTTATATATAACTTGCAATATTATTTTTTACCCAAACTGCTTTCCTGTACTTTAACTATAAGATTTAATCTTGTTGTACAGGATATGTGAATGTAAATAAATAAATAAATAAATAAAAAATCATCATGGTTGTACATTAAATAACAAAAAACAACTGTAAAAAATGAATGTAAAATCATAAAACAGTCATTTGATGTGAGTTGTTTTTTTAAATGAACTACAAAGTTAGTTAAAAATTTTATTTGTTCTACAAATGACTTACATTTACATTAAAAATAATGAAACTGTATTACAACCCAAACAACTACACATTTTTAAAGCAGAAGTTCCCTGAGTGTATAAAATAATGCAGAAGGTAATAAGTACCTATTACAAAGTAATGTTTAAAGTAATAAGCTGGGAAGTTGCAAAAAAAAAAAAACAGAAAAAGAACAACATATTTATATAAAAAGGAAAGCATCTTTAGGGTATTGACACAAATTTTAATGAAACTTGTATCTGTTGAAGACGGGATTAAACTGATAAATGTTAAATTTCAACTCAAGTAAGAGATGAGATTCTTTTATTTCTCACTTTAATAACGCGTGGAATAAGAGACTATTATGATAAATATTTAGTGTACACCAGAGTAAAAAATTTGCAAAATATGACATTTCCAAATTGTTAAACGTCGAATACAGGTCTCAGGAGGTACAAAATCGAACCAGTCTGCTTTTTGAAAAATTGAGTAAAAAGAATTTAGTGCTACATGATTTCGGATAAAGGTACTCTCCTTCAGAATCCTCACAGGCTTGAGGTAAACATTTTTAACTTCTAATTGTTAAATTGTCGGCACAATTGTTGTCAATAATGAAGGCATTCCGGTTAAATCAACCTTAGACAATACCACCACAGTTAAATATGCTGGCCTTATGAGCCAATTGGCTGATAAAGCTCGAAGTGTAGTGCGAGACTTGGATCCGTCAAATGATTTAACATTTTTGAGACTTCGATCAAAAAATCATGAAATTATGGTAGCACCCGACAAGGATTTTATTTTGATTGTTATTATAAATCCAACCGATTAGATCGTGTTGGAACTCATCATTTAAACAGATGTATGTTTTGTATTTGATATTTATTTTTAAACTAGTCGTCGCATTAAAAAATATGTTTTTCGATTTAAAATTTAAATTTTAAATTGATATATGTACTCTATGTTGATTGGTAATAACATTTAAATGTAGCAGAAACAGTTAACTTTAAAGAACTAATAATTTAGCTGTAAAAGAAATTCATACAAATTTAGGCTTGCCTTTTAATTGAAATTTTTCTAAGGAATGTACCTTAACAAAATTTGCCAATCCAGTTAATTCAATCAAAAAAAAATAATAATTTTTAACTTTTTTAATTAAACGTAGAAATACATGTTTCTGTTAATTTTTTTTTTTGAAAAGATTTAAGTAAAAAGAAAGATATAAGTGAACAAATTTCTCAAATCTAAGGCAAATTTCAATGAAGATTAGGAACCTACAATAGAAATTAAAAAAAAAATTTTTTTTTTTAATTCCAAAAAAAAAATCAATTTTTTCTGGTGTAATGGCTAGCGCGTTGGACTGTTACACAGATGGTCCCAGGTTCGATTCCCGGTGATGGCAACATCAATTTAGAAAAATAATATGTATGAGTTTTCTATCACTTATATGTATCGCTGCGCCCACCTTCGGTGTTCCCATAGCACTTAACCCCACCGAAGTAAAATAATGAATCAGGGCTATGAAACAAAAAGCTTCAATAAATTCGCCAACTCCACATCAGGTGGCGAGCAACAACTGTTCTAAGACTTATCATCTCGCGCAAGTACACTGTTGCCATGTTTGAAGCCCTTCATCTTTCACCACCTTTCATCTCTCCACTATCCCCTTTTCAAAAAAAGCAACACATTAATTAATAAGAAGAATTTCCTGAGTGTTGCTTCTCTTTAAAAAAAATTATAGTGCCATTTTAATAAAATGCACGATTTTATTACATATTAAAATATAATATTAAAATATAATATGTTATACTTAGAATGAGATCTATGAATTGATGTAACTTTAATTAAATTCAAGCAAAAACTGTAATTTTAATATTATTAATTTGCTTGAATCTTAAGCCGCCATAATTTTTGCGACATTAACGATAAATGATTAACAGACTTGGGCGACGTCAATTACATTTCACAATCATTTACTAGTGAAAATTTTCTATTAATAATTTAGACCTACTGTGGACTTAAACGCTTTCTTGGGAAATTTTAAATTTTGCCAATACCAGTATTTGTGTATCTAATTACGGGCCAATTACTTTTTTTACGTCTAATTACATGTAATTGGGTGTAATTGAATAATTGTCCTGGTTTTTAAATACAGAGATGTTGTTACTAATCCCCATGTTTGGTATTGAAAATTTAACAAATTTTACAAGGAAGCATTGAAGCTCACAAGTGTGGCCGTAGGTCTAAAAATATTTATGATATAGAATGAATATTTATGATAGTTAATGGTTATGAAATGTAATTGATGTTGCCCAAGTCTGACGATTAACGTGGGTGTATTTATCGTGGATGGATTTATCAGAAGGTTATTCATGGCGTACAAACAAATTTTGAAAATATTTTAATTGTCGAAAATTTTTGAGATTTCTCATATAAACAAATTTTTTAGCTGGCATAATTTATATCTAGGGAGTTAAAAAGTTACCCCTTCTGTGAAAGTTCTTTGTTTTCTGTTTTTATTATAGTTTGTGCACACACTTAGATCGTCCTCTTAAATATTTTGGAACAAACATTTATAAACTAAAAAATTAAGTGCCAACCAAATTGAAAAGTGTATTTTGGTGGCTACAACCAATAAATTCGGTTTGCACAGCAGTATTCAAATGCGATTTCCGAATAATTTGGGTGTTTAAACTAGACTTCTGTTTTATTAACAACATTTTGTTCTGAAAACCAATGTTTACTTGTGTCAACCGATTTCTGTCGTACACAGAGAGAATGCTTGGACGGGTTTCAATGACATTTTTTCTTAAACTTCATGAAAAAGTTTCTTAGTTTTAATGAAACTATTTTTAACAAAACATTTTCAACAAAACTGCATTAATTTAATGAAAAGTTTCAATGGACGAGATCCAGTCACATTTCATAGATCTAATTCAAAAATTCATTGATATCAGGCAGATAATTCTCTCAGTGTATTAATAGAATTTCATTCAGTTGGCAAATGATGAAATTTTTATCAGTGTTTACCGTTTTTCCCCCCAAACGTTCTCTACATTATAGCTGCATTTTATAAAAATCGGTGCACTGCAGTTGGGAAACTTTCCTTGTAAGTGCTAATTGCACATTTTCACAAAATTTGTAGTTTGTTGTTAATGTTATAACAGATTTGGTAGTCCTAAATATAAATCATTTTCAGCTTTCCATAGTTTATGTTTAATGAGCTTGCTCATTTGACTTCTTATTTTATGTTTGTCGTTTGTTAAACCCACATTTTTTGTATACATTTAATTCAAATATGAATCGAACTTAATAATTGTCCTCAAATTACAGTATAAATTTATTTGTAAAGTGTGATTTATATTCATATATAGTGTGGACAGTCATCATTTTTAGGTGGTTGTTAGCTGTAAGTTGTTTATTTATTTATTTAAAGCCTATAATTTTGAATATTGTGTAAATTTCTTAATTATATGTTTGTTGTTATTCAACTAACCACACCAGTGTAGAAACACTAATAGCATGCAATTACTTTTCGGACCACCAGTAATAAAACTGACTTACTCAATGCATTACTTTAACCAGGACTTACTAATAAGTATTTAAATTTAACATTATATTAATACAAATAATAATGCATAATTTTAAAACTGATACTTTATGTAAATGTAGTTTTACAATAGTGAGTTTATTAAACAATAAAATTAGATTAAGAATATTTACAAAAAAGTTTTTTTTCATTCATATTTTTTTAAATGCAGGAAATGTTGCTTTAACTGCATTTGTAGTTATTTTAACTACATTCGAAAGTTAATTTTTAATAGTTGGAAACAACTAGACATTGCAGTTGATTTTAATGCAAATGTAGTGTACACCTTTTCAACTGTAAATGTATGTTAACTGCCCTTTGCAGTTAATTCAACCTACATAATTTTCTTGGTGTAAAAATCCTAAATTATAAAATCTCCGAAAAATAGACATTTTTTATAATAAAATATTTAGATTTTGAGAATTTTTTCGATTTTTCTCATTAGGTTTATGTGATACATAACATGCAAATCTATGCACAATTATTTTGTAAATGAGTATACGGTACGTATGAGTAATTTAATGTGTTAGTTAATGTCACTCATACGCAGTGGGGGTTAGTTTTGACAATATGTAGTGTATGATTTTAACAATTTTCTATGGAACAAGTAAAAAATAGACAAAAAGAGAACAATCTTACAAAAAAAAAATCTGGCTAAAAATAGGTGAGACGATATTGCAAATTGTTTTCCGTAGAAACACAGAAAAAACAGATTAGAGGAGACAACTAAATTTATACCCACAGAAAAAAAGCTCGGTCGTGGCTACCATATTTGTTGCCAGTTGAATGATTCTGTTTTGCAGCCAATTTTTTTGGTTGTGATAACAATAATTCGATTGAAACTAAAAAAAAAAACTTGACACGACATAAGAATTTCGAACAGAAATTCGTCGATATCTACCAAAAAATTAGATAGCTTCAACCGCACCATTCCATTCGCAATAAATACGGTTGCTACCACCGAGTCTGTTTTCTAGGCGAAGCCAATCGATGCTTTAGTTTTTCTACACTCAAACAAAAAAAAAAAAAAATAAGTTAGTATTAAAATTAGTAAAACTATACTTACTATATCTCAGCAAATTTTTTGCTGAAATTGTGGTTTCAGCTAAAATTTTGGTTATACTTATTCAGCACTTAACTATTTTTAACTAATGTTTTACTAATTTGTTTTGCTAAACAAATTGTACTAATAATCACATTAATAACGTGAACGGATGCCAGAGTAAAATATATACGCAGAATAAAGTATATATCGCGGCATTTCGACAAGGAAAATTATACTAAAAAAGTACAATTCTTGTAAGACATATTTGTATATGTTTTTCATACAAAAGGACGCTAAGAATGTGTATTTATATAAATTGTTGATTTAATAAACTCAAACATTTTGTTGATTCCGGCTTATTAAATAAATTTATTCTTCATTAAATTAAAGACAAAATAAAATATTTAATTTAATTAAAATAAAATAAAATGCATATTTGTAAACTAAATTTTTATATTGGTAATGTATGGAATGTGGAAAAATGGCAAGCAAATATACTTTTAGGTAGGCAGACTTAAGCGCAAGAGAAGGACACACATCTTTTTATTTCCTTTATCTATTTGCAAAATAAAGGATTGTTTATGTGTATGTTATATTTTGTTATTTATTTTCTAGAATTATCTACGGCATTTAGCTTCCATTCAAATTGTTATCAGTTAGACAAACATCAAGTACGCAAGTAGTTGAAATATATTTTTGTTTATGTTATATATAAATATTTCTATATATTTTCAGATATTAAATTAATTAATGTCATCAATATATAGATATTTTTATATTCTTTAGGATTTTGAGTAAATAAATTAACTAAAGTACAATTTTTCTAGAAATTTTTTGGGGGTTTTTTCAGTCTACCAATATTCTGCAAAATTTACTAAGCAAGACTTTATTAATTTTTTGCAAGCACCCTCCTGACTAAACTTTTGCCGGCAACAAATTTTTGCTTACTATACTGACTTTTTTTTGAGTGTAGCCGAATTTTTCTGTTGTGTCAACAAAAATTGGTTGAGATAGCAGCCGCTATTGGGTAGTAGTTGTATCTATACATTTTATAGCGACCTCTTTGATTATATGTTTTCTTTAATTATATGTTTTAGAAAACAAATATATACTAAGTATATTGAAACTATATAAATCCTTTAAGGTGTAAATTAGTAAAGTAAATTCGCTATAAAAATAAGCACCGTTTGCTTAACTTTAGGTTTGAGTGTACTAATTGATTTTTTTATAACAAAAAATCATTCTTAAATATTAGAGTGCCTTAAAAAAATCGTGTAATGCACAAGTTTGAAAATAAAGATTGATATGTTTTATGAAGGTTTCTAAAATATTTCGGTTCTAGAGATAACGTTCCGTGATCATTATCGTTTTTTAAAAACTTCTAAAAACACTATTTCATATTAATTAAAATTTAGTTACTGCAACTATTGTCAGTAACTTATTTGGTCAAATATAAAAAAGATTAAAAAATTCTATCGTTCTGCATTAAAAAATTGCAAAACCAGTCTCTCGACTCGAGAAAATAAAATATTTTGAATTGCGATTTTTATAAAGAATTAAGCAACTTTATCGTTTTTCTTCCGTTTTTCATTTTGAATACATATTCGAAAACTCTTCGAAATCCGCTAATAATTTTGGTAACAAATTAACTCTTACGTACTGTCACTGGTACTTATTTGTTACATACACTTTGTACGCATAAAATTAATTTTTTAATGTCTCATCCCAGCCAACTCATTTCTGAGCGTTCAGAAAATATCATTCATAAAAGACTCTAAAATATGATAATTTTCTGAACGCTCAAATTTCCAAGACATAATTGAATCATATTTGACTCTAATTTATGAGCCCAATTGAACATTTTTTCAAAACTCGCATACGACTCAAAAATGAATCATAAATGGCTCAAAAAGTTGTGAATTTTTAATATTGCTCATATTTAGGAGTCTTTCATGAGTCATAAAAGAGCGCTCGGAAAGAGGCTTTATTGGCGGAAACAAACATTTAACACTGCTAAAGGCACTTTTATGAGTCTTTACGGACTCCAATTGTACAATGGGATATTAAAAAAATAATAATTTTTGTTTTAAATTTCGATTTGTTTTGCAAATATTTCAGGAAATATGCAATAGTTTGGAAGTTTAATACAAGATATTTCATTTTGCATTTTGTTAAAAAGCCTCAAAATGGGGCACTATACTAAACTAAATATATTTAACATATCGGCTGGTGTTTTTGGCATTAAATACATTTAAAATAATATTAAGGAAATACGGTTCAAAAATTCCTTAGACTTTATTGCTCCTTTTTAACCCAATAACGCCCAATTGTGGAGATAATTCAGTGAAAATAAAATAGAAAAAATTATAGGATAAAATGAAATCAAAATTTAGAAAAATTTAAAGATATTATAGTAAATTGTTATGGAGCGAACCGTTTCGAAATTTAGTTAAGTTCAACTTGATTCAGTAGGTTTAATTAGTGACTTGGTAAATAATAAACAAAAATAATACATATCGTATCACTTTTATTAAAAATTTAAAAAAAAAAAATTTTCCTTTACGAAAAATTTTGCCAAATTTTTCTTTTTTCATTTGCTGTCAAATTATGTGAATTTAAACTTTAAAAAATTTATACGATTAGAATCAATTTTGTTTTTTAATTTCTAAATTTAGTTGACTGTCAGACAGAGCTTTGAAGAATTCATTCCCTAATTCCCATTTTTTGAAATGAATTCAAATTTTGATTGAATGAATTCCCCGATCAACTTTAAGGAATTGAATGAATTTCTTTTTTTTTTTCATTCGATTTGTCTTGAAGAAATTCATTTCCAGTTTTTTAAATTCCTTTATGAAATTTATGGAGTTCATTGAGATAGGAATTCATTAAAATGTAGTTAATACCACTTCTGGTCAAGGAATTCATTCCCATTTTCGTTCAATTCCCTTAGGGAATTAACTTTTTGGTTTAAGTCCCTAGGGAAAAGCTCCAAAAAATTTAAAAATTGGTTACTGAACAAAATAAAAGTAATGAAACAAATGCATAAATAATAATACATTTTAAAACCTACACCCGATTTGTGATACAAAAAGTATTTTTTGCATTTAAACATCATGCAGTTCCTTTCAGGGACATTTTTATTTTTCCGACCATACCTAATTAAACCAGGAATATATTGTTTTTCCTTTTATAGTCTTACATGAAATGTTATTTTTTGGGCAAGCTTATTTGAGGGTATTAAACGAAAAAGCGAAGTCCATTAGGAAATTAAATAAAAAAGTTGATTCCCTAGGTACTTAAATTAAAAAGTTAAGTCTTTAGGGAATTAATCAAAAAGTTAATTCCCTAAAGTCATTAAACGAAAATGAAATGAATTCCTGAGGAATTCATTCATTTAATTCAGCCAAAAGTTGAATTAACTGAATATGAATGAATTCTTTTTGAATGAATTCCATAATTTTAATGCTTAATGTTTTAGTTATGGAATTCATTCTCTTGAATTCATTCGCAGGAATTCATTCATAGAATTTTCTTATTAAATAATTCATTCCTTGAATTAGAAAATGTAATTACATTTTAGGGAATTCATTCCCAAATTGAATGACTTCTTCAAAACTATAAATAGTATAATTTTTTCATATTTATCCGGTGCAACTGATTTTACATTTAAACATTCCGATTATGAATAATACTAAATCTTAACAATTTTAAGCAGATATAAAAGATGTTTTCGATAAAAATCTCATGGGAAGAGAAAAACCAACTACATTTTATTAATTATACATTTCTATACGAGCTTTCCAAGTCCACTGCTTCGCTACTAGAAATATATAAAATTTGCAGTATTCTTTGTCATTTTTGGAGCGAATAAAACATGCATACACGTTATAAAATTTGCAAAAAGTAGGATAAGTAGATTTGATTTAACATTTCCTAATATTGTTTTGTTTATTTATATAATATTATTTATTATAATTTAATGGAATTTATAAAATGGTGAACACTTTACTTTTGTAGGAGAAATTTGTAAAAATAATTTTGAAGAAATTAAGAACTAGTTCTGAATATTTGTGCCATAGATAAGACAATTTATCTCAAACGGCCAAAATTTATTTTTATTTTGTTATTAAAAAAATGGTAAAATGGCTTTCTACAAATTCAGAAAGTTTCCGCTTTTCTGAGTTTCGACTTAAGGAGAAACTATTCGTTGAACATTGTATACATCGTATACGTATTTTTAACAATATTTTTGTTAGTAATACGTTTATGTTCAATACATTCCGTTTACCTTATTCGAATGCCGGTTTACATTTTACTAAAATGATTAGATGTTATGTGGCAGAATATAATCAATTTTAACATTGAGATATTAACATAGTTTTTAACGAACATTTTGTTCTCTCTGATACTCCTAACTATTTTTCGTTAAGTTTTTATTCTCATTATTTTTAACATAATGCTGCTCTTGTAATACTGTTAAAATATGGACAAAACAACAGGATATTGACCTACCTTAATAAAGTTTTGTTTGTAGAAAGAAATGTCAATAATGTATTGAAAGATAAATTCTTCAATACATAATTGAAAATTTTAATTAAAAAAAATTCAATTAACAATAAAATTTAAATCAACAATGACTTTTTTTTAAATTAAATTACAAAACTTTTTTTCTTTATGGAATATTAAAACATAATGTTTCTCGTTTTCCTCGATTGTTTCTGCGCATGTTGAATGTTTTAAAATCTTTTGTAGATAAATATTTTACACGTGCCACTTGTATGGCACTGAATTTCGTAAAGCTAACTTGTACGTATTTTTCAAACAAGTTAAGGAGACATTCGGGCGCTAATGTCCCAAGAAAAATGTACAATGGAAAAAATATAAAGCAGAACAAATTAAGTAAAAAAAAAAAACTGGCCTACAACGATAAATATATTATATACGACTTAACACAAAATAAGTGAAATGTTATACCAGAAGAATAAACATAAATCCCATTGGTTGGTTAGAAATAACAAGGGCCAAAGAAAAACTCATAAACTCAACAACACAGCGCATCTAACATGTGGTTTACCCAGCAAAATCTTATATTACGAGAACCACCTAAGTGGTTATATAATGAAAATAAATATCTTAACACATAATTTGACATCTTTTATTCATGCGTGGCTCCAGCGAAATTCCCTCCCCCCTCTTTGGGGGACAAAATCGAAATAAGGGGGAAAATAAGGAAAAAATGGTAGATTGAGGGAAACGGAGAGAAAAAAGGGTGTAGCAAATGAAAATAAAAATTTGTTTTCGATTGGCAACACGTGAGATTTTATTCTAACAAGATTCCTATTTTAATTCGAGAGTCTTGTGATCGAATTCTTATTAGATTTTGAACAGATGTTTGATTTCAACACATGTTGGTTTTCAGACATGGGCGACGTCAATTACATTTCACAATCATTCTCTTGTGAAAATTTTCAATATCATTTATAATTCCAGACCTACGTTCACACTAGTGGTCTTACAAGCTTCATTGGAAAATTTGTAAAATTTTAAATACCAAACATAGGGATTAGTAACAACATCTGGTTATTTGTTTACAGGCCAATTACTCAATTACACCCAATTACATGTAATTAGATGTAAAATAGTAATTGGCCTGTAAACTAATACACAAATGTTGGTATTATGTCCCATGTGTGGCATTGAAAAAATTAAAAATTTTCCAACGAAGCATTTAAGCCGACGAGTGCGAGCGTAGGTTTGAAATTATTATAAATATAACAATTTTTCATAAGTGAATGATTGTGAAATGTAATCGACATCGTGACCATGTCTGTTGGTTTTAAATAATAAAACTTGATAAAGAATAGAGATTAAAAGTAATAAAAATGTAATTTTTGGTGCACTCCAAAAAATTCATGTAAAATTACTACTTTTAAGTACGTAAGTTTTCATATAAAATTACAGAAAATGCGTAAATTTAAGTACAATATGCGTTAACAATTTATTTGTGGATAGAAAGACATACAGAGAGTACATTATTGTAAGTGCGATTATACATGTACAAAGTTGTTTAGCATTTACTACGATAATTACAAATAGTGTGAGTATTTTTTTTTTTTATTTTAGGCATAAAATATGTAACGATACAGATTTAGAGGTGTATTATTGTATTTGTCAAAATATTTATAAATAAAAAAAGGAAAAACCAAAAAATTTCCGAAAAATATCATATTTAATAAAGAGAACCGTATTTTAATGTTTATAGTAATACAAATATAGATTTGTACGATTTGAGGTATTGATTGGACAAGAAAATGCTGATGGAATTTAAAAAAAAAAGATTTTGGAATAGTGAGTAACTTAATTGTATCAAAAAAGTGCAGCATAAACATTTACCGTGAAGATTGTAATAATTGCTTATGAATTTCTTTTAGATATTTAATGCAAAAATATATCTTCAGGAGTTCTGTACAAAACCGTGGTAACAATTAAGATTTCGGCAAGTTTTGGAAGAAGTTATTTTCAATTTCAATAAGAATATTTAGGCTATTAATACAAAGTTTTGTATTATTTATTAGAGGCAGATATATGGGCAACTTCAAAAATTTACAGCACCTAGACATTTTTTTTTAAGTTTTTTGTTTTTGTCTGACATCAATGTCGATTTGTGTGTGTATAAGCCGATATTTGAGCATATGAAATCCGTTCGCGTTAATCATTTTTATTAAACGGCGCAAATTTTACGGCGGTTTTAAGTTAAAAATTAAAAAATAATATTAAAATTACAATTTTCGTTAAAATTGAAAAAGGATAACACGTGTGGATAATACCCCTTAAGGGCTTTCTTAGCACACAAAAATATTTGTAAAAACTTCAATACTTTTTAAAATACACTGAAAAAAAAATCTTTTTTTGATCGTGTATGCATATAAAAATTTATTTAAAATTCTTAAACATTTTAAAAAATTACGACTAGTATAAGACATAATTTTTAATATTTTGGAAAAAAACTATTTGCCTATCGCTAATGGTTTAAGAGATATAACCATTTATACTTTACCACTTATGATTTTTTGCTATTTTGATTTGTTACCTTTGAAAATTTGTAAAATTGTTCTGCAAATTGGAAGCTATAACTAACGTTTCGTTAGTTAAATCTTGGGTTCCAGTGATAAATTCTAAGCCGTTTTCAAATTATTTTAATCCGCAATTTTGATGGCATTGTTTTTATTATTATTGTTATTTAAAACCGAATACCTAACTGACTTTCTTACACCAATTTGCGATTTGTTTGTTTTTTTTTGTTTTTTTTTGAGATTGGCGATATTCGCGTCTTTTATCGGTTAATTTGTTTCGCTTCTCAGTTTTTACGAATTTCACGTTTTTTAATGTATAATCTGAAACCATTTTACTAATTTTTATTCACGACTGTTCACGCACATAAATAAAATAAACTGAATTGAAACTCAAATATTTATTCTTAAATCGGCGGTAATTTGGCGGTTTTCGCGGTAGTATGTTTTAATTGTTTTGTTGAAATTTGTTAAGGTGGCCCTCGTGAATATTGTTTAAAAATATAGTCTCACTTTTTAGGTGTTCAAAAACAAAACGCGTTTTTTTTGCAAATATTAACTTGTTGGGATTCTGGGTTACTTATTAACCCGAATTCAAAAATAATTCTTTTAAATTTTCAAAATCAAATATTTCATACAAGGATGCTTTTTAAGGTTAGAAACAATTTGTTTCCTCCATAAAATTTTAAATCCTTAAAATTTTTTGGTGCGTTTTCGATTTTAGTATCAAGCTCAGTAAAGTCTTCCATTCGATGTACGTTTGAGCGGAATTTATACAGCGCTTTAGTTGTCACAAAGCGAAATGTGTTTGGAAAAAACTCCCGCTACACGCGCCAGGATTCAAAAAAAAATAATTTTTTTTTGCACTTTATCAGTTAAGTCCGTCGCGAAGAATCTATTTAGATACCTAAACATATTCCCATGCCATGTTTTGATATAAAAAAAGCTTAAAAAAATTGTTTTTTTGCAAAAATTTTCAAAAGTTCATAAAATTTTTGCGTTTAAAAATTTTAAACTGCGTTTTCGCCTCGGAGGTGTACTTTACGAAGTTACTCACATCACGCAATACACTAGCCAACTAAAAAGACAATTCAGATTGTCAGCCGCAAAAAAGATACATTTTCAAAAAATTTACACTAATTTCTTTTAAGTTTGTGATGTCCGTGATACGTTATTGGTGCGCTGACACCAACTTGATATGCCTCTAACTTTATAAAATTACGCCGTTTTTATAATTCTGCACTTAAAACTCATTTTTATTAAACGGCGCAAAAACCATATTTAAAATCTTCAAAAAGTTCAAAATTCGGAAAATTTTGGTTTCACTTGTAAACCACCATGCAACTTTTCACCCAGCAGCGATATCAAAAAAATGTTCTTTGTGGATATATCCTCCAAGTTAAGTAACTATATTTTGTATTGGTTTGGATCTGAAAGCTAAAAGCTATTACAGAGAAAATGGAATGAATGAAAAAACTCTTGCAAGTTTCAAGTCCTTTTTTTAATTTTTCGAATGTAAAACTTTGCACGTCATATCCTTCAAGTATAGTCATCCAAACCCTATACAACGTTTTTTTCAATTCATAAAACTTAACGAAATAAGAGCCATAGTATGTCGGTTTCAGCAGGTGCTCAAAAAATTTGAAATAGCCCATATATCATCCCTCATTTTCTTAAAGTGACCGTTTAAAAAAAGTATGCTTGAAATTTCTTACGATCCTTTAAATATACTCTAAAATAATCACTTATGGTAATTTGGAATTTGAAAATTGTATTAAAAAATGTTAGCATTTTTAAATTCATCTTTTTCAAATTTATGTTTAATCTTCTTATCTTGAGATAATAGCGAATTTGTTATATTTACCAAATTGTAAATTATTCAATAAAATTTAAAAATTTAAATTTTTAGCGTTATATTTTTGCAGAGTAGGTGTGTTTTGTAGACAGTTAGCAGCCAATTTGCTCATTAAGAAATGTTTTGTAGACATAATTTACACGAAATTAATATGCTGCTAAACATTATTCAAACGCTTAAGTGTGTATATTTACATAATTTGTACATAATTCATTTACATGCAATGTGTGTAAATATTATAATTTAGGCACATCAAGTAATTTTACTTTAAATATAGTAGGATCAGTGATACCTATACTGTAAAAAGGATAAATTTACTTGCAAATTATTTATTTTTCATAAATATGATTAAGATTTTTCACTGAGTGTCTTCTGTAGCGTAAGACGGGTATATAGGTCCACTCTTCAAGTCTTTTTTTTTTATATTTCATCGAAGGTTGGTTTTATTTTTACTACACAGTTAACAGTTAACAATATATTGTTTATGGATTTGTGTAGATGTGTATACGTATAAGTATATTCTTTGTACAGGGTGGCCCAAAATTACCAAAGGGGGTTTGAATTCCTTATAACTTTTTTATTATACTTTTTTTTATTTTTTTTTTTCAGTAAAGAAAACTTGGGGAATTTAAAATCGAACAGTAAACAATTGAACAACGTGCCCAAATCGTTGAACTTTATTTCTCTAATTAACGGTCAATTGGTTTGACTCAGCGTGCATATCATCATTATTTTAATGTGCGGGTTTGACCCTCAGAGTCAAAAATAAACCGTCTGGTTGCAAATATTCGACAACAGGGGGCAGTAAGGAACCTTACTGGTGCCTGCAGACGACGAACGGTGCACACGGGTGAAAATATTGAACGGGTACAGGAGAGTATTCGGGAAGATGGAGAAACATGAACCAGGACACATTCGACACAACTTGGCCTCTCAAGATGGTCGCTGCAGAGAATTTTGCATACAATAACAATGTTTCCATACAAAATTCAGGTTGTCCAAGAATTGAAACCGACAGATTACCAGCAACGACTTGATTATGCAATTTATTTTCGGCAAAAAGCAGAAGATAGTCATGATTTTATTCATAATTTAATTATGAGCGATGAAGCCAATTTCCAATTAAATGGGTTCGTCAATAGCCAAGACTGCAGGATATGGGCTACGGAAAATCCAAGAGTGATTCAACAGCGACAATTACTCCCACTTAAGTGTACTATTTGATGCGGTGTTTCGTAGGAAAGGATAATTGGCCGGAAAGGATAATTTCCACCACTGGTGTTCAATATCGGACAATGTTGTAAAATTTTTTGAACCAGCCGTTTAAAATCATCGTCAAGTATGTTCCAACAGGACGGAGCCACAGCGTACACTGCGATTAACACAATGGCCCTTGTACGCGATATCTTTGGTGAACGAATTACTTCGCATACAGGCGATTTTAATTCGACTCCGCCATCAGCGGACTTAACCGCTCCAGACTGTTTCCTTTGAGGTTATTTGAAAGGAAGAGTCAATGTTAATAAGGCTAGAACCACCCAGCAATAAAATAACAATATACGCAATAAAATCAACAACATAACACCTGAAGTTTTGCGAAAGGTTATGGAAAATGTTTTGGAAAGAGCACGAATATGCGAAGCAGAAAATGGCCACCACTTGCGAGATGTAATTTTTCATAATTAAATTAAAAATATTCTCCATTAATATACTGTATTTAATAAAAAAAAAATTAATAATTATGTCTTTAATAAAAAGTTATAATAAAATCAAACCCCTTCGGTCATTTTGGGCCACCCTGTGATAAGGCGTTATATGCAAATTAACATGTTCTGACGAGTGGCATATGGGTTGCATGGAATTGAACCAGCATATGAATGGTATAGAATATATCAGGCAAATGTTGACCATAGTAAACATTACACAAACACAAGATTAGTATTTGCCTGCCAGCAGTAGTTTAGTGCAAGTTTTGTATACACCAGTGTTGTATGTATTTGAACATAAATATACTTGTAGAGTACACTCTAAAAAATGCAAGTAAAATTACTACTATAAAGTATGTAAGTTTTCATCTAAAGCTGCAGAAAATAATATAATAAAATAATATATTAATATGTTTGAAGGAAATATTTGCATACGTATGACTTTAATAATACGCACACACACACACATTAGAGTATTTTGAATGTTGGTAAACATGTTTACAACTTAAAAGGTATTTTATCTTTATAATTAGACACATTATATGTAAATTACAAATTTGGGCATATTATGCGCAAAAGTTACTTACTTAACAGTAATAAAGAAATTGTGAAAATGTAATTTATAATTCAAAATAAATAAAAATAAGTTCTGCCTATTATGGAGGCTCTAGCTTTTATAAAACTTCGGGTTCTGATGAGATCTTTAGCCAGATCGAAATACTTGTATCAACCTAGCTAATATGTTTGATTTGTTTAATTTTTGTAAATATACGGAGTTTGAAAGCTGGTTATAAATTAAAAAAATAATTTAATTTCATAAATTATTTGAAAAAAAACGCAATATAATAAACAAAACTGCAATAATTTATTGTAAAGGTATTTACAAACAATAATCATAGACAATTGTGATATGGCGGCTAAAAAATTTGATTTTTTTTTTTGAGCCTGCAAATCCAAAAAAGTACCGTAAGAAAGATTTTGTGCGTGTTTCTAGATGTAAATGAAACGTGAATTTCGCCAGAAAGAAATTGTTTGATTGAGTATCTTCGTTAGATCTTCATATTTGAAAGAGTGTCGCTTTTAAAAATATTGGATGTATGCAGCAAAAATGCTCCAGGTCATTACTATCTATGTTTTGAAATTACTTAAGGTTAAATGATACACAATTTTCCATTTTTAGCCAAATTTGTGATTATGGTTTTAAAACTTAGGAATTTTAAAATTGCTTTAAGAGCAGTAGATTCCACTTTCTGAAACAAAATGCTTCTATTCTCCTGTTAAAAATCAGATCAAAATGGGCTTTACCTACCCTATGTTCTAAAAGTATACCAAAACCTGTCAAGTTTATCCAATTTAGCATCTGTCATGTTTGTTTAAAACGTCAAAAAAACAAAAGGATATATTTTTGAAAATTTTCCATCTGAAAAAATGTAAAATGTTACTGGCCCATGATTTAAATTTAATTATGTATGTAATGTGAAATCTTAGTTATATCCATATAGAGTAATTGTCAAAAAAAAAAGAATTCCATTTTATGAAAATAAAAATATTATTCAAATAAACTTGTTTAGCGTTTTAATACTAGCTTTTTATCGTTTAATACTAAGCAATTTAGTCGCACTTTCACACATTTACAAATGTATTTTTCAGCACATTTTATTTAACTTTACAAGAAATTGAAATGTTGCTAAGCATTGTTTAAGCACATACCAAATATGCAGATTAACATGTTTGGTGTCTAATCTTTTACACTTAGAATACTATGTAGGTAAAGACCACTGCAATTGTAGTTAAAAACAAATGAAATTTCACTTAAAGAAAGGACGACTTACATTTCATTAAAATCAACTAACATTGTCATTTGTTTTTTAATGTTCAAAAAATGTCTAACAATTGTAGTAAAAATGAACGACATGGTAGTAAAAAAGTAAACAAACATTTTTTTTTTTTTTATTTTTTTGAATAACAAAAAACAACTGTAAAAAATGAATGTAAAATCATAAAACAGTCATTTGATGTTAGTTGTTTTTTAAATGAACTACAAGATTCGTAAATATTTTAATTTGTTCTACAAATGACTTACATTTACATTAAAAATAAAGAAACTGTATTACAACCCAAACAACTACATATTTTTAAAGCAGAAGTTCCCTGAGTGCACATATAATGTTAGTGAATATTAAAGTTAATTAGAGTGTACTAAATGTATAAGGGATGCAAACAATAACAACAGCAACATCAAAAACAACTACACAAAAAAAAATAAAAATGGGGTTCAATTAAAAAATTTATTGAATCAATTAATATATTGATTGATTTTGCACCTATCACATTTTATTAAGAATTAAAAAGGAAAAAATTTATAAATAATTTCTACAAAAAAAAAATATGATACTCACAAAAAAAAATTGTGTGAACGAGACGTTGGTATGTGTGCTTTTATTAATGCTGCGTCTGTTTGTATGTTTGACTGTGTTCTTGTTTTGTTTGTAAACTTCAAATGCAGTTGGTACTTTATCCTAAATATGTCAAATTTAAGCATACAGTGTATGAGAAAATAAATTGAAAACTACGTCTAAGATAAAATATGTATTCTTATATTTAAAAGTCAATTAAATTACTAATTGATTCAATTAATTACTTGTTTAAAAACAAATTTTATTCAAATAAAATTTTAGGTTGATAATTTTTTCTGTGTAATGTTAATGCATCATCTAGAAGTACTTTTAAAATTTCGTTCACTTGTTAAGTTTTCACATGCATGACTTGATCATAAATATAAACTAACAGTGTGTATTACACAGATATACAATCACACATATTCATGAATATACCGCTTATAGGTTGATTTTAAAACCTATTTGAGATCAAACCGTTTGAAGCAGAGCATAGAAAATAACACTCATGCCTTTACAATTCAATTAGAAAATGTCGAAATTTAATGAAAATTTAATAGCCAAAATACTATTAATTAATTATATGGCAGAAAATCAAATATGATAGAAAAATTATAAAATAATTTCGACAATATTTATTACGTAACAGTAACAAATCATACTAAAGTATGTACAGTAGACCGACTGACAAAAAATGTCTTTTGTCTTTTGATGATTCCCAAAATATTTTGTGTCTAGCATAGAGATCCCGTGAGCTGGACCGTTTTAAAAAAATTAATTTTTTTTTCTTAGTTTTTTAAGAATTTTGTGATTTAGCTAATGACAACGTCCATTTTTAAAATTTTAAATTACACACTGTCACAAAATGACAGCAATTCGATTTGGTTTGCTCCACGATACATACTTTTAATAGATATTGGCTTCTTGATTCCAAATCTGTTTTAGAAATTTGTCCATCATGTTAAAATTTTGAGAAAACCGCGATTAAAAACGCGAAATATAGCGTTTTTAACCATTTTTTAAGTTATGTACACTAAAGAGGAGCATGAATGTCTTGTAAGACATTCACAAGACATTTTTTTATACAACAACAATTTATTTTTTGCTCTGATAATATTAAATGTTGAATATTATAAAAACATGGAGACAATTAAAGTATCCCATGAAAAAATAAAAAACATTTTTTAGGTAAATAGTCTGTTTTTTCCCATTTTAAGTAATAATCGTAAAAACTGGCATCACAGTACGCAAGAGAATAGTTAGCATAACGTCCATGCGTCCCTTTAGTGTACACACAACATCCAAACAACTTAAGCATTTATATTACTATGGTATATAAATTTAACCTTTTCTCTCTATAATGAGTGAAATTTTGAAATTTGTGTATTATTATAGAAAAAAATTGCATTTGAAAACTACTCTATTAAAAAAATTACTAAATTTTCCATTTTTAAAAGTAGCCTAGACCATGCATCTGACCAGCTTAAATTTATTTTATTGTCACGAAATAAACTTTGAACTTTAATTTTTTTAATGTATGCGAAAAGCGTTAATTTTTTTTTAATTAATAATCATATTACCCTAACCGAGCCCTAACTACTATGGCTTTCGGCGCGTTGTAGCGAAAACAAAGCAGTGCCTCTGGGGGGAATCGAACCCACAACCTCCGTACTGATAAGCCAGCACGCTACCAACTAGCTTACCGGGGCGCACAGTGTTAAAATTATTGTACCAACTTTGTTCAAGTTGTATTTCAAAGAAAAGCTACATTTTCCATAATATATATTTGAATAGCAAATCCCTAAAGTTGTTTTCAATTAAATATGTGGTTAAATTATCGAAGAAATATATTTTCTAGCTTTTCTATCTGTTATTCAATAAACAAAAAAGGGACTTTCGGTATTAGTTAAAATATTCAGTTAAAATTTTCTATTTAAAACAAAAAGTTGTCGTTTTTGAAAGGTTGAGAACTAGAATAATCGTTTTTCTCTAAAAATTATAAATACTATTAATTTTCAAATAGGGTACGATCCATCAGTGATTTTCCATTTAAATTGTATTATTATTAGTGTCTCATAATTGTCAGTTTGGTCTATATGATAAATTTTTCAACAACCTGCCGGCTATAAGAATCAAATAGATTAGGTTGAGTATTGCAATGAACGAAAAAAATCTATTGTTTTTACTGATTGTGTCCATTAATTTTTTAACAGCAGAAAATAAACTAAAAAATACAATAATTTTAAATGAAAAGTAAGTACCCTCAAGAAAAAGTTAGTAAAGTCAAGAAAACTGTAGTCAAGAGGGAGCTTACAAAAACCTTAATAATGTCAGTAAAATCTTTTACTGAAAATCAACGAGCTGATTTTACACTTAGTTTATTAAAGAATTTAAAAATCCTTGCTAAAAATTAACAACATTTTTTGCTGAATATTAGTAACTAAAAAAGACTCAAAAAAATTGTAGAAAAATTATACTGTAGTTTATTTATGATACAGAATCTGATATATGGCACAGATTTTGAGATAAATGTCATTAAAGTTCGGCGTTTGTGCATTTATTTTTTTTACATTTAAAACTTTTTGCAAGCAATCAATCTGCTTTGCTTTTGTTGAAATTCAAAAACCATACTGCTTCACTGCTTTACGCTTTATGTAGGTTTTTTTTTTACATTTTTAGCGAATATGAACGCCTAATGAACAATTGACATTAATAAATGTTAGTTCGTTAAAAAGAGGCAATTAATGGAAAATATTTTGACAAACAAAAAATATTCGCGAAGATACCGCAATGATATTTATATTTTGGTATGACAACAACACCCTTTCAAGGCATTTTTATAAGGTGTACGATATTGAACACTTTTTAATTCAATCAATTGATTTTTAACCAAATATGTATTTAAAATTAATTGAAAATAATTTAATAAAAGAGCTATTAATTTTTAATTGAATGAAGACTCTTCGTTGTTGGCGGAATTTCATGATTGAAATGATGTTGGCCGCGCCTTAAATAAAATACTAATTAGTATACGTTGTCCGTATTTTAAGTACAAAATTCTTTGAAAAATCTTAAAAAAAAACCCTATTTAAAAATGGTCCAGCTTACGGGATATCAATGCTAGATACAAAATATTTTGGGAATCATCATAAAGCCAACCAATGTACATTTTAAGGCATGAACAAAAAACTGATTTTTTTCTTCATATAAAGAGATTCGGTCTAATGTACACGACATAATACTGTAAAAAATTCCAATATGTGTTTATGTGTCAGCATTGATTGTAATAATATTTTGTACATAATCCAGCAGTTTCTTACCGGTTGATTGAAATACTACGAAATTTCACTTACAGCGGGTGTCTCACGATGGTTTCTCTCTGATCCTGATGAAATTTGGATATGTGCTTATGGAAAAAGAAAATAAAGGACACGTATTTTTTCAGCCGCCCAGCCTCACTTACATTGTCTATGTAGTGTATTGCCATTTATTAAAAATATAGTTTATTAAGCCTTTCGGAAAAAGTCCAATAAAAGCCGAACAACTACGAATGTCTGAAAAATTTCAGACATACCTTTGGTTAAATTTAATAGACATATATATTTTTTGAGCTTAATCCAATTATAAATCTTTAGCATAACACCAGATTTAATATAATTTAAAACATATAAAACATATAAAACTATTTAATAAACATATATTTTTAAATTAAAAAAATACTTGAAAGTTATCGGAATTGTTTCGTGTATCAGTTAATGCGTTTTCCGAAACTCCTGTATTTGGTATCCTTATTGTCTAAAATTTCTCTGAAACACTTCGAAATAAGCCGAAAAAGAATAGGTGTTAAAATTAATCAACCCCTTTTCAAAATTTCTATCTTTTTCACAGCTAATTCCGATTAAAATAACTACTTCAGGAAAAATCTGAACGCTGTCTGTAATATTTCAGATTGAAATATTGGCTCGGAGTATTAAGAATGATATGTTTTAAAATGCTAACGACATTCTGATAATTATAATAATTTAATTGTAAGTAGTTTTCTTTTGGACTAACCTAAATATGGTGTGCACTGCACGTATGAGTGATTTTATTTGTATATAAATTAAAAAAATTCATCATACGCCATAGTGAACTAAAATTACCAAGAGAAAATAATTTTATTTCATTAGGTTAACAACCAATTTGAAAAAAAAATAGTTTCTGCAGTAGACCTAGCTACCCGTGCACAATGGTAAAATGTTTCCAAAGGGAAAATAAAAATTTGTTTGATTTTTTTTTTTTTTTTAGAAATTTTTATGCCAAACAGAAATTTATATACAAAATAAACGGACCATGTGGTACATGGTCGTTCTTGCAGTCGTTGACCTGTAGTTGCTCGCAAAATCAGCAAAATCTTTTTCTGAAAATCAGCAAAATCTTTTTCTGAAATTCAGCAACCAAATTAGCAGATTCAGCAAAAGTTTTGCTAACACTTAGTGAATTAGAAATTAAAAACCCCTTTGCTAAAAATTAATAACATTTTTGCTGAATATTAGTAGACTGAAAAAACTCATAAAGTTTGTAGAAAAATTATACTTTAGTTAAATTATTTGCTGAAAATCATAAAACATATTTTTGTGATTCTTTTAAAAATAATTAACAATGCGTTACAAAATATAAAAATGTTCATATTCCCAAATTGACGACATGAATTAATGTAATATCTAAAAAAATAGAAATAATTATATATTATACATAAACAAAATTATCGTACAACTACTTACATCAATGGTTGTATAAAAAATTTTAGATAAAATAAAAAAAAAAAATTATATGCAGGTTAAAAAAAGTTATATATCAAACATAAAATCATATCCCATTTTATATAGATCGATATTTAATCTTATCCAAGTTAATCACAAAATTGGGATATCCAGTAATAACCAATTAGATTCTTTAAATATATTATTTTATTAAATTAGATCAAAATGTATCTCAAAATATGTAATATGTGATTTAAGATTCTGATAGATCCTAAAATATGCTATGGAATTTAATTGGATTTAATTGTATCCAAACAAATAAGAAATTTTTGGTGGGTAGAGTAAGATATTTTGAGATTTCATTGAATCTAACTAAATCCCATTAAATGTATAGTTTTAAATAAAATTTAAAAAAGTTTGGTGATTAGGCGCATGTATATTTATGTATGGGGTTATATATCGCAATACATGATTATAGCTTATATGCATGGAAAATATTAATGATGTTGGAAAATATTTAATCATATCTCCAACTATTAATCTTGTGGCATATATGGTAGCTTAAATAATTATATCTTATATCACTTGTTATCATATATTACTATATCTTAGGTTGTATAATACATTTGGCACCATATAAAAGCATATCATATATTACACAACCAAATTATTTTTTATAACACAGTAAATTATATAGCATATATCAGCATATATGATTTCATATTATGTTATATAAAAGAATGCATTTTATATAACCACCCGATTAAACAAAATTAATATGGAGCTTTATGTAGTCATATCAATTTCTATGTGACGCTATATGTGATCTTATTAAATTTCATCCGAAATATGGGCCCATATAATTGTATGTACTTGTATGGGCTTCGATCTATTCTGATGCAATTAGATAATTGTTTAATATAATAATATCCGAATTATGGCCTTATAGAATTGTATTCGATTGTATTGTAAGTGGGCAATATTAAATTTTATGATACATCATACATCATACATCATAAATTTTATGCTTTCAAAATGTTTTAAATGCAAAAAACTAAAAGCAAAACCGCCTGTTTTTAAACGCACTTTTCTCGGAATCTGCACACAGATAAATAAAGTGCCAACCGAATTGAAAATTGTATATTAATGGTAAAAACTTATAAATTCAGTTAGTACAACGATATTTCTAAAAATGTTGGGTGTTGCAACTAATATAATCTTGAATTAACCGAACTTTGTTGTGAAAACTAATAAAAAGTTGTGCCAACTGTTTGAAATTTGAATCAACTGAATTTGAGTAGTATTAACCGAATTTTAGTTGGCAAATAACATAATTTTTCTGTTTGTGTGCATGTACGAAGTATATATAAGTGATGATAAGATCTTTATTAATTTTTAAGAAGTAACATTTTTGCCCCACTGTGTATTTGAAGCACTCGTAAAAAACATAATTTCAAAAGTTTTTATATTAGAAAAGAACATCTACATTAGGGTTATAACTTTTGTGCTGCGAAAAAATTACAGAGCACAAGCTTATGGAGAATATTGTTGTGATAATAAATATCGATTTTTAAGACAATTCGGAACAAAAAGCCGCACCAAAACCAATTTCTAAAAGCCCTTTTTAATTAATTTTTTTTAATCGGATAATACGAAGTGTATGTGTGTGTTGGAATAGCGGGAAAATATTTTTATTGTTGTTACTGTTATACATAACAGAAAACTATTTAAGTAAAATGTACTAAAAAACTTAACAAAATTTCAATCAAAATTTCACTGCCTTTGACGCAGGAACTTTTTTACCTACCGCGAAAAAGTAAGATCAAGGTTCTTGATATTTTTTCAAGAACTACACGGCATTGTCATGTAATTTATGATAATTGGCGAAAATGCAAAAAGTAGATCTACATCTGAGAATTTGCCTAAGAATAACAATATCCGAAGGTGATTGGTTATTAGTTTTCTTAACTTGGGTATTTAATCCGTTAACCGTTACTCGATTAATCGATGAATCTTAGTCGAACAATTGTTCAAGTAATTTAAAATGGCCAATTTCGAGTAACGAATAACTGGAAGAATTTAGTTCAATTTATAGACTAAATATAAATTTATTCTATTTCAGTTAAGAGTTTATTAAAAAATATAATTGTTTATATTTTTTAAAAAGTTTTTTTTTAATAAAATAAAGGGTGTTTTTTATAGAGGTATATAACTTTGAAATGGAATAAAACAAAGATGATTTTTTTAAATTGACATGAAATTCACTTTATTCGAAAGATAACCTTCTGGCATTATAAATTAAATATGACTTCAGGCATGTGACCGCCACGGCTGGCTCATGCGTAGTCTAATCTGGAGGTCTAATTTTCGATGACTTTTTCCAACATTTACGGCCGTATATTGGCAATAACGCGGCGAGTGTTGTCCTCCAAGTGTTCAATCGTTTCGGGCTTATTGGCGTAGACTAGCAAATTCACATATCCCCACAGAAAATAGTCCAGCGTCGTAAAAACGCATGATCTTGGAGGCCAATTCGAAACGTGAAACTATGCGGTTACCAAACGTTTCCTTCAATAAATCAATTGTGGCACAAGCTGTGTGACATGTTGCGCCGTCTTGTTGAAACCACAGCTCCTGCACATCATGATTGTTCAATTGATGAACAAAAAAGTCAGTAATCATGGCTCTATAGCGGTCACCATTGACGGATAGACTGATTGAGGTCTTACTTTATGCTACGCTTTACAGCAGCAATGACTTCTTCTGTACGCACTGCACTACGTCTCTGTGGATGCATATTATCATTAAGAGTAAATGTGGTGCGAAAACATTCCATAGTTAATCGAATTAATTGCTCTGATGGACGATTATGTTGACCGATAAATGGACGTAGTGCTCGATACGGATTTCGTACAGAACCATGATTTTCAAAATATTAATAAATTTGCCAGTTAAAACAGTTTTGCCAACTTAAAGTTCTATCTTCTTCTTTATTTGCCTATCCGTTATTCGGATGTTAGCGATCATACACATACAATTTTATACAAATTTTAAATAACATTTAGTTCTCTATTTCTGGCAGCATTTAGGAGGTTTCGTTCATCTTGATAGCCTGTCCACTCCTGGATATTTTTCAGCCAAGAAAGTTCTCTTCTGCCTCTTGCTCGTCTTCCTTCAATTTTTCCTTGGAGGATTTTTTGAATAAATTTATATTTATTATTTCTCATTACGTGCCCCAAATACGCTATTTTTCTATTTTTGACAGTTCTTATCAGTTGTCGGCCAAGGTTCATTCTCCTTAAAACTTCATCATTTGTAACGCGGTCAGTCCATGGTATCTTCAATATGCTACGATAGATCCACATTTCAAAAGCTTCTAATCGTTTCTCATCTGTCGATTTGATTGTCCATACTTCAGTCGCATATAATAAAACGGAGCACACATAGCATTTGATGAATCTAGACTTTGTTGTGAGACTAATATCATGACTTGTAAGCACCTTACTGTATTTGTAATAAGCGGCTCTCGCCATCTCTATACGACATCTTATTTCTTTTGATGCATCCCATTGATCATTCAACAAAACTCCAAGATATTTAAAAGTCTTTACTCGTTCTATTTCTAAATTTCCTATTTTAAGCGTTGTATTGTCGTGAGAGTTTTTCCTGCTGATAACCATGTATTTTGTTTTCTTAATGTTGATTTTTAGACCATATGATTCACTTATTCTTGCGAGTTTGTTTATGAGCTTCTGTAGACCAGATATGCTGCTTGTCAGTAACGTAGTGTCGTCAGCATATCGTATGTTATTGATAAACATTCCGTTTATTTTTATTCCTATTCGTTCTATACCTGCATAAAAAACACCTTTTATATTGTCAGTTACCGTTTTAATTTAAATGTATTGGGATAAATTATTTTCGTGCCACCACGATATGGGCAACACTGTTCTGATAGACAAATATTTTTATTTGGTTTTTTTGGAGAAAAAACGTTCCGCACCTTGACCTACACTCACAAGAACTTTTCTATAAAAAACCAACAGTTATTTAAAAGTTTAATCGGTAAAGTTGTTTCAATGCAATGTACAGTTAAATTACCAAAGAAATATATTTTTTAACGTTCTGTCTGTTATTCAATAAACAAAATAAACAAACGGACTTTCGGTAATAGTTAAAATATTCAGTTAAAATTTTCTATTTAAAACAAAAAAAATGTTATATTATATTGACGGAATTCAACTATGGGGAACTGCAAACCATTCTAATATCGAAATAATTCAAAGATATCAGTCTAAGATACTTATAGTGCAATCACCATGGTATATTACAAACGCGGCTATCCATAATGTTCTTAAAACTCAAACAGTTAAGGAAGTTATCAGTTATTATAGTGAAAAGTATTTGACTAGACCTTGGCTATCGCTTTATTAGACGAAACAGACGACATTAGGAGACTGAAGAGATGTCATATCTTAGGCCTTCCTTTCCGAAGCTAGTTATAAAAGTATTAAAAAATGCCTTTCAAATTTATTTATTATTTAACCCTAAGTACGTATTATATATCTGTATGTAGCATACACATTTAAAATGTTAGCATTGCTAACTTTTATTTGTGTTTTGTAAATAAAAAATGTAATTGTAAAATATTTGTTATAAATGTAAATAATTCTTTAAATTTACAGTTAAATTTAATTATTATACTGTCCATTCAAAATGCATATTTTTGTGAAAATCAAAAAAAAAATTAAATTTTTTTTTTTTTTTGGACTTATAATTGTACTTCATATGAGTATATCTACAAATGTCATTTTTAAACAGTCATCAAATTTGCTTATTATCTTAATGTATAGAGATAGATTGCAATGAAAATAAAGAAAAAAAAATATTATTTTGAGTATTGAAATAAACGAAAACAATCTATTGTTTTTATGGATTTTGTCAATTAATTTTTCAACAGTTGAAAATAAACTAAAAAATACAATTGTTTTAAACGAAAAGTAAGTAGTCCTGTTTTTAACTGATTTTCAGTTAATTTAATGTGTATATTCAGTAGTCTTTATGGAAAATATATTGTGAGTGTATGCCTAACATATCACATTTTTATACATATTTTTTTAAATAATGTTTTTATTAATAAGGAAATCCTTGAACAATTACAGACAATTATGATCAAAGAAGACAAAAAATAGTAAAATCCGTTGTGTTTATGGAAAAATGAAATCTCAGAAAAAGTAAAAATAGCAAACCTGCTAAAAACGTAAAAAATGCAGTAAAAAAAATTTGAGAAAAAAATTAATTTATAGCAAAGAATATCTGAAAAAGGCAAGTTCACAGCTTAAAAATCTTAAGAAAAGACTGTTTTTAAGCCCAAAATTGAAAAATCAAAAAATTGCAAAAAAAAAGAAACAAATATGAGTAAAAATGGCAAAAAAAAGCTTATTTGTCTTCTCTGATTTAGAAACTCAATTAAGCGTTAGTTTATGTAAACATAAAAAAAAAAATTAAGGCCAAATGGTCCGATTTACAGAAATTAAGCAACATTTTGATATATCTAAATATTTAACAACACCAAAAAATCTCAATAATTCCAAAACTATTAGATTGTAATGAGTTTTTTTTTTGCAAGATCCAATTAAACTGAATTTATAACTTTTCGTGTTACAATTCGGATTTAACTTAATCACATACATTAAAAATTATCTATTTAGCAAACAAAACTAAATCGGACAAATCTCTTTCGTTTATTAATGACGGCGAAAAAGTAATATAATTTATTTTTGATATTTGCAAAAAATGCTTAAAGTAGATCTTTATAAAAACGAAAGAAAAAATTAAAATGAAAATTATTCAAGTTCGAGGCCATACTCTATATTTCTTTATAAGGATATTGTCCTAACAAATAACCTATAGAGTTTTTGCTTTCAAATTTATTAATTGACCACTTTCGGAATTTACTAATGGACCACTTTTCGGAACTCCGAATTGTGTATTTTTTTTATGTATTTTTAAAGAAAAATTAATGAATAGAATTACCAAAATTATTCGAGTTACTCGAGTAATTATAAAAGCTTACTCAATTAATCGAGTAAGTTAAAAGTCTCCAAATCGAGTTACTCGTTTACTCGAACAAAAATCAACCCGAGTAATTTGAATACCCTAGTCTTTACTTAGCATCACAAGTAAATTTGTATGAATATATACATTTTCTTGATGAGTGCGTTTATAAAAGTTCTTGTAAGTTTGAACATTTTATATTTAAAAGAAAAAAATTATAAAATGTCCGGAGAAAAAAACTTTATAATTTAATCCAAAAATTTAAAATTGTAAAAAACACGCCGTGTTAAAATTTATCAAAGGTACAATTAATATTATACTAGGAAAACACTATTTTGTTTGCAAGGCATGCGTTTTGCCAGTACCACCAGTAAAATTCTTTGCCAATGTTGTTGTTTTTTTTTTACCAGTATTACAACCAATTAGAATAATTTTTTTAAAATATTTTACTATATTTCACACATTTAAATATGATGTATAAGACTAATGCCCTTATTTTGTAAGACGCTACGCCTACTTCACCTTGCGTTGGCCTTATTTGAATTTCTTAAATCACCGCGTTCAAAAAAGTGACTGCTCGCGTTGCGACAGCTGATTATTACGTTATTTTAAACTCAAATGTTTGAAAAAGCCAATTGTGTAAAACGCAACGCTTACTTTTTTATCACTTGAACTGTCAAATTAAACACCCAATTTTTTGAAGCGTTAGCTTACATATTTTTCAATAACCACAAATCACATCATAAGAAAAAAAAATATTTTATTTTTCTGTGTTTATTTTCTATAATGTTAACAATTTACCACTTGTAATATTTTTTAATAAAAGAAAAAAATCTGCTTTTTAATTATCACAATTAAAAAAAATATGTTAATTTTAAATAAAACAAATGAAAAAACCTATAAACACAAATTTGAATTTGGTTTTAAGTTTTCATCAACTGTATTTACATTTGTATTCACAATCACAGCTGATGGAGTTACCAGATCATAAAAAACCTGGTTTTCTCAACTTTTTGTTTTTTTAGTTCAGTACTGTCCTGTATGTAGGAAACCATAATAACGCAATGGTTTGACAATTGAAGTGATAACGTATTAGTTCAGTGTTGAGACAATGCGGTGACGTAGTGATTTATAAAATAACATGTTTTTTACTTAGCGTTTGTGTTGGCGTAGGTGAAGCGTTGAACGCAGGGGAAACACAAAATATGGGCATAAGACTGAACTGTATTGCTGCTTTTCAAATATGTTTTTGTTATACATATTTCTCAAAATTTCACCAAATTTTTTGAATTACCAACGTTATGCCAACAGTTGCAAGTTTGCTCAAACCCACGGGTGGCCACTGTTATCAATCGGGTAAGAGGACACTACTGTCAAAATTGTTAATCCCACGTTCTGCCAACGCATAACAGACCCTAGCCGACGCTTTGCCAAAACTGTGTCGATTGTATTTTTCTGCCTGGGTATTCTTGAGGGTAGAATGGAATATAAACAGTCAAACAAAACACCTCTAACACTGAACGGTATAAGGTGAAAAGAAATGCCTTAAGTAAAGTTTAAAGTGATTTTTTTGTGTTTATCTTTTGTGTTAAAATCAACTACAACTTTTAATCATTTCTCGCCTTCGTTTTATCCGGGGGCGAGACATGTATGTAAGTAGCTACCAAAAAAAAAAAAACAAACAGTTTTAAAAGATTAAATGACATCATCAAACATTTAGAATAATGTGGCAAAACGAATTCTTTAGGTTAAGAACTGAATGCATTTAAATCAGAGGTCGGTCATTAAATTGTATATTTGATATCTCTGCTTTATATAGAAACGTATAAAATGTATTTAATTTAAGACAAGTCCAATTTAAATAACACAAAAGAAAACGATTAACATCATTTGCATGATTTTGGGTTTTTCTTCCGTAAAAATTAATCTTGCGTTGTTGATGATTATTTACGCTATTTGAGTGGTTGACTGGCTGGCTGCCTACCTGTCTTAAAGTTGGTAGTCGGAAAATAAGAAAAAGAAACTAATTATAGATTTTTGTTTAAAGTTTTGTGCTAAAGACATTTTATGCAAGAAATCTCTGAAAAAAATAAATTCCTTAAATTTTATCACTCGTGAAATTAAATGCTTTTGTAAGTTTGAAAGCATAACGACAGGTAATCAATGGTAATTGGAATATTATTTGATGCCATAGCTATAATTAATGTGGGATGTGAATAAAACAGACACAAAATAATGACCGCGATGTCAAAACAAACGAAATGTTTAATATACTCAGGGATGGCAGGCAATACCACTAAAATACCGTTATCGATTCAAAACCCTTTCAACTGACTATCATTATATTTAAAATACCGCTATCGAAATAATTGAAATACCGTTACCGATATACCTTAAATACCAATATCCTTAAAAGACCGTTGCCGAAATAACTAAAATACCATTATCGCTAAAATATCGTTACCAAAATAATGGGGCTAAAAATATTGTTGTGTATGGACATTAACTGAACAACTAAAATAACGTTATCCTTAAAGTAGCGGAATAACTGAAAACTCGTTTTCCTTAAAATAACATTATCGAAATAACTAAAATACCCTTACCGCTAAAATACAGTTAAATAAATAAGAAAAATACCGTTATTGCTAAATACACGTTACCTAAGCAACTGCAATATCGTTACCCCTAAAATACCGTTACCGATATAAAAGAAAACAGCGTTACCCTTGCCGATAACCACCTCGAATAAGTTACCACCTATGATATTACTTGGAGTCCACATTGATTAACAAAATAAAATCAAAGTTTTTTTAAGCATTTCCATAAAATTTTTTAAATTGTTTTTTTTTTTTTTAATCAAATTTGGTTCCGTCAAGATTAACTGTTTTAATTTTTAAAATTTAAAAAAAAAATCACGTAGGACTATTTTTTACCAAAACCAATACACGCAGCACAGCAGACACAGTTACATTTTTGGTGTTTTTCGACATTTTTACTAAAATTTTGTTATTTTTCTAAAAAAAAAATAGCAAAACATTTTGTTGATTTCAACAAGTCGATTTTAATTTGCATTAACGTAAGTGTCAGCAAAACATTTTGCTGCATTTGTTTTGCTAAAAATCAGCTCACTGATTTTCAGGGAAACACTTTTACAGATATTCTGTATATTTTCATGTCGCTAATGTTGGAACATAAATGTTATATTTTGGAACTTATTGTAAATTATTTTTTAAAGAATCACATGTTAAAAATGTAGTCTTCATATTTTCTCCATAATAAATTCATACAAAAATAATTTTAATAAAAAAGTTATCAAAATTATCATATTAAACTTTATCAACATTTTGATACACAATTTATCGTTTTTTTTTTTGGTGAAAAGAATTAAGTGGAATATAAATTAACATCATGTGTAAAGCTTTTGCAAATTCGTTAAAAGGATTTCAGAATATTCACAAAAAATAAAAATAAGCGAAGTTTTCGCTTTAATTGCAAGGTATTCTATACCCCTCACCCAATCGCAATTAGTTGATATGCTCAAAGTCCATACTTTAAAACTATATTAAAATTAATTCGTTGTTTGTTCAGGTATATGAGTTAATAAGATATTTTTAATTTTTCTAAAAAGTTAAATTCGCAAATATTTTAAAAACCAGGGCTTGAGAGCTCACATTCGTGAGCTACACTCAAAAAAACAAGTTAGTAGAAAAGTTGTGAAACGTCTTGTAAATCAAGTATACTATTTTTCAGAAAATTTTTTGCTGAAATTGTGTTCTCAGCTAAAATTTTAGTTATACTTGTCAGCACTCAACTGTTTTGAACTAATATTTTACTACTGTTTTACTAATTCATTTTGCTAAAAAAATTGCTGTTAAGCAAATTAATAGAGTGGACGACATATTGAAAGATATACGCAGAATGAGGTAGATGTCGCGGCATGTCAATTTGTAGTAGAGACGAAGAAAATTATACTAAAAAGTACAAATTTTGTAACATATATACAAAAATCAACAATGGAAGATTTTTGTATCTTTTTTTATACATAAACTAAAAGGACGTCAACAATGTGTGTACATATAAATTATAGATTGTCAAAGTAATTGTCTATTAATTAAATTAAAGACAAAGTAACATATTATAATTTAATAAAGATTAAACTTGGATTAGTTAACTAAATTTTTGTAGTGATTGCTAATGTGGTGTGGTCAAATTGCAAGCAAATATTCGTTCAGGTAGACAGTCTAAAGCGAAATACAAGGACAAACAACTTAGATAGTTTTTTATGTGTCCTTTTTGTTATTGCAATAAATGATTGTATATGTCAGATTTTGTTATTTTTTTGTTTCGTTTCTAGAATTTCTGCATTTGTCTTCCTTTATATTATACAACCATGTAAGTAATTAAGAGATCATTAAATTATTTTCTGTCATCAATGTATGAGTATCAACATATTTATATTTTGTAACATATTGTAAATTATTCTAATTTTGTTTTGCTGACATTAGCAATTTTATTTTGCAAGCAGCCTCCTGACTAAATTTTTTTGCTGAATCACCAACAGTTGACGTTACTAACTTCAACAAAATTTTAGTCAGGAGGGTACTTGCAAAAAAATGTCACCAAATGTTTCAGCTAAAAATGTCAGCAAATGTTTCTGCTGAAAATCAGCAAAATTTTTTGCTGAAAATCTGCGACCTGATATTTAGCAACAAAATTAGTAGATCCTGCAAATGTTTTGCTAGCACTTAGTTGATTAAAAACTAAAAAATTCTTGCTAAATATTAATAAAATTTTTGCTGAATGTCAGTATACTGAAAAACCTCCAAAAAATTTGTAGAAAAATTATATTTTACTTAATTTATTTGGAGAAAATCAGAAAAAAAATTTTGTGATTCTTTTAAAAATAATTTACAATACGTTACCAAATATAAAAATATTCATACTCCCACAATGACGACATGAATTAATTAAATATCCGAAAATATTTAGCAATAATTATATATAATGTAAACAAAATTATCTTTCAACTACCCAGGAAAAAATTACACATTCCAAAAAGAAGGTGATGCCCACACTTGCTTACATATCTCATTGCCAAATTTAGTAACTGCAATACCAAACTCATTCCAACGATAGAGTCAAAAAAGCAAGTAGTATTGCAATCAATTCTTTTAATTTAAACCAGAAAGCATGAACTCAATAACAAAGTAATTATTCACTTAAAAGAAAATAACAATTTTATTAACTTAAATTTATAACTTTTTGTACTCAAGAAGTAATCATATACGTTTTCTTAATAAAAGGACGTTATTGGAAGTAGTTCCTAATTTTGAAAAAAAAGTTATACAATTTTAAAGAATTTATCTCATATATTTTTCAAACACATTTTTATTTGCAGGAGGTAATACTAAAAACAGAAATTGCATGTTGCCAAAATTTTGTTAAACTGTGGTTAGGTATAAATTAGGGAAGCGCACGTGAGCAGAAAATTGTGAGTGGAAGTTGAAATTACTGATGTTATCGTGTGACTGTAAAAAAAAATTTCGAGGGTGATTGTGCGTGAGTCATTGGTTGGTTGGTTGGTTGGTTTAAGTGGCAGCTCACGCTACTCGTGAGCATCAAGTAGAGTCAAAAAAGCGACTCCATTTTGAAGAGACCACACTACCCGTAAGGAACTAGTATCCGGAGTACTAGACCCACCCCGTTCGGTTAAGATAACGTATGAGATTACCGAATACCACACGTGATATTACCGAGAGGTCGTCCAGTATATGGTCACCCAAGATCCGGAGTCGAATATTCTGCAGCGCCGGACAATCGCAGAGAAGATGCTCCACAGTCTCCTCCTCGCCCGGTATGCCGCAGCTGTGACAATGTGAACCGCGTACAATCCCAAGTCTAATGCCATGCCTACCAATCAGCCAGTGACCGGTCAGAACAGCCGTCAGCCTCGAGACATCCCTCCTGCTTCTGCTCAGGAGAGAGTTTGTACGCCCTAGGTCGTAGTTGGGCCACGTAAGTCTCGCGGTCCTACAGGTATCCAAATTATGCCACCTATCCCCCGCCCTGCGAAAATAGTGCCGAAAAATTTCCCCCTTAACAGTCCCCAGCGGTGCTGAGTGCGTGAGTCATATTTTTGTTTTTCCATTTTGAATTGTTCTTTTTTTTGAAAAATTTGTATTTTCGTAGTTTATAGCTGCAAAATTATGACAAACCCATGTTATCATAACAATTCGATGTTTCACTTTTTGGGATTTTATTTCCGTATGAGTTTAGATCGTTATATTTAAGTGACCTAGGAGAATCACGTGTGAGTAAAAGTTGAATTAACTTATGAAACTACTTCTTTTTTTTTAAATGTAAGTACTTCTTATTTTTTCTAGGGAACTATTTATTTATTTTTTTGTGTAAGTACTTCGTAGTTTTACAATGGACCTATTTCTTTATTAAAAAATGTATGTAGTTCTTAAAAATATAAAGTAAATGGTTCTTCGGTAAAAAAATAATCAATTAATTTAGTCTCACGCCCTATTTAAAGAATCGAGTAGGTAATCTAATAAGGAATGCGTTCTGCCCAAAATGCTTGATCACAAACCCCGTTACCTTTTTGAAATTTTTTTGCTGGGTACTTACATCAATGGTTGTCTAAATATGCAACCCTGTTTTTGTAATATGAAAAATTAAACATAAAGAACTACCTAGGATGTGTGTTCTTGTCTTTCGCTTTAGTCTGTCTACCTGAATATATTTGTTAATAATCTGTCTGTTAATAATGTTTATTAAATTTAACTATTTTATTTTATCTTTAATTTAATTAATAGACAATAACTTTGACAAGCCGGTGGCAACACAAAATTAAAGTTTTTTATATAACATGTTTGTCTGAAAAACAGATACAAAAATATTCAGTTGTTGATTTTTTATATTTTTTTTTTTTTTTTTAGTATCATTTTCACGTCTCTGCTACATTTTGACATGCTGCAACAATTAGTTGATTCTGCGTATATCTTTAAATTTAGTTGTTGTCCACACTATTAATGTGCTTATCAGCACAATTTTTTTAACAAAATATATTAGTAAAATATTAGTAAAACATTAGTTCAAACAATTTATTGCTGAATAAGTATAATTAAAATTTTAGCTGAAAACATAATTTTAGCAAAAAATTTGATGAGGAATAGTTTACCTGATTTACAAGACGTTTTACTAACTTTTCTACTAACTTATTTTTTTGAGTGTATATACAATATGTTGTTTCTGTTTTACATACTAAAAAAATGGTGACGGACTTGCACAAAGAAAATTTGGCTGAAAATAGAATTTAGGTACTATTTTTATACATTGTATGGAGTTATACTGCGTTTAGAAACGTATGCGTTCGAGTAATGAAGCCTTTATACACACAGAAAAAAGTTTAGCTATTTGCCAACTGAAATTCGATTACTTCCACTTAAATTCGGTTATTACGAGTTTCAGTCGGTTGGTTCAACTAAACATTAGTTTTCACAACAAAGTTCGGATAATTCAACTGAATTTTAGTTTCAACATCCAAAATATTGAGAAATCGAATGTAAATATCGTTGTTTCAACTGAATTTATAAGTTGTTTCTATTAAAATACACTTTTCAATTCGGTTGCCACTTTCTTTCTCTGTGTGTATTTATTTTTTTTTTTTGTCTAATTTCAACTCAAAAGTTGAAGTCATATATTTTTTCGTTGTGCGCCCCGGTAGGCTCGTTGGTAGGCTCGTTTCGCTACAACGCGACGAAGGCCATATTAGCTAGTGCTCGGTTAGGGTAATAGTATATAATTTGTAATTTTATGATTATTAATTAATAAAATAAAAAAAAAAAATTTTCAGAAGTATATTTTTTATTAACTAGTGTTTAAAATTTTTAAGTTTTTGAACTCATTTTGGGGGAATCGACCTTCCTGCCCCCTTGCTGCGGCCCTGACATTGGGTATCAATAGTAATCTCATTTGTAATTACTACTTCCATTGCCATACTCTTTTGTGCTCATGCAGAAAGACCACTTTAGTCTTTATAAATCATAATCGTGGCACAAGAGAGTTGCAACTCAAGTTAATTTTTTAAAATAATTCTGAAAGTAAGAATAAAGCTAAAAAAAGAATACTTTCAACAACATGAAAATCTTCTTTAAATCCACTAGAGATGAACCATAATATAAAGTAGCCAAACTGACAATGAAATGAACAATTAGATGGCTAAAGCCATGAGGTATTTCCGTGGACACAAAAGCAAAAGATGTTTTAAACATTTACTAAATGCGAATACAAAATGAACAACAAACTTGGTTTCCCTTACCACAAACTAATATATTTTCCGGATTTTTGCAATCAATAAATATGATGAGAGGGTGGTGATGTTGGCTTAAAGATACAGCTGCATTGAAGTTTTAGTCTTATATACAATTTTGACTTACATCATCGTTTTTTATTTATCACGTTTTTTACTTTTCACAGTAGTTTTACAACATTTTCTTGCCATTCTCTTGCCATTTTCATAGTTACAACAACAATTGCAGATTTTTTGCTTGGCTACATAATAATACTTACCGACTGTAGTTTTGACTACAGCTGAAAAAGTTGCGGGTAATGATGATAATAATGATGAACCCAAACGTGCAGCAGATGTTGAAACTGAAGCAATCAACTAGACGGAAATGTTATTTTGTTGTACAATAAACTACAATGACTGTAACAGAAAAATAAAAACATAAAAAACCAAAAGGAACAAAATAAGTTAAACAGGACGAACTGAACACAATAGTTAGAGTATTTATGGTTTTGTTATGTTTGCCATTTATAATTTTGTTTACTTTCTGTCGCCGTTTTAATACATACCCAGGTAGAAATTGCCAACCGTACCAAAAAAAAAATAGTACTGGCAAACCACTGCTATTTTTGTAAAACCCACCGTGGTAAAAATTACCAAAGTAACAACTAATATTGTACTAGGAAAACACTATTTTGTTTGCAAAGCATGTGTTTTATCAGTTCCTCCTACAAAATTCTTTGCCAATATTGTTTTTTTTACCAATATTATAAACAATTAGAAGCATTTTTTTATATTTTATTATATTTCAAACATTTAAATATGATGTATAAGACTAAGACCGAACTGAATTGCTGCTTTTTAAATATGTTTTGTTTTACATATTTATCAAAATTAATTTAGTTTAAGCTATTTTAAACGCATTACATTTTTAGAATTACCCAACGTTATGCCAAAGGTGGCAAGTTTGCTCAAACCAACAGTTGGCCCATGTTATCAATAGAGTAACAGGACAATACTGTCAATATTGTTAATCCCACGTTCTGCCAACGCATAACCGACCTTAGCCGACGTTTTGCCAACACTGTGCGGATTGTATTTTTCTCTGGGTGAGCACTAAGAGTTAAAACCCTTGAGCTTATTTTAAATATACACGTAGAAAACAAACTCGGCGTTGGCTACCGTATTTGTTGCCAATCGAATGTTTCGGTTGTCATAACAATCATTTGATTGAAGCAACAGAAATTCTGCCATGACAATAGCATTTCGATTAACTCAACAGCAATTCAGTTATAACTACCAAAAAATCGGTTGCTGCAACCGAACCATTCGATGGGCTACAAACACGTTTGTTAAAAACCGAATCTGTTTCTGGGTGTATGTATATTTGCATATAATATTACAGGTAGAAATTGCCAAGAAATAGTACTGGCAAGCCACAGCTATTTTTGTAACACCCACCGTGCTAAAAATTACCAATGGTAAAACTAGTATTGTACTAGAAAAGCACTACTTTGTTTGCAAAGCATGTATCTTATCAGTCGGGTAACATGACAATACTGTCATGATTGTTAATTCTACGTTCTGTCAACGCATAACCGACCGTCGCCGACGCTTTGCCAAGAGAGTGCCGATTACATTTTTCTTCTTGGACTCCTTTACAGATTAATATAAATTTGATTTAAAAAAAAAAATTAAATATAAATACAGTTAAAAAAAATTTAAATGTTATGTCCATCCTAAGAGATGGGATACTACCCAGTTTATGGGTAAATACCGGACATTTATTTGGGTATTTATCAAAATTTTTTTAAATTTCAATAACTGAAATTTACGATAATGAAAAAAATATAACTATTGTCTTTCTTTGAAGAAAATATGGAAATGTCTGTAAAACCAATACATTTGGCTGTTGTGATTCGTGATTTTTAAACTGCTCTGTAAGCATTGTTATTTTCATGTATAACATTTGTTATACAATTCATTAAATTTTGCTGCTCAATGTGTTTGTTCGCCAAATTTTCTTCAAGATAGTTTAAACCATCATTATAAATAAAAAAACCCGGGTATATATATATATCCATTTTTACCCAATTTATCCTTTTTACCAGGCATTTACCAATTAGGTATTTAACCTTTTCCCATCTCTATCCATCCTTATTTAATATTTTTAAATTTGAACTTTTGATTCGTATTCAGGGATATAAAAAACACTATATTTGATTTTTTTATTGTTCAATATTCCATCCTTAAAAAAAAGATATAGTATTATAAGTAAAAGTATAAAAAAAAAATTTTTTGTTTAAAGTATAGTTGTAGTTTACAAACAAAACAAACAGACACAGCATTACCTATAACATATATACATACAAACGTGTCGTTAACACACTTTTATTTTTTTTTTTTAATATCATAACTTTTTTTGTAGATAGTTACTTATATCTTTTTTTCATTTTCCATAAAAGTGCAAAATCAATTAAAATATTACTTGATTTAATAAGTTTTTTAATTGGACTTCATTTTTTTGTGTACCCTCAGCTGTGGTTTCATAACAAAAAAAAATATTTGAATGAGAAAAACATTTATAATGTATTACATTTTAAGGTGAATATGAAATATTATTCAACTCAATGCGCCTGAAATAAAATAAGTCCAACAAATTATTTTATTCGCACACACAGACAAATTAAGTGGCAGTCCAATTAGGTTAGTAAGGTAGAAGGGGGAGCATTCGCCACTTTTTTTTTTTTTTTGTTAAATTTTTCCAAAAAACAATTTTTTTTTGAAAAAATTCTCTTTTGTAAAAAATTTTACACAACTTAAATTTAATCTGCATGTTTAAAACATAACTTATCTGTAAAAATAACATTTATTTTTCTAGATTTCCAAAGTAAATTCACCAAGTTGATGTGGCACATTTTTCATCTATAAATATAATAGTTCTGGGTGATATCTTATATTTTACAGTCAATATTCATAAAGATTGTCATTTCAGCAAACCAATTTCAAAAAATTTTATGTTTTCCGAATTTGGTAAACAAAAATTACGTCTAACCAGTACAACACATATTAATATGCAAAAAAAATTTATAAATAATATGAAGTTGTATAAATTGTTGTTGACGAAACTACGCCAAATTGTGGTCTGGCGAATGTGCCCCATGAACGCCCCAGTCGCTCTAATCTTTTTTATTTACACTTTTTATAATAAAAATCGTGTTAATATAATAAATTTATATCAAGGGTATTTTGCTTTAATACACGAAATGAAAAAGTTATACCCTTTATACTAGTTCTCTATTATTGTTTTTGTAACTCAAAAAACACAAAATTATGTATATTCTCGACCACGTGTGAAGTAAAAGTGTTAAATTTGGTGACATGAAAGCTTAACAATAACTGCATAAATCATGGAAATGAACATTTTAATAAGTCTTTTAAATACATTAAACATCGGGGTGGCTTATGTGACCCAGTGGCGAAACCACCCCCTTCTACCCTACATTCATTTTAAAATGTGTTTTACGCCCTTTTTGGATACTGAGGCTTAATTTTAGTTTTACTTACCGATCTTGGCTGTAAAAAACAATATTTAGCTGTGCCAGTTAATTTCAATCATATTAACCGAATTTCAGTTGGAAACCAAACCAAATTTTCTCAATTCGGACATTGCAAAAAAGTCTTTGAAAAATAAAGTGGCAACCGAATTGAAAAGTTTATTTTGATGGCTACTACTAATTAATTCGGTTAGTATATTTAATATATGATTTCTAATTATTTTTAATGTTGCCACTAAAACTTAGTTGTATTAAACGAATTTTGTTGTGAAAACCAATTAAAGTGGTAACAACCGATTTGAATCGTTGTAAAGGAATTTCAGTTTTCAAATGGCAAAATTTTTCTCTGTGTGAATATATTTCAATTTACTAACCATAGAATAATTCCAGATGTCCAAGAGAGTTGAGCTTGAAATACTTAACTGGCTAACATAAAAAAGTTCTCAGAATACAAAGGTTTCCAAAAAAAACCCTTATTACTATTTTAAAATTAGTTTCAAAAATGTACCTTATCATTTTTAATATTACAATATTATGTCCCCCCATCATAATACATTTCGCTGACATTTTTTCTAAACCAATAAAAAAGTTAATTTATTTATATGGCCAGTTTATTTTCTTTATCATTTCAACCGTAGAATATTGACAAGCAAGTGTCATTCACAGCTCATTACTTTAATAGCATTTTCTGTCCGTTTAATATTTAGGCAATCGAAAAAAAAAAAAATATATATTCTTGATACGTATTCGGTAATACTTAGCACTTAAGACTGTTTGACTTCCCTAAATTGTTGTTGCTATTGCCCTTAGTGATGTTTTAGAAATGACTTTGTAAGCTTGTTGGCATTTGAGACCTGTTGTACAATACAGTCACGTATCTAGGGGGAGGGTGGCAAGGGGGCTAGGGACCCCAAAATGAAAGATTGAATAAAAAAAATTAAAACTGTATTATTTTCTGGCTAAGATCATATAAGAAACGGCAAAGTTTCATAAACTTAAAGTTCCATAAACTTAAATTTAAAAAAAAAAAAATTTTTCGTGTGTGGTATCTGAAATGAAACTGACAAACGAAATAATGTCAGACATTTTGAAATATTGACAAAAGAGTTAAAGTTTAAAAAAATGTCATGAAAAAGTTTCAAAAGCATTTAAAATCATAAAGAATGTATACAAATTATTGTGAATCGCTTTAGGTAAATTAGGAATTTAGATTAGATTAGATGCACCGCGACCAACTTAGGTCTTTTGTGCTGCCTAAAGTTACCCTAAGCCTCACAAAGCCTCGGACATTTGCAAAGAACATGCTCCAATGTCTCAGCTACCAGTTCGCAAAACCTACACTCATCCGTGTCCGAAAGACCCCTTTTGCGCAGGTGTTATCTGAGATTGCAGTGTCCAGTCAGGTTGGAGACCAGGGTACTCAAGTTACCACTCCCGAGGGACAAGAGTCTCCTCGATCCTGCAATGGAAAAAGAGATTAATCGCTTAGCCTGTCGTTGGCCAAGAGAGTTTTCCCAATAGAGAGAGAATTCTGATTCCCTCCACGACCCGAGCTTCTCCCTAACATACCCCGAAGGTATACCACAGAATGGTTCAGGGCTAATAAAGGGCCTTCGGGCCCCGCAATTAGCAAGACAGTCTGCCCTCTCGCTGCCCTCATGCCCCTCGTGGCCAGGAACCCACCCTAAGGTAAGCGAGTTGCGCCCGCCAAGTCAGTTAAGAGCCAGAATGCATTCCATGACCAGACCAGATGACACCTCATAAGACATTAAAGCCCTTAATGCCACCTCCTCCGCGCAGACACAAATAGCAAACATCTCTGCCTGAAGAATGGAGGGGTATCTACCCATGGGTAAGGCCCGTTGGAAACCTGGTCACCATTCGCATGCTTTGAGCCATCTGTGAACCATACCTGAGAATCCCGCTCCCAGGATCTGTTGGTCCACATGGCCCTGTCGAACATCATCACTTTAAAGTTCCTATCAAAGATGTACTCCGGTGACATCCTATCCGTAACCTTTGTAATTGGGTCATCAATAAGGATTCTAGCGATCCTCATGTGACCCCTTAGATCACCTCCCCTCATGTCACCGAATTCTCTAAGTCTGGAGGATCCTATGCAGGCAGCCTCCATTACAGAAATATGCAATGGTGGTATCCCCAGCATAACCCCCATGGCATCCGTCGGGCAGTTTCCGCCTGCCCCCGTTATGCCAATACACATAAGACGGTAGATCCTCTTGAGAGCATCCCTTGCCCCTACCTGTTCAACCTTTGGCCACCATGCCAGGGCAGCATAGGTGATCATAGGTTTAATAATGGTGTTAAACGACCAGTAGACCATCTGCGGCCTTAGACCCCATGTCTTACCAAAAAGCCTTTGGCAGGCATAATATGCCCTTGTGGCCTTCTTGGAGACATAGTCAAGATGTTTATTCCAGGTAAGGGATCTATCAAGAGTCACGCAGAGGTACTTAACACTAATGGAAAAGCCCACCGAGGCCCCATCAAGGACAGGCAGGTTAAGTCAGGTTAAGTTTCCTCCTATTCGTAAATGGTACCAGGATTGTCTTCGACAGGTTGACAGACAGGCCCTTTTCCCGGCACCAAGAAAGAGTAAAGTTCAGAGCCTGCTGCATACGTTCGGATATGGTCCTATTATCAAATCCCACTACAGAAATGACAAGATCATCCGCGTGGAAATTCTGGAAAATCTGAGAATTGATAAAAATCTATTTTTTTAAAAAAATTTGACGTGATATAGACATTTCCACGAGTCTGCCTGCAAAAATTCAGCTCGATTGGATCACGGAAAAAGGGTTAAAAATCGATCCAAAGTCTTTCACACAGGCGAACAGACGGACACTACGAGCTTTATACTTTATACATAAAAAAAAAACTGACGTGTACATGAAAATCGCCGATACACTTGTATTTTTATTTTTTCTCCCCTTTCCGAAAAAGTATATTTGGTTCATAGGACAGAATGTGTGTAACGCGGTGTTATTATTATTTAAAAAATTTTTTAATAAAATTTTATCTAAAATTATCACAGATTGTTTTCAATTTTTTAAATCGCTCAGAGTTTTTGTGAAAACATAATGTTATAATAGGACAAAAAACGTCTTAAAAACAATGTTTTACAGAGAAAACTTTTGCATTGTGACAACCGAATTTCTTGCCAACTGAATGTTTTGTCGCGATTTAAGGTTTTCCTGATACAATTCAAATATACACTTTCAACAGAAATATGTTGTCCTAACTGAATTTCTGTTGCAACAAACTCTAACCAAACTGAAACTGTTTTCACAATATTTAAGTTCTTAAAGCTCGAAAATAGAAAATTTTTTAAATAATACACTCAGCGAACTTATGCTGTAAATATTTGTAGTTTTTTGAGTTGTAATATAGTAGCTTTATTTTTAAATGAAAAAGCAATCATTTGTAGAAGAAATTTAATTAATTTATTAAATTACAAATGGGGCACATATGCCACCCCTATTTTATTAAAAAATTCCTTTTCATAATTTATGCACCTAATGATCACCTTTCATGTCACCAAATTTTACACTTTTACTTCACACGCGGTCGAGGGTAAACATGCTTTTGTGTTTTTTTTTTTGAGAAAAAATAATATAGGGTTAGTACTAAAACAAAATACCGTTCAACATGTTGAAGTGTTCATAGTAGTTTATAATATTAAAACGATTTTTTCGAATTTATGTTTAAATAGTATAACAAAATATTAAATTATATGAGCGGCTGATCATGGTGCACATACGCATGACCAGCAGGTGAGGTAGCACAATAAGTAGCGAATTAATATAACGTATACGTAATATTAATTCGCAACATGGTTATATATGTTGCACGGGTCAGACGTAATTTCTTTTAACAAATTCGAAGAAAATAAACCTTTTTGAAATGCTATTGCTGAAATTGCAGCTATTGATATCAATCTTAATGATTATTTAGTTTTAAATATAAGTTTTTCCTCAGAACCTTTATGGCTGACAAATGTGCAACATCAATTTGGCGAATTTACCTCATAGGTTTGGTAGTTTAGACGATTCGACTTACTTTGGAAATCTTAAAAAAATATATATAAGGAATAAAAATTATTTATATTTAAAATATACAAATTAAAGTTAAGACGTGTAAAATTAATTTTGGGAAAAAATGTTGGTTGAGTAATGACAGCGCTTTAAAAAATTTTAGATTAAGTTTGTCGTTTGAGTAAATAAATGAGAGAGAACAAATCAAACAAATTAAAAAAATTTTGAATCATTTCAATTTATACACATTTAGGGAATAATATAAAAATACATTTACGGCCTGTTTTTGTAAGTCGTGTCACTCAAAAAATTCGTGTACATAAGTGAAGAAATTCATTTTGTGGTTCTGTATCGCAAATGTCACTTTGAATTGAGTGAAAACGTAAGAGTTGTCGTTTTCGACTCTTTTTTGGTTTCCACATTGCGATTTGAAACGTCACACACGTCAAAAACAGACGTTCACGAAAAAGTATTCGTCAATGAAAATAGGCAACACAATTTAATATTAAAAAAAAAAAAATACTTTTTAACAAAAAATTGTAATTAAAAAAGAAGAATGAGCTGTGATAACAATAAAAAAACGTAACTATGCAAGTAGACAAAACACATTTTTTTGTTTAACAATAACGACTATCTTCATTATCACTGGCACTGGAATCGCTATCAAAACCCATGGCAATGGACCGATCATTTTAATTTGTAGGTGTTTTTGTTTTTTTTTTATACAAATTATATTTTTATCACCACTTTTATTGTTTTCTAAACAAAATAAATAATTTTTTTTTCAAGTAAAAATCAGCTGTTTTTGTTTTTATTTCATTTACAGGGTTGGGTTGCTATCTACCAACGAAAAATGAGTTATTTGTATATGAAAAAAGCTAACAAAAACCGAAAACAATATCATGGCAATCTCTACTGTTTGGCATAATATAAAGCTTTACGTACTCAAACTAAGTCAGACGAACGAATTATAAAAACTCATTTCCTTACGTATTCGCTCGGGTGCCACACGTTCGTCTGAAATTATACTCGTATTGTAAAAACAGGCCGTTTTAATTCATTCCGGAACATTTGTTGTGTATGATAAATGTATTATTGTTTGCTTCGTTTCATTGTTGATTAGATTAGATCAGAAGGCACTATGCACCGCGACCGATGTAGGTCTTTTGTGCTGCCTAAGGTTACCTACAGATTCAAGCTACCTATAAAGCCAATTATCCTATAAGGCAAAATGTTCGCGATGTCGGAAGGCGAAATGAAGCGATCACCTTGAAACCTAAGTCTCCTATCACAAAGCCTGGGACATTCGCAGAGAACATGCTCCGAGGTCTCAGACACCATCTCGCAAAACCTACACAAATCCGTGTCCGATTGACCCTTCTTGTGCAGATGGTATCTGAGATTACAGTGTCCAGTTAAGTACGACGCCAGGGTCTCAAACCCCCCTTTCAAGCGACAAGAGTCACCTCGACCCCCTACTGGAAAAAGAGATCAATCTTTTAGCCTGGCGCTGACCAGGAGAGTTTTCCCAGTAACCAGAGAATTCAGACTCTCTCCATGCCCTGAGCCTTTCCCTAACATACCCCGCAGGTATTCCACAGAATGGTTCAGGACCAATAAATTGTTGATGAAATGTAGAAAATATAAATGCACTAAAAGAAGAAAAAAATAACATTTAATTATATAGTATATCACATAACTATATTTTTTATTCTAAAACCTACCTTTTATCAATTTAAAATAGACACATTTTTTCTTGTTTATAATTCCACGTTAAATTTTTCTTTTTTATAATTCCACGTTCAATTTTTTTTTTATAATTCCACGTTCAAGTTCCTTAACAAGCGCTTGTTGTTGTTTTTATGCAAAAAACAGATACAACGATGCGTTATGCAACCTTGAAAAAAAGCCAACCACCATCTACATTTAATTTAGAAATGTACACACACACACGCAAGCGCAACTATTGTGTCTATCTATTTAACACATTCATTCTTGTTAAATTATTATTTTCCATTATCTCTCTTTAAAAAATATACTCATATTTTGTTGGAGTATTTACGCATTTTGGGAGAGTAATAACTTTCCACTGAAAAGAACACATTGCATGCAAAATAGAAGGACATAATATTAATAATATTCGTTAGACAGTTAAAATTCACATATGCTAAAAAGATCCATTTAAGAAAACACATCAAATAATATTCAGAAAATAATAATTGAAATTCATAAAATATTATTTTTTTAAAAAACAATTTCAAATGGAAAATAATGACCGATTTCGTTTATTATTTGACTAAATGAATGAGAAAAAGTCTTTCATAACTCACACTTTTAACCATTTAGAATTTCAATCAGGGACCGTAAATAATGAATATTGCTCGTTTCTTTGAATCAAAAAATCAATCACTTAGAAGAGATATAAACAAAAATTTATTGCACCATTATTATTATTTTTTGACAATCTTTGCATATCCGTCATGATTTTTAAATTTTTGATTTTTAAAGTTTTCTTCAATGGAAATGATTATTTTTGAGTAATAATAAAAAAAAATCAGCCATAATCATTATTTTTGAGCAAAAAAAATAAAACTCAAAAATAATCATTATTTATGATTTTTATTTTTTTCGCTCAAAATAAAACTCACTTTCAATGTGTGGGATGGCCACATCTCAGGAAGTAGGAGGGCCTTTCGAAGATTTTGGTATCAATCTCTTCTTTGGAAGATTCTCTAGCAGATTAATGCATCAATCATATTTGTGGGTGGGGTTTAAGGGGTTAATTATTAATTTCAAAATAGGGCTTTTTTGCCGTAAAGTCAAAATCTGGAAGCTCGATTTTCACCATAGACGTATGGTCTAGTACAATCCCAAGAATGAGAAACGCGAAGCGACCATTAATATTTTTTTCCTTCCAAACTAATCGCCCCACCCTAATATGTATATATATTTACACCTACATGAAAGTGAGTTTTATTTTGAGCGAAAAAAAAATAAAAATCATAAATAATGATTATTTTTGAGTTTTATTTTTTTTGCTCAAAAATAATGATTATTGCGGATTTTTTTTATTATTACTCAAAAATAATCATTACCATTGAAGAAAATCCTTAAAACTCATAACATAATCATTATTGTGTAATTTTTATTATAAAACTCATAATGATTACGGTCACTGATTTCAATCATTCAAAAAAGAATTCATTCTAATAATTTAAAGCATTTACAGAATTAAGGTCGATTCACAATTCTGAAGTACTCTACTCCACATGGAGTTTGTTCCTTTTTCTTTTAACCTTAAATATTTTTTGTATATTCTATTTTATTTTTCTTAAATCTAATCTTTTGTGTAAATGAACCTTAAATGAACATTAAAGCTTAGAATTCATTTCATAAGAACTCCATTGCGAAATGAAATTTGAGTAAAATCTAATACATTTAAAAAAAGTGATTTGAAGAATAAATTATTTTCAACCTTGGATAAGTTTTTCTTAGATTTCTTGGAAATTTTTTATACTTAGAATACTATGTAGGTAAAGACCACTGCAAATATAGTTGAAAACAAATGAAATTTCATTTAAAGGACGACTTACATTACAGTAAAATCAACTAACATTGTCATTTGTTTTTTAATGTTGGTAGTAAAAAATAAACAAACATTTATTGTTTATTATTTTTTTAAACAACCGTAAAAAATTATTGTTAAATCATAAAACAGTCATTTGATGTGGGTTCTTTTTTTTAAACGAACTAGTATAAAATTTAATTTGTTCTACAAATGACTGCCATTCACATTAAAAATAAAGAAACTGTATTACAACCCAAACAACTACATATTTTTAAAGCTAAAGTTCCCTGAGTGTAGTCAAACAAAAGTGCAGTAGAGGAACTACTTTTCTTAAGACACATAGTTCACCCTGATTTTACACTGATCATTAAATTTCAGTTTAAAAAAAAAAACTACCGATTGTTAAACAATCCATAAAAAGCTCTATGCTGAAAGAAAAAAGCTAAAATAAGATTAGTTTTAAACGAAAAATGCAAAACTATACTAATATTTACAAAATTAGCAAATATTTAAAAATAAGTTAAAAAAATCTCTAACAAATAAGATCAGAACATGTCTAAAATCTAAATAATTCTATACCTTCAAATAAAAAACCAAGCACTTGCTTTTTTGATTGCGCTTGTTATTAGTTTCCCTAGATTACAAAAAATTCCAAGAACAATTTAACAAAAAAATTGTAAATGTAAGCCCCCCTAACAAATTAATAGCTACGTGCCTGGTTCAATACACATTGTTACATTTTATATAAATATGTACTTCTATAATTATGATAAAACTACGTACAGTTGGTGAGGATGTTAAAACTGAAGATGTAGTAATTTACGCAAATTTCATTTTATCTTTTGATGAGGTGGAGAGTTTCTATTAGCAGAAGTTATGTGTTAAATGATGCTGACTGGGCAAAAATTTAAAACCGTAGAAAAAATAAAACAAAAAAATTTAATAAGTTTTGCTGGTAGACTTTAAATAGAATTGTTTTTTGAAAATACGAACAACCCGACGGAAAAGTTCCGATATAATCATAACTAAACATCACATAGCGAGAAAAAGAAATAGTATATAACAATATATTCCTTAATATAAAATTATATGATCATATAAAATACCATATGTATCAATATGTATTTATATATAATAATATTTTCAAAATGTTTTACGAAAAAAATTCATGTATAGGCACAGCCAATCATGTATACAAATATACTATTCTGAATTGAATTGTTGATAAATTTGATAAAATAAGATATAACCCAATACATAATTATATATAATACAAACATCAATTCAATATTATAATACAGTATAAGTTGTTCTGCAACCTGTTATTTGGATTTTATTGGGCCATTTTAATACTGACAAACAGTTTTTTTAATTAAATTATGATTAACAATTTCTTTTAAATCGAAAATTTTATGTCCTTAAATAATATAAATAAAATTTAAGTTATTTACAAATTACATTTTGGAACCCGTTTTATGGAGGTTAAATATATGTAACTTAATATCTTTTAATTTAAATATATTTGGATTATTATGTATCTAATTGTATCTAATAATATCTAATTGTATCAAATATAATATAATTAGATGTAATTACATCGCGACAAAACTCGGCTAGAATTGAATAGTTTTTTTTTTAAATTTAATTAGATCCAAAGTGATACAATTTAATATAACCTTTTTTCGGATCAAATTATATAATCTTATATTTACGAAAATCATATATAATTTTATATAAACTTTTTTACTCTGGATCTCATCTGATTCGAAAAATGGCATACATAAGCTGATCTCATGGTATCTCATGGGATCTAATCTCATGTAGTTTTATCCGCAAAATGGGTCCATCTAATATGATCAAATTATACAGATTTTGATTAAAATTTATATAATAATTTTTTTAAATTAACAAATTAAAAACCAAAATTGAAAATGTTTTAGAGATCAGTACTTTTGGTTTTAATAAAACTAAGTACTACTTAATTTTTCGATCGCAAAATTTTCAAGTAAAAGATTTTTTCAAGAGCAAAAATAAACAGCAAACTTTATACGGTCTGTATTATGAATCCATACGAAGTTTTTTATGAATGATAAATCACCCTATTTAGTATCTCAGCAATTTCAGATTGTTTAAAACAATTATTTTGTTAATCACTAAACAGGGCCAGCTGTGGAAAGGATATTGCCTAAAGTGGAACTTAGCAACTATTTAATTTTTAAAATTCAAAATTTACAATGCATTACTCATGTTTTAAGGCTTGGTTGTTTCATTTATTTAAACAAGACGTTTCCAACGCTCTCTTCTGAAAACCTGAACTGGTTTTAAGAGAGTGTCAAAAAAATGTGTTAAATGTGGTACTTTTAATTAATTAATTTTCATACTTTTCAGCAATTTTAATTAAATTTTAAAGTTAATTTGTGTTGTTTGATGTATTCTTTGCATAAGTTTTGTATAACTAACACAAAATTATATTTTATATATGAAAGTCATTTTTTTCATTTAATTTTACTACACATATTTGTATATAATGACATTTTTTGCCATATATAATTATATATAAAAGTGATAGAATTATTTTTTATTAATTGTACCATATACACATATATACGATAGAATATATGGTAGAATGTATTGATCTATATCTATTTCATATGATCAGATATACAAGATATGCTAATATAAAATGTAGGATGCAATGATATATGATGATATATTATCCTATATTATAAAATTTCAAAAACTAAGTATACCTACCCAAGTAAAAAAAGTTATATAGAAAATTATATAATTTTATATAGGCAAATATGATTATATATAGCCAAGTGTGGTACTATATTTGTTTGGATGTTATTATGTATAACTTTCAGTTTTTTTACAATTTCAAATATGCCATCATATATTAAGGAATATGAATAAGTATTTTGCCATACATATTTATATATACAATATGTAGTTAAAATATAACATAATAATATAAAATATAATATAATTCAAATTGGTTTTATAGAAAATCACATCAAGTTTTATATATCACCATGTTAAGCCTAGTTTATTATAGAAAAAAACTTCAAAGTTTTTTTTTTTTACAAATATTTCAGTAATTTTGAACTTAATGGAATTATAATATTACTATATACAGACGAAAATGTGTTGGCAAATTAAAACAAAATGAGGATGAAAAATCTATATTATTGCTATTATAAATTTTTAGTCACTTGTTTTAAGTATTCCTTTTTTTTAATTATTTTTAATATTATAAAAAGTCTGGTCCTTTTAATTAGGGCAAAATTCGTTACATGATAGTAAACATTTTTTTTTGACTAACAAATATTTTGTTTAAATTTAATATTTTTATAGAATTTATAATTCAATTTTTTTCAGGGACCGTAACGGTTATAAGTGATATCAAAAAAGTTCCTTTATAACAGTTATTTTGTGCCTTAAAAAGAAAAAAAAAACATCCAAAAACAGTTGCTTTTCAACGTAAATATAAAAGATCTGATGAAACTCTTAAGAAGAGAGTTTTATTTCGCCTTCATTAAATAAAACTCTTTTGAGGAGTTTTATTTTGTCTGCCTAAAATAAAACTCATTTGAGGAGTTTTATTTCTTTCCGTCAGAGAATAAAACTCATTTTATGTAAATTGACACTCAAAGCTTGCCGCTTGCCAGATCATTATAATTTGTTAGACAGTGTAATCTAATCACTTGCATTGCAATTGAAAAAATTCATCATTAAAATGAAAACATATGGGTTTTTAATTTGTTATTGTTTGATTCCTATTATTAAATGGTTGTTGTTTTATTTCTTATATATGTAGATAGGGAACAAGAAAGCGAAGGAAGTGACAATGAGGATGAAAAAAAGCTTTCTATGAAATCGACAATTTTTCTTCAAGGCCCTTATCGATTGATAAACCTCTTTTTGAGTTCTGGGAGGCTAAAAGAATACACTATCAGTACTTTTATACATTGGCAAAAACTATACAGTGTGTACCTGCAACCCAGGTAAGCGTGGAAAGAGCATTCTCTGCTCTTAAATTGGTATTGAGCGACCTGCGTTCAAATCTTTCCGCAGAAAATTTAGAAAAAGTTATGTTCGTTAAATTAAACAAATAAATTACTACACACATTGTAGCAAATAAAGTCAATAAAAAAGGAAGAAAATAAACAACATGAGTTTTATTTTAGACGGAAAAAATAAAACTCCTTAAATGAGTTTCAAAATAAAACTCCTCAAATGAGCTTTATTTTCTGACGGGAAAAATAAAACTCATCAAAAAAGTTTTATTTCAGACGGAAAAAATAAAACTCCTCAAAAGAGTTTTTTTTTTTTTTAAAGGCGAAATAAAACTCTCTTCTTAAGACTTTCATCCGACCTTTTATTTTTTCGTTGAAAAATAACTCTTAACTGTGGAGTTGAGATCGTTTTCTTAAGATCACAATAGATTCTGAAAGAGCACTTCAATACGAATAAATTGGTATATAATAGTATACGTCTCCGTTGATTGTAACATAGAGAGTTTTTGAGTTAAAGTTTTCGGGATAACTGTTATTTTCGGTCTCTGATTTTTTTATATTTTTTTGATTTTTTTATTCCATAACAATATAAGTTCGCAATTTTTATTTTAATCATTACTAAGTTTTTGTATGTGATATAAACATGAAGTCATAATGAATTAATATCAATACATATATATGTATAGAAAGCATGATTATATCGAATCAAAATCCGGATAAAATTTTATTTAATTTAATATATATATTATATCCGTTATAATTTGATCCACCATTTTCCGGAACATAACATATCTTGCGTTCTATGAAATGAGATATCATGACATCACATTATGTTTTTTACTCGGACATGTTAAAACAACATTTTCCAGATTAAAAATATTGATATGGAGTTTTAAGTAGTCATAAAAATTTTTATGTGACACAATAGTTACTCTTATTAAATTTCACTTGAAATATGGACCCAAATAATTATATAATTGTAATTGTTGTACAATTTTATCCGAAACTGATACACATATATATATATAATAATGTAAAAACCAGATATGATTGGATCTGGATTTTATCTGATATAATTGTATATGATTGTATGTAAACTTATACATCTATATATAATTAGATTCGAGTTTTAATTCTGTAGAATTTCACTAAATGGTACATTTTTGTATATAATTGTATGAAAATATACACAATTTCAATCCCATCATATCCATTAAGTCCAATAAAAAAATATTAAGAAACATTACTTTCTTCCGGATTTTGAAAAAGTTTCTGCATAAACCTTCTTTAAGTTTTAATACACATTAGGGTGTCCCGAAAGGTGGAAATTTTTCGTAACAGTGTATGTATAGCGTATTATAAAGTCGATTAAGGGAAAAATAAAAAAAAAGAGAATCCTTAGATGCAAACATTTTTTCATTGCAATGTCCAACTTATACACAGTGATAAAAAATTTAAATTTTTTTTGCATGCATAAAATTAAAGGATACAATTAAAAAAGAAATATTTTCAACTTTATTGCAATACCAATACGATGTGCTGACCCAAACGCCAACATGATTATACTCAAATTAAAGATAATTTAGCTAAGATTTATATTCTTAAAACAAAATTATAATTTGGCACTAAAATTTCGAAAAATTAAGAAGCATATACAAAGTAATGGAACGAATGATGTTAATATAAAAATCGCAATATTTTAAAAAATTCAAATGAAAAAAATTTTTGTCAAATTTATATATGTTTATTGAAACATATGTGTTTTAAAAGTTTTTTTTTTAGCCGTCGAGTGTCTGACCGAACAGTTCGGTAAAAATGTATAAAAAATTACTTTGCTAATTTTCCATAAACAAGAAATTTAAACGAATAAAACTTTTCTTCACAAAAAAAAAAAATAAAAAAATTTTCTTAAAAGTAATAAAAATTTTCATATTTTTTGTGGACACTAATCATTCCCCTTCAACATATTAATTTTGTGTTTAAAATCGATTTTAAACTACGCTTTAAATTTTTTTGTTATCAATGAATTTATACTTTTTTATACTTGAACATGATCTGCATGTAAATTATCTACAATACTTTACAGTTCATGTTATTTAATTTTTTGTTTTATATTTTAACTATTTGATAAAGCATTTGCAGAATGTTTTGTTAAAAAAAATTTACAGCAATTGGCCAAATTATGGAGAACACAGAAAAAAATTTTAAAAACGAACAAACAGTAAAAATCAACAAAAATCGATAATTTTAAACTAAAGCATTAGCTTTCGTTTAGTGTCGTTTTTCTCCAAGAAAATTTATTTACCACAACTTTATTTCAGTTATATATAATTCTATACCAATTATTGTATCATAAATTTTTTTTTAAAACATTTAAAATTATTTCAATAAACGAAAAAATCGTTTAATATTTTTAATAATATCATAAATTTTAAAGTATAATCTGAAATTATACAAAATATAAATTGTAAAAATTAATTTTACCAACGCCTTTATGTTCAATAATACAAACACCCCAGTGTAGAAAAGCATTACCACTTAAGTACATATAAGTACATGGTTATAAAATTACATATTTGGTAATGGTAAGCATTTGTCATTACAAATCCCATTACTTTTATATGGCGATGTTGCGCAAAATAATGACGTACCATTTACTAAATGAAATAAAAAAATATAAAAATATCTGGTTACCTATATGCTTAGATTAAATCACTATCCCTCACAGTGGAAATATGCAGAAATTATTATGATATTAAAACCTAATAAGCCGGAAAATTCAGTTTCATCTTATAGACCAATTAGTCTGTTATCCACCTTTTTACTTCCTATCTTGGAAAAACAAAATATAATTCCTGAATATCAGTTTGGGTTCAGACACAAACATGGTACCCCGGAACAATGTCATCGGATTGTCGACGTTATAACTAACGCACTAGATAGAAAATTATATTGTTCAGCAGTATTTTTGGATGTCCAACAAGCCTTTGACAGAGTGTAGAACATTGGACTTTTATATAAACTGAAGAAGCTTATTCCTGCACCATTTTTCTTATTAATAGAATCGTATCTTAAAGACAGACACTTCTATGTTAATATTAATGATGAAAACTCTGATTTTGGTGAAATAAAATCTGGCATCCCATAAGGCAGTGTTCTGGGTCCAGTTCTGTACACAATTTTCACATCAGATATGCCTATTATGGATGGACTTACTATTGCAACTTACTCAGGCTACAGAAAATCGTATTCTAGGGATCAAAATAAGAAACTTTGCCGAAAGAACCATACCTCTAAAACGAATGCTGATGTCCCGACTTTTGACCCGTAGGGTCAAATTTTGAAAAAGCTCACTTTAATATTTCAGAAAGTAGGAGGAATCTCTCCAAGATTATGGGAGCTACTTCTTCTCCGGGAGACGCGCTAGCAGATTAATGTATAAATCATCATTCTAGGTGACCGTTAAGGGGTTAAAATTTGAAAGAGGGCCTTTTTAGCCGTGTTTTTATAGCAAAATGTACAAATCTCGGGATAGAGATATTTCAGAAAGTAGGAGGAGTCTTTCCAATATTAGGGTCTCTATTTCTTCTCCGGAAGACGCTCTAGCAGATGAATGTATAAATTATATTCGATTGGGTTGGATTCGATTGGGGCACTCTGAATGTGTCAAAGTGAGATTTTTCAAAATTTAACCCTACAGGTCAAAAGTCGGGACATCAGAATTCGTTTTAGAGGTATGGTTCCTTCGGCAAAGTTTCTTATTTTGATCCCTATAATACGATTTTCCTTGAATGTTGAGAGATTTTTTTGCCTCCATACAAATCGACCCGGCCTACAGTACATGTCACTTTTTCGTTAGGAAGGCATGATTGCCCGCAACTTTACCTGAACGACACATCTATTCCAAAAAGTAACTGTGTTAAGTACTTAGGGCTCTATTTTGATAGAATTCTAAAATGGAAGGAACACATAGTTAAAAAACATAATCATTTAAACATCAAAACCAGAAAAATGTATTGGCTACTAGGACCAAAATCGGAACTAAGCTTAGAAAACAAGGTTATCTTGTATAAGGTGGCGCAAAAGTAATCCTAATATCAGAAAATGCTATACATAATAAATACATAATAAAAAAAAAAACATCGGAAGGTTATTTTTGCGCCACCTTATATAAGACTATTCTTAAACCTATTTGGACGTATGGTGTTCAGCTTAGGGGCACTACCAGCAACTCGAATATTGAAATCTTACAAAGATACCAATCAAAAACATTTCAACGATCTTAGAATTTCGAAAGTCAAAGAAGAGATCAACAAATTCAGTGAACGATACCTCAACAGGCTAAGCAATCATTCAAATATATTGGCTATAAATTTATTGGATATCAATGATATCAATGAAATGAAATACGTAGATTGAAAAGGTTTCATGCACTTGACCTGCCCTTTAGAAAATAGAAAAATGTAAATATGTATAAACCTGTATATATCAGCAATACTATTTTGTAATTCTTTTTTTATATTGAGCTCATTGGATCTCAATATCTTAAGTTAGTTTTAAATAACCATAAGATTTGCTTATTATTTTTATATATAGAATAGATTGCAAATAAAATGAAAAAAAAATATGCTTACGAGTTTGGGAAAAATAGGGAGTATAAATATAAATTAAAAAAAACTAAATTTATTAAAAGAAAATTTTTTTAATTGAAAATTTATTTATTTTTTTAATAAAATATGCCTACACGGGATTCGAACCCGCTCTAACATCTGAACTATATGATAGATAAAATCATAAATGACTTGATTGCACAAAATTTCATTACACTTTAACTTACAGAAAATCAAAAATAAGTACCCAGGCAGAAATATAAAATCGGCAAAGTGTTGGTGAAGAGTCGGCGACCGTCGGTTATGCGTTAACATAACGTGGTATTAACAATCTTGACAGTATTGTCCTGTTATCCGGTTGATAATAGTGGACAACCGTTGGTTTATGTGAACTTGTTACCGTTGGCATAACGTTGGTAGTTCAAAAAATTTAGTGCTTTTAAAATAGCTTAAATTAAATTAAGTTTTAGAAATATGTATAATAAAACACATTTAAAAAGCAGGAATACAGTTCGGTCTTAGTCTTACACATTATATTTAAATGTATTAAATACAATAAAATATAAATGCTTCTAATTGGTTGTAATATTTTTAAAAACAATATTGGCAAAGAATTTTGTGGGTGGTACTTGCAAAAACATGCTTTGCAAACAGAATAGTGTTTTCCTAGTACAATATTAGTTCTACCTTTGGTAATTTTTAGCAAGGTGGGTGGGTTTTACAAAAATGGCAGTGGTTTGCCAGTACTATTCTTTTATTTTTTTGGTACGGTTGGCAATTTCTACCTGTGAAACTATATAATAATAAAAGGCAAATGTTTTCAATATGGCCTCACATATAGTTTAGCAACGGTCCATATATAATCATATCGATTACTACTTATTATTATATTTTTTATTATTATTATATGGCTTATGTGGCTATATATGGAGTAAGATTTGGAGACATTTAATAATATCTAGTACCATATAAAAAATTCTGTCTATGAAAATTAAAAGGTGTATTTGTATATAATGATATAAGCCGTACTATGACTCCATTCAAAGTCAGATATGTCTTAATCATATTATATATGATAAGATATAACTATTTTTAACCGGGATGTCATTATAGTTTCTGCACTGGGACGTTTATAGTTCTAAACATGTTTAAACTAAACATATAAGTTTAAAAGTTTAAAAGTTTTAAAGTTTAGGCATCTGTGTATGTATGTATGTATGTGTATGTATTCAGTATTAATTATATTGTTAAGGTGTTAACTTGTATTTACAATTTCATTTGGGAGTAACTGTATGTTTGATGATAACACATTAAGATTTACGGCTTGTTTACATGATCTTCACCAAATTTATCTACATACATACACTATGGGAAAAAATATAGTGCAAAGCTTTGAAAACAGGCGAATATTAGCCAAACTTAAGAAGTTAAAGTTTTGGATTTAAATTTACTAATGCGGCACCATTTACTAATCGCAGAAGTCTGTAGATTTTAAATTCGGTATCGGTTTTAGTACACAGCGCCTTGTTCTCAGAGGGCGTGGCATTTTAAATAAAGAATGTTTGTATTTACCTTTTGGTAAATTCATCTACATAATAGAAAATTTTGATCGGATCTGAAAATGAATGAAATCAAGTCAATAAAATAGTCTTTTAATCAACGAACAAGTTTTTTTCACCGGGCTGTAGAAAAAAATCAATGCCAGAATTGTTGCAGCACACAAAATTTTATTTTCCTCGGTGTTCTTATAACAGTTACCCCTACCCAAATAAAACAATATAACGTGGCTATGAACAACAAAATAAGTAGCTTCAGCAAAAGTTTTTCTAACACTAAGTTGATTCAATATTTTTGCTGAATATTAGTAAACTAAAAAACAAAAACTTGAAAAACTTTTAGAAATATTATTTGCTAAAAATCCTAAACATTTTTTTGTGATTCTTTTAAAAATAGTTTACAATGCGTTACAAAATATAAAAATGTTCATAATCGAGCGTTGACAACATGAATTAATGTAATATCTCAAAATATATAGAAATAATTATATGTAACATAAACAAAATTATCTTTCAACTCCTTACATCAATGGTTGTCTAAATGATGGCATCTTTTAAAGGAAGACAAATGCAGTAATTCTAGAAACGAAAGAAAAAAATAGCAAAATATGATACAAAGAACCAATTTTACAAAAAGCAAAAGGAAACATAAAAATACATTAGACGTGTATGGTTTTTCGTTTCATTTTAATCTGTATATTTGTTTGCAATTTGACCACACTGTATTAATAATCATTATAAACATTTAGTTTACAAATACTAATTTACTCTTTATAAAATTTAAATGTTTTATTTTTAATTTAATTAATAGATAAGCCGGCGACAACATAAAATTTAAGTTTTACAATTTATATGCAGACACATTGTTGGCGTCCTTTTGTTTATGTATGAAAAGCAGAGACAAAAATCTTACATGGTTAATTTTTTTATATATCTTACAAGAGTTGTACATTGTAGTATCATATTCCTCGTCTCTACTAGATCTTGACATGCCGCAACATCTTTTTCGTTCTGCATATATCTTCCAATCAGTTTGTCATCCACACTATTAATGTGCTTATCAACACATTTTTTTAGCAAAATAAATTAGTAAAACATTAGTACAATATTAGTAAATCATTAGTTCAAAACAGATAAATGCTGAATAAGTATAACTGAAATTTTAGCTGAAAACACAAATTCAGCTAAAAATTTTCTGAAAAATAGTATATTTGATTTATAAGACGTTTTACTAACTTTTCTACTAACTTGATTTTTGAGTGTAGCCGGAAATTCATTTAGTAAAACTTAAATTTTTTTAGTTTGGCTAACATTTGTACGTTTTTATAGATTTGCACTTCATTTTGTTCGATAGTGTACAATACATTGAATACATTTATACAAATATGTGTCGAGTGCATATATGTATATAAAGAGTGATTTTTTAAGAGCGTTCGGATTTCACTAAAAAAAATACATAAAATTCAGAAAAATGTGCGAAATCTTTATTTGAGTTGATATAACGATCTATATGATTCAATGTTTAAAGATGATTTCATGTAAATGTTGACCGCGGCTACGCCTCAAATATGCTGTGTAAAATTTTGGCAGCAATCGAATAAATTCTTCAATATTGGCTTCCAGTGCGTCAATCATTGCACTCTTAGCCCTAAAGACATGAGCCATAACCTAGCCCCACTAAAAATAGTCTCTAGGCGGCCAATTGGCCTGCCCCAAACTGTTCTCCGAATTCGCCTCTCAAATGGACCATTGTTTCGCGTGCTGTGTGGAATATGGCACAGTCTTATTGAAACCACATGTCACCCAGGTCCAGCTCTTCCATTTTGGGCACAAAAAAATTTGTAATCATGGCATGACAGCGCTCGCCATTCAAAGTAACGTATTTGCCTTCGTCGTTTTTGAAAAAGTACGGTGGCAATGATGCCACCGGCCCATAATCCATACCAAACAGTGCATTTTTCGGGATGCATTGGCAATTCTTGCAATGCTTTTGGCCAAATACCAAATACCACCAAATACCAAATACCACCAAATACGTCAATTTTGCCTGTTCTCGTGTTCATTCAACCAGAAATGAGCTTCGTCCCTGAAAACAATTTGCACCATTTGCACTTTCTTAACACAGCATGAATTTTGATAATAAAATTCTATAATCTGTAACGGTTGTTCATTTGTAAGTCGATTCATGGTTAAATTATAGACCAAACTGAACATGTTTAACAGTCACATGTTACACGAAAACAGCTCAGCTGCCAAAAACTGTGTTGCCAAAAAGAAAGTTGTTAAAAAAATACCCTTTATATGCGCAATTTTGTTATAATAGTTATTATTATATTTTTTGTTTAAAGCATATAAAGTTCACATATCGATTTTTTATTCATTTTAAATAATACATTACATGCCAAAGGTTAACGTGTTTTTTTATTCTCATATAATAGTGGTTTACTCTCTTTAGGTTTTTTATGTTGTGATTTTTTTATTTCACATTTCGATATAGAGTTTTCAAACCGGTTTCCGATTTTTTTATATTTTTTCCGTTTTTTTTTTTTATATATTTCCGGTTTTCAAAAACCGGTTTTAAAAAAAAGACGGTTTTCGAGTTATTCGATAAATCGGTTTTTTCGCCTTGAATTATCAGCCATTTTTGAATATTTTGTTTTCTGAAAATTTCAGCGATATATGCATTTTGCTGAGTAGCATGGAGTTAGCATGGGATCTCCAAATTTTAAATGCTACACTCACAATAGTTTTTCCTTAAAGTCTACGGAATGTACACATTAAATTCACTGAAAATCAGTTAAAAACAGGACTACTTACTTTTCGTTTAAAACAATTGTTTATTTTCAACTGTTGAAAATTAATTGAGTTTTGCGAAATTTAAAATACGTGTGCATTAAACAAAATTGAAAATTTAACTTTTTTCAGAAACTAATATGAGAACCTCGTATTAAAATCTAAATATTTTTCGACCCACCCCACGTCGAGCTAACTGTGAAAACGTAGTTTTGGAAGTAATCGCGCAAAAAATGAAGGGCTTAGTGCAAAAACATGATAAGCCACACGTTTTCAAAAAATGATTTTATGTGTTCATTGCATTACCTAACGTGGTATCTTAAATGATTTAAGCTATGTTTCAAATACTTTCAGATCTAGAGCAAATTTTACTTTTTACAATTCGACTATATTTTAATATTTTCTTACGCAAGAACTTGATATGCCACCCCAATAAGATACACTTCTGAACAAAAATATTAACTCTGAAGAAAATAAACGCAAATTTGATTTTTTTTGTAAATATATTGATTGAAGTATGGTGGACAAAGTTTATTCTCCAACAGATGATCGAATCATTTAAGAAACCATCGATGTATGATTTATTTTAACTTTTGTGGCTTATCAAGTAATTCTAAATTCAAAACAAGTTTTCTGAAAAACTTGATAAGCCACATTAATTTAATAACATGTTTTTTACTGTCTTCTAGTCTCCCAGCAAGGAACATGTAAAAGAAGCCACATCTTTGCACTAACAACAAGTATATTTATCACGAAAATCTGTCAAATCAGCTATCTATTCTTTAAAATAAAAATATTCTAAATAAAATTTCTGCAACAACTTGATAAGCCACATTAATTTAACAAAATGGGTTTTATTGTATATTAGTCTCCCAGTGATGGACATGAAATAGAAGACACATTTTTGCACTTAAAGAAAGTATATATATCATGAAAATAATTCAAAAAAGCTACCTACCTAGTCTTTAAAATTAAATAATTCCAAATAAAATTTATGCAAAAACTTGATAAGCCACATTGACGTAAAAAAATGGTTTTTACACTCTTCCACCGACGGATACGTCATAGAAGACACATACTGTCACTTATTACAAGCATTTATAGCTAGAACATCTTGCTTAACAGCTGCCTAGAAGTCATTGAAAATCATTTCTTTAAAATCAATGCGGCTTATCATGCTTTTGCAGAAATTTTATTTAAGATTTTCTTATTTTTAAGAAAAAATCGGTGTTTTTTTGGACTTTTATATTCTAGATACTTGTAATAAGTGCCAAGAGGTGTCTTCTATTACATGTCCATCGCTTTAAGACTATAAGGCAGTGAAACCAATTTTTTCAAATCCACGTGGCTTATCAAGTTATTGCAGAAATTCTCTTTAAGATTTTTTTATTTTGAGGAAATAGTTGCTATTTTGCATGATTTTCGAGCAACAAATACTTGTAATAAGTGCTAAAATATCTGGGCATTTATAACCGCATGGGTTCTACATTCCGAAAATGAAGTGAAACTTCCGCTCAATTTGTGTTCCCAATTCCACATAAGTGATTTGAAAAGAAAAATTTCATTTTCATTTTGTTTCTAGTGGAATTAAAGTGATTTGATGTGTTCTATAAAACAATTTCACTACAAAAAAAGTAATTGTGAAACGGTATTAGTTAACTGAGTGAAAAACCAAACTTTTTAGAAAATAAAATTATTTTGAATATTAAACGTAAAAAAAAATAATGTTAATATACGTTAATTTAACTGAAAAAGTGTTGTACACACAGGGAAAACATTAGTTGAAATTCAATGATAATAACTTCTAATCTGTATCTACCACAAAAATTTAGTTAAAATAAAAATTTATTTTGATTAAGGATCAATTGTATATCTTTATTATTAAAGCAAAGGGTGTATAACTTTTAGAAAGTCATATTGTCCATAATATTTGTTATCCCGATTGTTTCTCACAAAAATAATTTCTAATTGTATGTCTCTACTGCTGCAACTATTTTTAAATCGCATTTTAAGAGCTTGAACGATTGTTAGTATTCACAAAAGAAATATAGAATTAACACCAATTTTTTTTTTACTCAAAATATAACTTACCAAATTTTCAGTAAAAACTACCTACTGTTGGTTAACGAAACTCGTATTTTTCAATCACTATTTGTTTCCATTATGAAAATTAAATTATTGTTAGGCAGAGAAATTAGTAATATTTGTAACCGAAAAATTATTTTAATTTTCAAAATTAACCTGTCAAAATAAAAATAAATTCAAAATTATACAAAAAAAAAAAAAAATATAAATGAAAAAAGTCCTAATAAGTGTTAAATTAGCCAACTAAAGTCGCCAAAAGGATCGTCTCTTATATAATATTGATAAAAATAAGGTTTGTTTTCAACGTTTGATTTCGCACATCCAAATATTTCATGGAAAATAATAAATAATGTTCCTTGCAAAAATATGCCAAAGTTTTATTTGAAATAAAACTGAATGGCTCTTAACCAAATTTATAAATCAAGATCGGAATACTGGAAAGGAATTGGAAAGCCTTTATAACAACTAAGACTCTGACGCTTTATGTTCTTATGGAAATTGTCTAAAACATTATTCACCAACACATTATTACACCGTTCACCAATATATGGTATGTTGTCATGATTTTTTGCTGATGCTTAAAGATTCCTAAAAAATAAAGAATTCCCAAATAGTATTTGTGTACTTTTGTATTATGCTGCGTTTTGACTTAAAATGTTAAAATGAGGCCTGATTTTTTCAGATTGTAGTCAAAATCTTTGTGTATTTTAATTTCTTTTTTAAATAAATTATATTTAAAACATTTCATTGATTCCAAAAAATTTCGACACCAATTAAAACTGAGTTTAGATGCCTCTTATTTCTCAAGGTGTTACAAATTGAGAGAAACAATCGACAGAGTTAGGTACCTAAAAAATAGGACATGTAAAATTTCACGATAAAAATTTTAACCTAAAGAATTGATGGCCTTGAAAATTGCAATACTTTTTTCTTTCATTTTATTTGATTGCTCATTTTAACTTTCAGATCCAAACCAATACAAAATGGATTCCAAGACATAGGAGATACATTCACTAAAAAGTTGTATGGTGGTTTACCAGTGAATCCGAAGTTTCCAGATTTTAAAACATTTTTCGAAACACGTTTCGCGTTGTGACAACTTAAGAGCTGTATCAATTCCCCCAAAATGAAAGACATCTTTCTTCTTGCTTTCCAAAATAATCTCGGATTTACTTTTAAGTTCTAATATATGACAAAAAAATACGTTTGAGTGTATTTTTATATTTTTTGTTGGTGTAATATATATTTTGAAATGTGATAAATACAATGATATCTATAAATTAGTGTAACTTTAAGTAATTCCAAGCAATAACAGAAATTTTAATATTTTTAGTTTACTTTCAAATTAAAACCTCCTTAATTGTTGTGCTGTTAAAGACAAAAGATTAAATCGGATGCTTAAGCACCGGCTAACACATACGCAATACGTTATTCATGTCATACAAATTTTTTTTGAAAATGTTAGCCTCAAATTGTCGAAAATTTTAGAAATTACACAAATTTAACATAAATAATATAAAATTTACAAATAAGTTTTATTTCAATGACTACGGTGTAATGTACTTAAATAAATTTGGTTGAATGCACTACATAAACTCGATTGTGCCCACAAACATATTTTTTATAATTCGGTTGGAATAATTATGAGTATCAATATTCATAACAAAATATTAGTCGATCCAATAGAGTATAAAAACAAATATTTTATTAGTACATGTAACTATCAAAATTCGGTTGGCAAATAATACGGTTGCAACAACGAATCTTTTTTCTGTGTGTATTTTTTACGGGAAAACACATGAATCCGGAACAAGAGGCCACATTTTTAACAATCATGGAAAAAAAATCTGGTTTGGCCAAAGGTTTTTAGAGGGGCGGCAAAACAGTTGAAGACCAGTTGTGGAAGGACTTAGCAAGTACATTAAACAGCTTAGGACCTCCAGAAAACGATGCAACTGGTTGGAAAAAGACTGATTGGCTGATTGGAAGGCTACCATTCGTAAAAAATTGGCCGAAAATAGAGCAGAGGTAACGGCAACAGGTGGGGGACCCAACAATATCCAACACATATCATCCAAAGAAGATTCAGTTGCCAAACTTTCTGGCCTTTATACAGCAGTCGAAGGTGTTCCAGCTGCTAAATCATTCGGGACGACTAGCAAAGGGTAAACAACCACAAATTCATCTACTGAATTGTCAAACTTAGATGGCACCAGTTCCGACAATGTAGTAAACGTGATTTTGCAAAAATTAAATAAAAATGACGAAGGTACTGAAAATATAGAAAATGAGGAACCACAACCGATGATTTCCCTTTTTGATTTCTCTTTTTGATTTCCCAATTTCTTCGCGACTTCTTTCAAATCTAATCCATTTTGGGCATATGACAGTTTTCAAAACATTACACATATTTGTTAAAATTATTGACACTGTACTTCCACTGCTAGATTTAATTCTTTTGCGATCATTTGTTGGTAAATTCTTGTCCGAAATAGCGTAGTGATGTTTCCAATTGCAAAATAATTGGAATGCTTGTCTTTTTAGCCATTGGTGATAATTCTTCTATAACTATCATAAATGCATACTTATTTAATCTAAAATACGCAATAAAACTATTTTTTTTATTAATTTTAAACACTTGCGACTCAGTGTTAATTATTGTCTTACGATTTTTCTGGTAGTTCCAAAGGATTTGAACAGTCACGAAGCTCTTTGTTTTTCTTTTTTAATTAAATACCAGGAAATCACAAGTGCGAAACTCATTTTATATTATTTTAAAAATAAGTATTGTTTTGTTTAATTTTTATTTTTGTTAAAAAAGCACTCTTCTTTATTGCAATTTCATTCACTTTAAAGTGATAATATGGTGTTTTGCCGCATTTTTTTATGTTGTTGCTAAGAACAAAATGAAAATGAAATCGTCGTGAAAAAAACGATTCACTCGTTTTTCAGAACACAGCGGAATTGAAAATGTGGAATTAAAAACGATTCCACTTTCACTTCGTAGTGGAATATAGAACCCAGGCCAACAAGTTCCTACAGCACGAAATGCCTGAAATACAGATATCATTTCTTCAAATTAAAAAATTCTAAATAAAATTTCTGCAAAAACTTGATAAGCCATATTGACTTAATAAAATGGTTTTTACTGTCTTATAGCCTTCCGAAGAAGGTCATGTAATAGAAGACACATTTTGGCACTTTTTACAAGTATCAAGTATCAAGAAAGACCATCTAATTTGATACCATTTTTCAGACTATGAACTTCTTTACTTATCTTTGTGCAATAACTTGATAAGCCCCACTTTTTTTTTTGCAAAAAAGCAGTTTCCGATGGATTCCTATCATCCATGAACGGGTATGTGATGGGAGCCTTCCTTAATCAACTATTATGTATGCTTACAGTCTAGTTTGGTTAAAGCCTTATTTTCTACATTATTTTTAAACTTTGAAGGCGATTATTTCATTATTTTAATTTTGTGGCTTATCAAGTTTTTGCACTAAGCCCTTCAAATGTATTTTTCATTTTTGCTAACTTTCTCTGGAGAGACCATATGATTTTCTAACACATATCTAAAAGTAGAAGTGTAATTAAAAAGTTAAAGCAGTTTAAATAAGAGCTATTTCTTTAGGTTTTAAAAAAAATGCGAACTTTGCATTATACACCCAGATAAATGCAGGAATAAGTTTCATAATTTTCCTTCCAATGTAACAATTTCTTCAATAGTTCAATCAAAAATTTCATAAACACCATGAATTATAATGACCATATCATGGTCTCTATGAACTTTTTTCTACACAAACACAGTTAAATACTAATAAAATATCATTCATATTTATACAGAGAAACATTTCATAAATATGATGAATTTGATTTTGTTTTTTATGAAATGTTTCATAATTACACTAAAAGTTGTATAAGTGTCACTAGCTAATTCAATTATTTTTTTTTTTTAACAAGACACATAGAATTTTCAGACACATAAGGCATCCCAGCAAAGTAAGAGCTGAGGAAGACGTAGTAAAAACACCACATCTACTGATCCGGATGTGGTGCAAACTTAGGTGAATCATTAATGATTTTAACATTGTCGTGTCATTGGGCGGATTGAGTGAATATCTAACTTCTTTAATAGCATTTTAAACAGTGCATGAATGCTGTTTTTCAATAGTTCATGGCTGGTCTTTTTCAAATATATATTAACATTTTTATTTAATAAAAATGTGCAGCATAACCTAGGGCATTTTTTTTTTAAATATTGAAAAAAAAAATCTTTTGGTACCATCGAGTTTTGAACACACGAATCTGAATCACGATCTGTTGTATTGAAGTAGACAGCTTTACCATTTCCGCCAAAGTTACTTATGCAGTACAACAAACTTAAAACGAACTTAAGTGGAAAATATTGATATATTTTTATGAGAACAAGAAAAATATGCTACACAAATATATCATAAAAAATATAAAATAGTGATTTTTAAAACATTTTTATTATGTGATTTCGTATCACTGAGATATAAATTATCTTTAAAATATGTTTAAGTTTTGATGAGGGTAAAAAAAAAATATTAAGAAATAATAAAAAAGCTCATTTAACAATTTTGAATTCATTTCATATTTTAAAATATATTTTTAATAATTAATTTGACGAGAAGTGCCAAAATCAAATTTTTTAACCTAATTTTTCTGAAGATTGCACACGTTTCAAAGCACACATAAAAAGTATATCTTGAAACAAATATGAAAATTCGGTAAACTAATTTTTAGCCGTGAAATACATCTTTGCATTTTCTCATCAACATAACAATAACAAATATAAAGCTTCAAGTTTATTTATATTTTTAAATCAGTTTTACAAAAAGTTCCATCGCAAAGGAAAAAAATAGATGTTTATCAAATAATTATTTGTCAACTCTGGATAACAAATTTCTAAAAAAATTTTCTTTGTGATTAAAAACAAGATGTTAATTATTTGGTCGTTTTAAATTATTTTAAAAAACACAGAAAAAACTGTATTAAATAAAAAAATACTAAAAAATTAATAAGAATTAAAAAAATATAACAAAAATGTATCTCCCCAGTCCGGAATCGATCTCGCAACCTTCTGTTTGCAAATCCAACTACTTACCAACTCAACCTCCATATAAAAAAAAAAGAATATATGTACTTATGAAAAAGCACTTCTTTGGATGTTATTAATTTAGATACCAATTAATTTATATGGTGAAGCAAATGCTATTTAAAAAAGACTTTTATTTAACATTTTTGGAAGTTGTTAGCAATAACTTCTATGAAAGCTAAAAATTTGCGTACACTAATGCTTTGGAAGTCAAGTTAAAAAGGTTTTTAAAGCAGTACTTCTACTTTATTTTGCTGGGATACTAAGAGCTCTAAGGCTCTTATATAATTTTTAAATTTAGTTTTAAGCTTTTATGGTAAGGTGACAATTAAAGCCCTACATGTATCAGTTTTTCAAACTTTTAAAGGGGTGCCAATTAAAGCATACCTATATGTAAAGCAGGTCACAATTACTACATTCAGGGAACTCCTGCTGTAAATATTTGTAGTTGCTTTAGTTGTAATACAGTATCTTTATTTTAAGTGAAAAAACAGTAACTTGTAGAATAAATATAATTTTTGACTATGTATCTAGTTCTTTTAAAAAGACAAACCACATCAAATTTCTGTTTTTATTTTATTTTACATTCATTTTATACATTAGTTTTTTATTTTTTAAATAAAACAAATAAATGTTTGTTTATTTTTTACTGCATATGCGATTAATTTTTACTACAATCGTAGCTAATTTTTTGAACAGGAAAAAACTAATGTCAATTTTAGTTGAATTTACTGAAATGTAAGTCGTCTTTTTTTCAAGTGAAATTTCATTTGTTTTTAACTACATCTGCAGTGGTCTTTACCAATATAGTATTCTAAGTGTATGACACATGTCATAAATATGATGAAGCTTTTCCTTTGTTGTCCTTGTTTTCAATTTCAATGATATCCATAGTCATATAACCGAAGACCGTATCGAACATTTTTGAAATGACTCAATACATTTAGATAATAATATAGAAATATTTCTAAATATTTGTACCTGCATTTGTATTTGTTTATAAAATACATATAATTAACCTAATTTGTACTGTATAACAATTCACAGTTTTTATATATACACGATAAAACAATTTCAGAAATTTTAACTTTTATATAAATGACACTATTAACATTGTACAAAATTGGATTTTACGAAAACTTTTATAAAAAAAAAAATCCATACTTACTATGAGTATGTAGGAATTGCACAACTTAACCAATGTTACAATGTTTTATGGGAAAAAAGCAATTATAGTACATTTGCTACATGTATAAGTGAAAGCCAGTGGTGAAAATAAGTCAGTCAGTGAAGTGGTGGCAGTGATGGTGACTGCCAGTGATGCCAGGAGATTTTTTCAGAAATCCCTACGCTTATGGAAAAAAATCCCTTTTTTTCCCTACACCCACTTTTTTTTCCCTACTTTTTTCCCTACACAACTTTTAACCATTTTTCAAAATAAAATTTTATTTTTAATTTGTACATTTTCAATTCAGGTACATAAATTCAGGTTAATTTAAAAATAATACAAAAATAACATAAAAAATAACATTAAAATAACATAAAAATAACATAAAAACAACTAAAAAACTACATAAAAAACTAATATAAAAAATACTGAAAAAATTATTTATACAATTCTGTATAATTCATTTTTTTCAAATGACTAGATGTGCATTTAAAAGTTACACAATTAATTAAATTTGATTGTAAATGAGATCTAATAATGCAAATAGAATTTAATATTTCATGGCTTAATTTGTTTCTTTTTTTCGTACGTACGTCTGTAACAACAGAAAAAATCCTTTCGGCGTCAGCATTGGCATGTGGCAGACTTAGTAAAATTTTTATTATTTTTGCAAAATTTGGAAAAACCAAATTGTCATTAAAATTTTTTGATTTGCAGATTTTGGACCAAAATGCTTCAACATCTAATTTAGATAATATTTGCTTTTCATGTTCCGAAAAATTATATTCCAAAGTTAACCATTCTTGTGTTAGTAAATTTAAGTCAACTTTGTATTTATCGCATATCAATTTAAATTGATAAACACTTTTATTATTATTTCCAATGGCAACTTCAGGATTTAAAAATTCCATTTCTTTGAAAATTGACTTATCATTTAGTGGCAGTCTTCTTTGTGTTTCTTCAAGTGCGGTTATATAGAATTGTAAACAATCAGATTTTACCTGATGAGCACTACTTTTTGGAAACGTTTTCAACAATTCTTCACATTCACTGCCGACATAAACATCATCTATTGGTAATGAAACATGAGGTGACCTTATGGCACAACCAATCTTTAGGCATTCTTTTTTTATAAAATTTTGACCAAGTTTGAAAAATATTTTTGTTGATTCTGAGTGTAAAGCATGAACCAATATTTTTTTCGATTGAAAAAGTGCATTTAATGAGTTAAAATAATTCAACACATATTTCAAAAAACATAAGTAAGCCTTATTACACTCATTTGTAAGTTCAGCCAGTATAACATCTGCGGATTTCAATTTGTCCTGCTTAGCTGCAAATTTAAAATATTCTATTAGAACTTGCCAATTATCCAATATCCTTTCGATACATTTTTGATGGGATAGCCACCTGGTCGTTGATGTTCTTAATATTTTTCTTTTTTCTTCGTTCATCATTTCTTGGAATTCCTCCAACTGAGAACATCTTTTTGAACTGCCGGAAATGTATGTTCCAATTTGTCTTACCAAATCTTCGGGAGCTCTTGGCAACATAAGGCAAGATTTGTTTGCTATGATGGCAGCAGAGTGGCATATACATTTGATTGTTATTACCTCGGGACTATCTGTGAAAAGTCTAGACGCGAATGAATTGTTTTGTCCAACCATAACGTTAGCTCCATCGCAACACAGTCCAATGATGTTATCAAAGGGAATATTGTATGATAAAATACATTTTTTAAAAAGGCCATAAAGTGCTTCAGCAGTACAATCAGCGCCCACGTGAATTAACTCCAACAACTGTACAAAAGCCTTCTCTAGCTCCTCGTCATAATACCTTACAAGAAGACACATAGTTTTTTTTGAAGAAACATCAGTACTTTCATCAATTAGCACAGAAAATTTATATATTTGAAGCTTTCTGATTAGATTTTCTTTTTCTTCTCTTGCTAAAACATTCAGAATGATTTTTGAACATTTGGTTCGCCCTAATTGGCATTTTTTTATAATTGAAGAATCAGGTACAATTTCTTTTAATAATGGTATTAGGTGATCAATAACTTGAACTGCTAAATTGTGTTCAGCAAAAAAAAAAGGCTTAAGCGGATCTCGAAATTGGCCACATCGTTGTTTTTTTCTGGGACTTGTTTGTCAAAAAATGAATCCATTGTTTTAGTTTTTGTTTTTGAAACATTTTTTTTGTGCATTTGAGTATTAGCATGTTTATTTAGGTCCGATTTACCGCAATTTAATACTTTGCCACAAGCCTTGCATCTACATTTAAAGTCGTCATCTTTGACCGGCTCCAGCCATCCCATTAGCTTCTCGTCTTTCAACCAACTTGAGCAAAATCGTTGTTTTCTGTACTTCTTTGATGTGTTTTCATCACTATCGGAAGACGACTCGGACATTTTTCTAAAATTAGTTTTATTATGCTTTAATTTATAATATTTTAATGTTATTTATTAATTACAAACTTACTTATTAAAATTGAAGAGACCTGCAAAGATGGCGTACGTATGTATAAAAAAGAATTGCACAAAACATCTAAACTACACAAAACCAAACAAGTGTTTACTTGTCATTGTTATTGAAGATGCCACATATTTACTTATTTCATATTATAGAGGTATTACCAGATTTAAGAATTTCTAATTATACACTTAAAGAAAAGTATATATTTTTTATTTTAAAGCATACAATTGGAAAATATTTAATTTTAAGTTGTTAAAAAAAAAAAAAATCTGCGATTTAAAAAAATCCCTACAATTTGACAAAAGTAAGAAATCTTTCCCTTTTTCCCTACATGTTAAATTTTTGAAAAAAATCCCTACAAAAAGGGAAAAATCCCTACACTTGGCATCACTGGTGACGGCGACAATAATAGTCAATCCATATTGTCCATGTGCCGTAATTAATGAATTGAGTTATCATCATAATAAATGCAATTGGTAATTGGTTATGATTGCATATACATATGCACTATTGTACACTACCCAGGCACAAATTGCCTACTGTCCTAAAAAATAGTACGGTTTATTTTTTATAAAGCACACTTATTAGAAATTACCAAAGGTACAACTACTAATGCACTAGCAAACCACGGGTTTTTGTATGGCAAATGTTTTGCTACCAGAAAAATTCTTCTCCACTCACAGAAAAAAAAAGCAATAATAATTAGGATTTTTTATTAAAGGGTAGAGAGTTCCAATAATGTTCAGCGCTTATTAAAAAGTACAAATCAGAATTTAAACTACGCCGTATCGTATATATTAATGCCTTCCCTCTTTCAGATGAAGCAATGCGCAGACATTTATATAGGTAATCTGCATTTTTGGTATATATTGTCTATAATTAAAGTCTGCATCTTAATCAAGTCACTAAAACTTACGCCATAAAAAGATTTAGATACTGAGACATACCATCATATCGTTTGAGTCCATGAACGTATCACATACACACAAAAAAATAAAAACCCATTTTAACCACCCATTCAATAACTACCGCCCATTCTGAAATTCCGCCAACAACGAAAATTGCTAATTCAATTAGAAATTGATAGCTTTTTAATTGCTTTATTTTTCAATTAAAAAATAACTCATTTAATTAAAAAGTGATCAATATCGTACACCTGATCAAAAACCCAAAACAAATTTTTGTTGTCATACTAAATGTTTTTTATAAAAGTGTTGTGGCCATACCAAATGTTTTTTTTAGCTTGAATTTTATAACATTGAATTTAAACTGGCATAAAATTCTCATTTAGTTCGCTAATTTATTTATACTTATGTGAACAAATTCATACAGAAATTTGTTTTTTCTTTCTATTGAAGCGGACTATAGCAAACATTTTTTGGATTTATTCTTTGCAGAAATTTGTGCTTTTGTTGAAATCGGAGTAATTGTTTTTGTTTGAAATATTTTTTAGTTATTTTTTGCATTTTCTTTCTGTTTAAAAAAATTTTTAAATTTTTATTAAACGAAATTAAACTTTAAAAATTACATTATTAATTTTATGATAATATTTTAGAAGAAATAAATATTCAGATTTTAACAACTGAAACCAAATTATTCAACTTAATAAAATAATAAACCTAATAAGAATTAATATCTAATCGAAATGAAATGAATTCAAATTATTTATTATTAATTATTAAAATTATTAAAATTGGCAAAGCAGTAGTATTCCGATCTAAAATATTCGTAGTTAGCGGAAAATTTGTGGACGATCAATTTAATTCGTACACATTAACATTACAATTATAATGCTAAAATTAAGTTGTGCTAACCGAATTTTTCTGAGAAAGCCAATGATAATTCGTATACACCGATTTTTATCGGAAATAACCAAATTTCAGTTTTAAATCGTTAATTTTTTTTCTGTGTTTAATTGAAGGGCTTATTGTAAAAACTTGATAAGCCACATTTATTGTTTTATGGATAATCGCTGTTTTCTAGTCATCCACTGATTAGAATTTAATAGAAGCCTTGCTTAAACACTTATTGCAAGTATCAAGAGTATAAAATTCCTGAAATTTTCATATTTTTTGCATCTTTTTAACCTTTAAACGGCAAAAACAAACTAAAAATTAAATGTGGCTTATCAAGTTTTTACAATTAGCCCTTCAATTGTATAACTCATCATTAAAGCAACGTATTGTTGTCGTAATCATAAATTGGCAAGAGAAAATATCAATTCACAATACTGAGTTAGAAATAATTTGGATTTTCAAAAAATAAAAAATGCTCAAGCTATAATAGTATTTGGCGCAATATACAACGTATTCTTTATCTTGTTATTCATTAAAACCTACACAAAAAGCAATCAACAGAATAAGAAGAAGTCAGTGCTCCTTTTCTATTTATTATAGACTTTGATTGCGTTGAGCAATTAAATAAAATCCTTAATGGTCAGTTGTTCTTGCGCTGACATAATAAAAATTAATAGAAAATCCTAAAACTCACTGAAAACATCCTTTTTTGACTCAAAGGTCAATAATCAGAATTAATCAATTATTTTTTAAAATTTGGTGTCAAAACCTTGTCGAGTAGTGTAATCTAGTGGTTAATCGTAAATTTGTTCATTATATAAAGGTCAAGTACTGGCAACCCGCAAGCCTTTAGCCTACCTATAATCTTTTAAAAATTTTATTACCTATATTTATTTTATTTATTTAAAATATCAAGTCCAAATTTTTGAATTCCGACAACCAACTTTGGACCACGGGTGACGGGACAATACTGTCAAGATGATTAATCCCACGTTCTGCCAACACTTAACCGACTGCCGCCAACGCTGTACATATTGTCTTTTTCTGGCTGGGTATTTATGAGTGGTAAATTATAGTACATTTATCAGGCGGAAATGTAGTTCAGTATGGCCATAAAAAAACGCTTACATGAATGAAACATCCTCATATGCAATACAACTAGGGAATGCAAAATCCCGTAGTTTTTTATTTCCCGGGAAAGCTGGATATTATTTCAAAATAAAAAAAAAAAAAAAAAATAATTTTCATATTAAATCATATTTTTGTATGCAACATTGTCTGAGATTTTTTTTATAAAAATAAGTCTCCATAATATTTCTGTGCTTTTTTCAGAATTTTTATTTTTATTTTTTTCTGCGAAAAACTAATTTTTTTATGGCAGTTAATTGATAAAAAAATTCATTTTAAAAAAGTTTACAAAACCAGTAAAAACCAGAAAAACGTTTAAATCAATAGAGTTCAACCAAAGAGTTCGGCCAAAAAACGGCATTTGGACAATTTTTTTTTTTTTTTTTTTTTTTTTTTATTTATTTAAATTCATTTTTACAAAATTTAATTCTTAAAATAATAGAGCCTCAGCGCCTCTAGGGCATTGTTGAGACAAAGTTGGCAATGAGATCCATTTAACTAATTTTATAGTAAAATTTATAATAAAAAAAAAGTATAGATATGTTTATAAAATTATACATATATTATTATACATATGAGAAAAAGAAACAAAAAAAAAACAAAGTTTTATATAATGTTATTATTTATATCAAAAGCATTTCAATATTTTGTAGTAAATATTCTTTTAGTCTATTTTTAAATGAAGAAATTGATACACAATCTTTTAAACGTTGAGGTAAATTATTGTATTCCATACTACCGATATATTCTATTCTTTGCTTGGTCACTTCTAGCCTACATCTAGCAGTTCTTAGGTTAGAATTGTTCCTTGTATTAAAAGCATTTTGATTCGTTATAAAGCTGATTGTATGATGACCAACGTTATGCACGACTTTATAAATGTAAAGCAACAACTGTAATTTAAACAGTCCATATATTGGTAAAACTTTTTGAGCAACATCCTTATATAGTGATACTGTGGGAAACAAATGTGGGAGATTAAAAACAGCTTTTAATGATTTATTTTGAATGATTTGTAATGATTTTAGATCAGAATTTCCTCTATAGCCATAAATAAGCGTTAGATAGTTGAGATGACTCTGAACTAAAGCTTGGGAAATTATATATTTAGTTTTCTCATCCAGTTTGTATCTAAGTTTACATAAGATTCCAAGCGCAGATGATGTTTTATACCGCACATGTTGAATATGTTGGTGCCATGACAAATTATTTGGAAGAATAACTCCCAAATACTTTATGGAGTCAACTTCTACAATTTCATTTCCATCCACAAAAATTGTACTCCTGTTTCGATTTCGATTTGGTTGAGGTCTAAATCTTAAGAGTTTTGGTCTTGTTGGGATTTAATACCAATTTATTTAATCTGGCAAACTCTGAAATTAAAGCCGCATCACGTTCAGCAAATATTTTGAACATTAACTCTTCCTTATACGGATAAAGAATACACAAATCATCGGCATATATAAAAATTTTCCCAGTAAGTCCGAGGTTATTGATATCATTAAGATATATATTAAATAAAAGGGGACCTAAGACACTCCCCTGATGGACTCCACACTCCACATTACGAATTGCACTTTTACTGTCGTTTATCTGAACATATTGCTTTTGGCTGTCTAAATAGCTTTTAAAAAGTGCTAATTCTTTACCTCTTACACCATAAAATTAAGGTTTGTTTACCATTATTGAGTGATCTACCAAGTCAAACGCTTTTGTAAAATCGTAAAATATACCTCCAATAGTAGAGAAACCTTTATCTAACCCATCACAGACATAATTCACCACATTTATTACAGCCTCATCAGTACCACATCCTTTCCTAAAACCATATTGATTTGGATCAGGGACCGTAATCATTATGAGTTTTATAATAAAACTTACACTATAATGATTATGTTATGAGTTTTAATGATTTTCTTCAATGGTAATGATTATTTTTGAGTAATAATAAAAAAAATCAGCAATAATCATTATTTTGAGCAAAAAAAATAAAACTCAAAATAATCATTATTTATGATTTTTATTTTTTTCGCTCAAAATAAAACTCACTTTCATGTAGGTGTAAATATATATACATATTAGGGTGGGGCGATTAGTATGGAAGGAAAAAAATCTTAATGGTCGCTTCGCGTTTCTGATTCTTGGGGTTGTACTGACCAAAAAAGTACACTAAAACATACGTCTACGGTGAAAATCGAGCTTCCAAATTTTGACTTACGGCAAAAAAGCCCTATTTTGAAATTAATAATTAACCCCTTAAACCCCACCCGCAAATGAGATTGATGCATTAATGTGCTAGAGAATCTTCTAAAGAAGAGATTGATACCATAATTTTGGATAAGCTCCTCCACCTTTCTGAGATATGTCCATCCCACACATTGTTACTTTCACAAAATACGGCAAAAAAAGCCCTATTTTGAAACTAAAAACTAACCCCTTAAACCTCACCCACAAATATGATTGATGCATTAATCTGCTAGAGAATCTTCCAAAGAAGAGATTGATACCATAATCTTCGATAAGCTCCTCCTACTTCCTGAGATATGTCAATCCCACACATTGAAAGTGAGTTTTATTTTGAGCGAAAAAAAAAATAAAAATCATAAATAATGATTATTTTTGAGTTTTATTTTTTTTGCTCAAAAATAATGATTATGGCTGATTTTTTTTATTATTACTCAAAAATAATCATTACCATTGAAGAAAACTTTAAAAATCAAAAATTTAAAAATCATGACGGATATGCAAAGATTGTCAAAAAATAATAATAATGGTGCAATAAATTTTTTTTATGTCTCTTCTAAGTGATTGATTTTTTGATTCAAAAAACGAGCAATAATCATTATTTACGGTCCCTGATTTGGATATATTAAATTCTCCTCCTCCAGAAACGTTGATAGTTGCAAATGTAAAATTTTTTCAAAAATTTTGTCTATAACAGATAAAACCGCTACAGGTCTGAATTTATCAACTGTATTCGAATGTATTTCTTTAGGAATCGGTATAATTTTATGGACGTTTAATATATCAGGATAAAATGAACATGAAATTGTAGAGTTGAAAATTTTAGCTAATAATGGCGCTACTATGTCTTTACATTCAAAAATACATTTTGATGTCAAACCATCACTTCCAGGACTTTTATTAAGCTCCAATTGTGAAATTAAATTATAAATCTCATTTTCAGTAGTATTAGTAAAGTAAAAATGTTTGCGAGTACACCTTAAACTTCGAAGATTGTCACAATCATCGTTTAAACCACATTCAATTTGCGCCTTTAAGTTTTTAACAGAGTCAAAAAAATATTTGAAGATAATTGAAGATGTTTTGTATACATTTTTTAATTGGATACATTTTTAGGAGCGATCTAGAGTGTTTTTGAAAGTATAATTTAAGGTAAACGGTGAAGTTAACTGTTGCTGTGAAGTTTACATAATTTTTCCTTTAAAAACTTGTTGAAAATGTTAAATATTTAACGAAATTGTATTCTTAAAAATCACGCCTTTCCCGAAGAAAATTCCCGGGAATGCGGGAAATCCCAGGATGCATTCCCTAAATACTTACAACATATACATATGGGCTATTCTTAAAATTATTTAAAATTAGGATTAAAATATTTTTTTTTTTAACTTTTTGTCACATTAATAGGATTTTTGCACAATAATAAATCACTATTAAGAACTTAATATAATCCTTTTGAGTCCACAACGTTCTGCTGTGGCAGCAGAATTTATGGTGGTTTAAAGCTTAATGCTACAAACACAAAGACCACAGCAGGCTACAGAGCTACACGACTACAAATGCCGTTCACTGCAATCGTCGCCGTGTGGTCAGCTACTTATTACTTTGGAAACGACAGCAACATAGTAAACAGCTGTTTTTTATACAAATGAATTTTTATTTCAGTAGTGCCAATTACATCTTTTTTTTTGCTTTATTAAAATAGAACAACATGCATGGTTTTAGATTTAAAAGTACAATTACTTTTTATAATACATTATTATAACGTAAAAATGAATTTATCTAACCCCTCTTGAATATTAATGCCATTATAGCATTTAATGTTGCGACGTTTTTTGTGTTTAACAATATAAAATATTTTTAAGCACTAATAACATATTTAACATAACATATATAACATAAGTAACATATTTTGTATTATTGTCAACACTATTTTTGTTTTGCAGCCAACAAAAATAGAAATTATCCTAAGTTGACTACAGCGGCAAAAGTTGTCGGGTAGCCGTGTAACTGTGTTGGTGCCAAAATAATCGTTTTCATATAAACGTGTATATTTTATTTTTGACAGGCTGTAGTCGTGTAGCTGCAGTCGTCTATGTGTTTATACCATAAAAACTACATTTTTTGATTATATTCAAAAAAACCTTCGCACATGTACACCATTGTTTAATGACTTTTTTTTGTCGTTTTCATGGAATTCACTCCCTTATTTTGTGCTTTCCAGAAATTCTTTGTCAAATTTTGTGGTGTTTCAGGAAATTTAATTTTTCATTTAAAATCTCGGTTTACGCGGTATTTAAAATTAAAATTCGTTCTGGAGATTATATTTGAATTTATTTTCTTTAAGTTAATTCCAACTAAGGGAAGTTTTTGAACATGATGTTTTTTAATACCTACTAAATTTCATTAGGTCTATAAAATATTTAATAATAGATTGCATTTTTTAGCACACATTCCCTTTTAAAAAAAAAAAACGTTATGTCGATCAATTATATGCGTTGCCACTATTTTTGCTACACTAAAAAAAGGTAATATAAAAATTAGTAAAACTGTTTTCAATCGTACTTAACTGTTATTATACTAATTTTTAGTACAAAGTTAGTTTTTAGCTACATTTTTTGCTGTTCTTATTTTACAATTTACAAAATGTTTTACTAATTTTGTTTCCTAATTTAACTAAAAAATACTAATAATACATTTTTGAAAGCTGAAAACTATTTAATATAGTCACAATATAGGGAGAAAATCTTGAACTTTATTTATGCACTTAAATATTAACTACACTCTGGGAAAAAGTTTTATCATATTGCTGAAAATGTTTCATGAATCGTTTGTCATCAAGTTTTCATCATATTTACGAAGATTTAATAAATACGACGAAGAGTTTAAAGACAAATGTTTCATCATTTCAGAAAAAAGATTTCATAAACTTTGTGAAAAAAATTTAAATCACGTTAAATAATTGAAATCACGATTTTCATTAAGAGTTCACTAAGTAACTTTTACTAATTTCCTTACTTCTTTTACTTTGATAATACCTAGCAAAAACATAGTAATAACAGGTCAATACCGTATAGATTACCAAGTAATGATAGGTAATTACCTATTGCATTACTTTAAAATGCAAAATACTGACTTACTGATAATGGATTATAGAGGTACTTATATATAATTGCAAAATTATGTGTTACTGGTAATTGGTTACATAAGTATCGATTTCATATTTTTGATCCTAATATTGTGTTAATTTGTTTTAAAAATTTTTACAAGTAAATTTTCCAAGCTAAAGACATTTTAAATTTTTTTTCAAGATTTCTTAAAGAAATAACTTAAAGATAACCATTTCTATTGTAACTCCTTGGTAACCATATCTATATTCTATGTTCTTTATATAAAAGTAATTACATATTCTTTCACTATAAGTAACCAATCAGGTAATGACCACTCATGAATTTTGGGTCATCGGGAACAAAAGTAATGAAACGAGTAAATAGCCTGGTAACTACCCCATGGGGAATGAGCCCTATGGGGAATGAGGAGTCATTTGACCTTAAAGTGACTGGTTAAAGAAGGACTTATCACAGGCCTGCTATAATTTAATACTGAAGTGGGTTAAGCAGTGTCAATTGTCCTAAAATTACCAATCCTGTGACTCGTAAAGGGAGGACATACCACTTAACCAAAATGTTTATTAACAAGAAAAAGGCAGTTGGCCAGAATTTTACCCATTGGAAGCTGTTTAGTTTTCGTTTATTTTATACGACATGGCCGTTTTGCGACAGTCTTGTGGTATGCCCATCTTTGGTTAGCCCAGTGGCATGCCAGTATGTGGTTTTAAAGCAGGACAAATGAACCCCTCCTATGACAAGCCAATGTTAAAGTTGCCAGTTGTTTACATAGGGTAGGGTTTAGCAGAGGACCGGTCTCTGGCACGAAGGGACCGATCCTGTGGCACACGCTGAACCGGCCCCATTTCCCATAGGGTAGTGAATCCCTTTGGCGTTACTTATGCGCTAAATTATTTGGTAATGTCTGTTTTTGCTGCGAAAATTACAGTAACTTTTTTCTAAATTAGCAAAACAATATGCTGGTCCAATTTTTTAATTGAGTGTAGGTTTTTAAAATCTGTCAATATCATTGTTTGCTACGCAAAAACGCAATTGTTTGCAAGTGTTGGGAGATTTTTGTATTTCCAAATGGAATCGAAAAGTTGAAAGCCCTAAATAAAAAAAAAAAGCAACAAAGTAAAGTGAACTTGTTTCAAATCATTTTTTTAAAATTTTTCAAATTTGCGTGACGGTAACATGTATAAATAGATAACCTATGTGAATACAATTTTGCACCTGTATGAGCTAAAGTGTTGTTAATCCAAAAATAAAACCCGTTTTTCAAAAATATAAAATTGCGAAAATTATTGCAAAATAATTTAGTTTTAAAGGATTTAAATAGTTTTGACATAAGCCCTTATCTCTGGTAAAAATTATTAACAAATGTTAATAACGAACTAATTGATAAAAGCTTAATTATGGATATTGTAAATGTTTGCCCATAGTATCTGTATATGATTCTGTCTGGCTGTATGCATAAATGTATAAATCCCGAATTTATTAAGCAATTAACACATTTTAATGACTTTATATTACAATTGTGACATAAAATGTTGCTAATAAGTATTATTGTTTCCCGGCTGAATTGCTCAGCTAGAGTTTAATAGCGCAGCTGCTAAATAATAAATCAATAAATTGTATCTTTCATAACATTTAGAGCATTGTTCTATGTGACAAACTTTTTGGTTAAGTAATTTATGCAATTGGTTTTATTCTCAAATTACTCAACCATTTAAAACAAAACTTTTAACCTGTCAATTTTGACTAAAAAATAATAATTTTTTAAAGCGCTGTCGTTACTCAAATAACATTTTTTTTTGGAAAAATTCCTTTATATCTAAAATGTTACACTCTTTAACTTTAATTTGTATGAATAAAACATAAATTATCTTTATTTCGTTTTGTAAGATGTCCGAAGTAACTAAAATCGGCCCGAACTGCTCTACCCATTGGGTATATTTGCAAAGTTTATGTTATACATTTGCCTATTATAAATATAACGGTTGTGGTGTAAAACTTATATTTTATATTAAATAATCATAAAAATATATATCAATAACTGTTATTTCAGGAAAAAAATTAAAAAAAAGATTATTTGCTTGGAATTAGTTGAACGAAAACTACTTCAGTCAGGCCCCTGCAATACACATAATCAGGTGACGAATTAATATAACATATACACTCCCATAACAAATTCGGTTGCCTCAACAGAATTTCATCCAACCAAACTGATTCGGTTGCTGCAACCTCGTAAATTCGGTTGTCACAACTGAATTCGGTTGTTGTAACTGAATTGGGCGTTGTGGCAGCAAAACTCGGTTGTGCCGACTAAATTAAGTAGGGACAACTGATTTTACGAGGTTGCAGCATCCGAATCAATTTGTTTGGATGACATTTTAGAATTTTTATGAGAGTGTACGTCTTTTAAAGTGCTAGCAATTTTTTCTGACAAATCTACCCCATCTGGTGGTCAGGCATATATACCCCATAATCAGCCGCTTACATAATTTTATATTTATTTTTTTAAAAACATTGTTAAAAAGTCCCTTTAATTTATGAATTATTATCAACGCTTCGACATTTTAAAGGGAATTTTGTTTTAATACTCGAAATATAAAGTTATCCCAAATACACTAATCCCATATTATTTTTTTAGCAACCCAAAAAACAAAAAAAAAACGTGTCTACACTCGACCACATGTGAAGTAAAACTCCACAATTTGGTGACATGAAAGATGATCAATAACTGCACAAATTATGGAAAGGAACATTTAAATAACTCTTTTAAATACAGCGAACATCGAGGGTGGTATCTACACTACACTATCTACCCATTTTACCCTACATTTGTTTGTGTTCTTTAACTTTAGCAAACTTTTATAATTGCTTTTTATGTCATTCATCAATGTCTGCTTAAAGTTTTATGTCTAGTCTGAGGCCAAAGATATTATAAGAGTTTTTGTTTCATAGCAAATTCAAATTGATATAAATTGATAACGATTTGCTTTTTTAACTTTTAATAATAATATTTTAATAAATAAAATCAGCTACACTTAAGTTTTAATCGAAAACAGAATTTAACAAAGAAAAAGTATGTGGATTTACTACTTAAGTTTGGTTTTCATGTATTACAATTAGTATTGTTTTAAAAGTAATTGTTATATGATTTTTTTTTTTGTTAAAAACAAACATGCAGCGATGTAACTATGTACTTTAAATGTATCAAGAAAATTTAACTTTTGAACGACTATTTAAGAAAAAAATATGCAATTTCGAAATTCAATATGCAAATCTAGCAGAAAATATGCTATGAATCCCAACACTGCTAATGACCTCTCTGCGTATGATTGTTATTGAATTGTTACATATATTACTCATACGTGGTGTATATCATAAGATCAAGGTTTTAATCTTTCGTCTTAATTAATGAATATAGAACTTCTTTTTATTCATAAGGCTACAGTGTTTCAGTCGATTTCTTCAAATTGTTACTGCTGCTAAAATGTCTTTTTCTTTTAGCGCAATCATCAGGCTTATTCAAATAAACCAATTATCGAAAAACAATTTATAATTTTTGTTTTTTTTTTGGAACATTAGAAGCTAAGTGCAACACAATATCTGATGAGATACCTAATCCAAACGATGGGCAAGTTCCTTCTACAACATAGAGAGCAAAATCGTATACCATACCTGAAACTCAAGCTCTTGTGAACATTTTAAAACCATACTTATTGGACTTCATTGGTAGATATTGTTTTAGATTGTGACGTCCTTTATATTTAATCATTTGCTCATCAATGCTCTGGTGCTCCTCCTGGTATATTTTGTTGCATTTTTCTTCGTCTGATCTCGTATGGTAAACAATTTAGCACTACACCTTTCGTTTGCATCGAATATTGATTTCTTTCGTTGCAAATCTTGTTCGTAATTTCATCATCGAATAATGCACTGAAATATTTTATTGGTTTTATTGCTTTCCAAGCAGTTTCGCAAACGGGTAGACTCGTGTTCCTCCATCTAAAACTCTTCTGAATGATTATTTCAAATTTTCCGTGACGATGTTTTCTGTATACCCTTCATTTTCAACTTCTTTCTGCTTCAAAAGTTCTGGTAATAAAATTTATTTCAACGCTTTCTCTTCGTTTCTTTATCTTTCCGGGATTTTAATATATCAATAGAACTAATTAGATAACTAACTAAGATGTTATAACAATTATCTGATCAATTGTTTCTTCAATGACTCTCTCCAAATTGGAAACTAATAACACCTCTTCACCTTCTTCATCATCAGAATTATTTCAGTCGAAATCCGAAATTTGTTTTATTTCTGTTTCTTTGAGACCTTTTAGGCGCATTCCAAAAAAAAAAAAAAAAACAAAAATGTTTGCTACTATGGACAAATGTTGCCTATAAGCAACATTGTGTTCATGAAATTCCTGAGATAACAACAACAACTTTTTTTAAGTTTTGCAAACTCTATTTGATTTTCTTACCTGTTATTTATAATAAAACTCACTTTTTATCAAAAAATTCCTGAGTGTTTATATTATATTTAAGCTTTTGTAAAACAAATTTTTCGACTTTTTTGCAGACGTCTGAAACCCAACTAGTTCGCAAAATAACACTTGAAAAGATTTTAAAAATTTAACATCATTAACAAATGCTCACACATGTTAATTTTAGTTGGAGAAAAATCGTTAGCAAAAGAAACAAAAACTATAGGAACTATTACCGAAAATATATAATGTTGCCTATAAACAAAATTTGACATTAAAGGGTTAAAAGAAATTGGCCACGAATTGGCCGCTATTCACAAAAATCCGGACCTGAGTCGAACCAAATCTGGAATTTCACATTTTCAGATGGGAATATTTTGGGAACTATTAGAGATAACCCATACATGTAAGGATTGTTAGTCTCTACTAGCGGATTACGGACATGTTAATTTTTGAAAATCGGATTTGAAACCAGCAAATGACGAGCGCTCAAAATTTTATATGCAAAATGTTCCCTATTTGCTGCATCCGTGTGAGGGGGGGGGGGGGGGGGGGGGGGGGAGGTTGCAATGGTTCAAAATTAAAACTTAAGCTCGATATTACGCCACTTATGGCTGTTCCAAATTTCATTGCCACTAAGTAAGAAATGGCCGAATTATTTAAAAAAAAATTAAATATATCCCACTGTGCAGCGTACAACAGCTTAGCTAAGTCGCAATGACAGGATGAGACAGTATGTTTGAGTTAACATATCATGGCATAACACCTTGTGTGCAGTGCTTCATTATTCAACTTAATTAATGAATACAGATTTGTAATATCGTAAAATAAATATACAATAATAAAGGAAAGTCGTAAATAATTTATTTCAAATACATTTATTTCTTAAAAAAACACAAAAAAGTCATCTCCGAAAAATTTTACTTATTTTATTTATTTTTCTGTTTCTTTAGTTTTCTACAGATTAAGCAATCAGTAGTATTGGAATATTTAAATTCTGCAAACTTTTCACTATCATCTCAAATAGATAGAAAAAATGCATACAGGCAGGTGTTCAAATTTATTTAAAATGTGAAAATTGTAAATGGTCAACTTAAACATATTGCATTAAAAGAAGTGGACTATAGAAATGACAAAATGTACAATTTATACACACCCTATGGGGAATGAGGAGTCAATTGACCTAAAAGTGACTAGTTTAATACTGAAGTGGGTTAAGTAGTGTCAATTGTAATAAAATTACCAATCCTGTGACTGGTAAAGGGAGGACATACCACTTAACCTGAATGCTTATTAACAAGAAAATGCCAGTTGGCCAGAATTTTACCCATTAGAAGCTATTTAGTTTTCGTTTATTATATACGATATGGGCCTTTTGCTACAGTCTTGTAGTATGCTGTGGCATGCCACTATGTGGTTTAAAGCAGGACAAATGCCCCCCTCCTATGACAAGCCAATGTTAAAGTTGCCAGTTGTTTGCATAGGGTAGGGTTTAGCAGAGGACCGGTCTCTGGCACGAAGGGACCGATTCTGTGGCACACGCAGAACCGGTCCCATTCCCCATAGGGCATCGACTGATGCATGCATATTTAATAGTTTTTAACTTATACAAAATGTATTTTGGAGATAGGATAGAGAGATTTCAATATAAAATGTTTCTATCCCCAAGGAATTAATTTAATAAAATAACAAAAATCTGTCACAATATGTATTTTGATTTAATTTCATTCTTTGTTTGTAGAAAATATTTTCTTTCCGTTTTTTGTCATTCATTGTTTAAAAACTTTAAAAAAAATATTATATTCATATTTGTGTCATGATATTATTTTAGTAAAGTATAGAGTTTTTACACTCAAAGTAGGTTGTAGATTAAATTAACGAAAAAAGTAATTTAACATAAGTGATAAATCATTTAAAATCCGGCTTAGTTACTTTTTGCTTAAATCAAATATTTCTTGGTATTTATTTTTAAATATTGTTTAAATAACTAACAAATACATAGTAACAACTGAATAGTAAGTTAAAAATACATATTCAAATTTTAACTACAATTCAGTAAAAATACATGTTAGTTATTTGATATTATTTCAGTTATTTTGTTTGGATTTTTGTTCATACAAAATGTAGACACACACCACATACAAATCTTGTTTGTATGGCTGTAGTATTTGTGGGAACTTTTTCAATATCTTGTTATTTGAATTTAAATAATTGTGTATATAAACAATAAGTGAACAAGTGTTCAATTTATTTTTGATCAATTGTGATAATCTTTAACTTCGATCAAATATATTAGTTCTCATTTAGTGGGATAACTAAGTTATATGTATGTTTGATGTTTGCATGTGATTGTCACTTCTTTCAAAACGTGTTCTGATAGTGGGAACCTAGAAAATTCACGAAATAGAACTATCAACACATTCCTGAAAGTGGTTAATTAATAAATTTTAAACTCTATAGATTATTTGTTAGGACAATATCCTAATAAAGAAATATAGAGTATGGCGTCGAACTTGAATAATTTTCATTTTCATTGCACAATTAAAGGTAAAAAAACAAAATTTTTATTTTGAATAAAAATTATATCAAACTTATAAACAATAATAATGTAAAAATTATTTATATACACTGGGTTGCAAAACTATAATTACACATTAATTTCACTAATTTTCGTAAGTTAAAAAAAGTAGAAGCATTTAACCGGTAAAAGTTTGAAAGTACTCGTACAACCAATGCAAAATTAATAATAGTTTTTATTTACCTTTAAACATTAGGCCTCACTAGCTTATAAAAAATCACTGAAGGATAACAAATAACATGGCCAAATAATTAAATTTTAAGGATAATTTCCGAGAGTTTGCCGAACAAATCTTTATATATTTTATGAGACATAAACAACAACAATATAACACCAGCACTTCACAACAAACCAAACAATATTTTCGTAGTGATTTTAAATATAATATATAATTTATATGTAATTGCGAAGTTGTGATTTATGAGTTCGTTAACTTAAAAAATTTTTGATATTTGTTCACAAGAACAACTCTAGGCCCTGCAGGCGCACACTTGCGCAAAAGTATTAGCTATATTCTTTCAGAGAGAATTAACAAAAAAATTCGAGCCATTCTCGCAACATATCACTTTTTTCATCCACAAACTAACTACTGAGTAATTTAGAATAAGAAATTTGACATAAATTATGCTAAGAGTTCATACCGACGAACAAATATTAATGTATTTTAACAGTGAAAACATCTGAGGAAATACAATTTATCAACAAAACAACCCTGTTGGGAGTTCTTCAGAACAAAGCCTGTTAGGAGGCTTCAGAATTTAACCTTCGTAAAAAATCTATAAAAATTATATTAGGCAAAATACGTTAAATAACAAAACCATAATTAAATATATTAGTTTAAAAAAACGTAGAATCCTTTTTAAAATTTTATGAAATTAGATATAATATGATATAATTGTTGACGAAAACTAGCAACTGCTTATATAAGCTTTTATCTAAAAATAACAATTTATATCTAATTCGATACAATTATGTTTAAATCACAAAAATTTTTATGGAGACAAACTTCGGATATAATTATATCTAATACACACAAAATTGTACAAAATTGTATTTAATTATATCGAATTAGGTATAATTCGAAGCAATTGTATCGATTTCTATACAATTTTATGTATTTCAAATATAATTATATGTTCTCTTATTTCGGATCAAATTTGATGTCATCGTAGATATGCCACGTCCCACAGATTTTTTTTTACTTGGGTGGTTATAAAGGGTCCGCCATCTAACGTTTTTTTTTTCAACTAGTGCTTATTTCGTGAATGGTAACACTTAGCTCATGTCTGATTTGACAGATAATTAGTTTTATCCTTCCGCTGAACGAATATGGTCCGTTTGTTCGCTATCTTGTGAAAAAAGTGAAAGAAACTGGCATCCTCATCGATAAACCAAAGCGTGAAAAGCCAAAAACAGTGCGTACACCCGAGAATATTGCTGCTGTGGCAGAAAGTGTGCGTGAAGCGCCATCAACATCAATTCCCAGTCGTTCTCAACAATTGAACATTTCGGAGACATCGTTGAGACGAATTTTGCATAAAGACCTTGGTATGACGCCATACAAAGTCCAATTGGTTCAGGAGTTCAAAAAAAAAAAGTTATTTGGCGGACTCTTTAGTTAACTTCAAGTCACAAATTGAAAAAATATAATTGGCTGGAATTATATGGAATCAAATATATTGTTATTAGATAGAGTTTAATGTTCCGGATATGGACAAATCTCGGATAAAATTTGTATTTAATTATATTTAATTTAATATGATTAGATACATGTAGATGACCAATTTTTCGGATAAATTTGTATGTATTTATTTATGTATGGGAACTTATCAATTAAGACATAATTATATAAAACAGTTGCAATAAATATTTATTTAAAAAATAAATGCATGTTTCTTTATTTTTAAATCGACTGAAAACTTCTTATAAAACTAAAAAACAGTAAACTACATAATTTTCTGAGTGTATATAAATTTATTTTAGTTTTTGTGGTATACAAAAACATGCTTGAAATTTAAATTTCTTTTATCCTCTGGGCAAGTGGAATCATCATCATATATATTTTTTTTCTGTTACTTTGGAATGTTTTTGCGGCAACAGTTAAAATGTAAGCTCAACACTACATAACGGAGACGTTTATTTTTTATATTTGTGGCCATATTTTTTTTTCCAACCTTCTGGCAAAATTCTTATGTTGTGCAACATTTTGACAATTCTTCAAAAAATGAAGAATTGTCAAAAACAGGCTGCTATAAAATATAATAAAATAAAATATCTTTGAGTGGATTAAAAATTTAACTCAGATGCAAACGTGTTTTTGTTTGTAATTTTTGTGATGAATGAAATTATTTTTTCGAATGAAATCATTGTTGTTCATAGGACACAATGACAATAAAGTTGTTCACAATGGGTGTACTAAATGTTGTAGTTTTTGTAAAGTCGTATCGAAAATAGAGTTGGTAAAATTTTATTTTAAAATGCACTAAAATATATAATACTTATAGTACGATACAACATTTCTACCTATGCTTAGTGTATTATGTTAAGTTTTCATTAATATTCTTTTATTTAAATCTTCTTTTAAATGAGCTTAAGATCTTTTATTTATAAATAATAATTATTTATTTTCCATATTTCGGCACCACATTGGGTGACTTCTTCACGGAAAAAATTATATTAATTTGATTAATAAAGTTTTTTTTAACAATTAAAAACTTATATATAACAATTAATTTTTTTTAAAGGCGGGATATCAAAAATATTTTTTGTCAATATGGAAAAAAAAAATGTCACTGAAAAGAAAAATAAATAAAAATATCACAGAAAACAAAAATAACAATAAGAATATTAACTGAAATATTGAAATAGATATATTATTCAACATCTAATAATTATGCAAATTTCCATTTTCTATATGTCCATAATTTTGAGCAATATTTGCTACAGTTAATGCGTAGTGTATATGGTACTTTCATAATTTGTAATATTTCTAATATATATCGGCGTTTGTAAATATTTTCCGTGTTCAAAATTTATGTATTAAAATCAAAAATCAGGAGAATGATTTGAATTAGTGCAGTGTAATGATAATGCTGTTTTCTGTGTAGAAGTAGTTATATTATATTTCTGATCAGATTTATGTCCTGCAATTCTAGTTTTCAGTTTATTCTTTGTTATACCTACGTATACTTTATTACAATTCTCATTATCATTACACTACACTGATGTTGAATAATCGTTACAACTTTTTAGTGGAACAACTCTAACAAAATATTTGTGTCGATAACACAGTACAACTTTTTTCAACACATGATTTTGGGAATCAATTCTGAGAATTGCACGTGAAAGTAGCCTGAAAAAGTAAGAACTTCTTCATCATTCGTGACTTAATGGCCATACGAATTTTTTGGCTCAAGGCGGATTTTTAGCGCTTTTTCTATATTTTCACACGGTTATATCTCGGTATACCGTACGGAATATCTCTTTTGTGTCTTAAGGAAAGTTGCAGATATTGAAAATGCGGAATAATCTTACCCGAAAAAAGTGCATCCGGTGCCTTAAAAATTGCAAAAATGCCCATTTTTCCCATTTTCACCTTTTTTGCTCAATAACTGGACTAAAAATCGACAAATATGCTGTTTTTTTCTGTATAAACATTATTTTGCATGAAAATAAAAATTCTGATTAGTGTTACATTTCCAATTATAATTTCCAAGCGTAGATAACATAAAACTCTCATAAGAACAGCTGTAATATGAATCGAAATTATTATATTTATGCAAAATAAAGTTTATAAAGAAATAAACAAAAAAGGTGAAAAATGGGGAAAAATGGGCATGTTTGCGATTTTTAAGGCACCGGAGGTACTTTTTTTCGGGTAGGATTTTTCTGCATTTTTTTTCTCCTATTCAATATTTCAAACTTTGCTTCAGACAAAAAAGAGATTCCGTACGGTATAATGAGATATAACCGTGTTCAAATATAGAAAAAGTGCTAAAAATCAGCCTTGAGCCAAAAAAATTGTATGTCCATTAAATTATTACTGTAGCCAACTTGACAAAAGGAATGATGCAAAAGTTCTTATTTATGGGCCTACTTCCACGTGCGATTCTCAGAATTAGGTCCCAAAATCATGTGTTGCACTGTGTAATGAAAAAGTTTAAAATAGAAAAAAACTAACCAAAAAATGATTTGATGTTTAAACAAAGACGTTCCAAAAATAATCAGATACGTCAAGAAAGAAACTTCCTCCTTTAGTTATTCCTCGTAAAAATTTTCAAAATCCCCATCCAAATTTACAGTTCCTAATTCGAATGGTTTGGGCTGGGTGACTAAGGGAGATACTTTATTCCTTTTTAACGCCATTCAAATTATGCTTTTATTGGAAAAATTGCCTTATGGAAAGACTGGAGAAAATGTACTTAAATTTAAAATTTCTTATTTCAGTGGCTTGGGCAGGACATTAATAGGGACACTTTTTCTCTTTTGAACTATAATATTTACAACGATTTTGTCAAGAGTTTCATAAAGTATTCTATCTATGAATTAACGACTCGAGAAAAAACATTTACATATGCATATTTTTATATAAATATATATGTTATTGCATGCTATTATATGTATGTATGTATGTTTATACATAAACATTTGTTACTCTAAATTTTTTAATACGATGCCACATATAATTACATCTTACTAAATATCGAGGAATATACAATCGTATTTGACATATACAATTATATATGGTTAATATAATTATGTACATATACATTTATAATTATACATAACACAAATCAAAATTATACATTATATAACGTAAGGTGTAATATTAAAAAAAAAATGTATTTCAGATTGGATACAACGATATCTATTCATAGTTATATATTGCTACATATCAGATAAGTGTAGACCTTCTTTTGGACAAAACTATATATTACCTCATTAAAAGTCTGATGGCTGTATATTAGAGCGACTCAAGTTGTATGGAAGCGAATTTCATGCAAAGTGCACCCCCCTCAAAATGAACATTGGTATTTTTTATGATGACATCTAAAATATTTCGGCTCTAGCTTTGACCTCTCGTGAGCTGGACCATTTTGAAAAAGGGTCCATTTTTGCATGTTTTGTTAATTTAAGAATCTGTTTCCTTACCAACATATACAATATGGGTATCATAAAAAAGGTTTTCTTAGGGCGCGTCCAACTGCATATACAATTTGTCCAAGGACCATCATCCGTGTCCTTTTTTTAAGGAAATTCTGTAAAAAAAAGGGTTTTGAATTTTTTGTTAAGTAGATATTTTTCTATGTGCTCATGAACTGGAACAACTGGTCCAGATGTTGTTTTTCAAAATCTTTATATCTCAAAATATTTTTTAAAAATATTGAAAAATTAAATATTAATACCATTAATAGGTAATAAGCTTAGTCAAGCATAACATTGAGAAGCTCTAAACAGATTTTTAGTTTACAAATTTAAATTTTTAACATTTAAATATCTTGAATTTCAAAATAACATAAAGTTATGCATGATTAAATTTATTTATTGCATTTAACTTTTGAGTATCTTTAAGAATTTTAATTGGAAATGGTGTAGCGTAAATTAAGAATACCTTCAACAATATTCAGCTTGTCTGAATGAATGCATAACATTTGCTAATTGAATATGAACATGATCATACTTGTAGTTGGTGGTAGTACAAGTTCTTAAATTGGTAGACAGCAAAAGTTATTTGGCAATATTCCAGAAAACCTTTCTCGTGTTTTTTTTTTTGGTATTATTATTTGTGTGGGAAGTATTAAATACCAAGGTAGAAAAATACCATTGTTAAAGCGTTTTAAAAGTACTACATAGGTTGGTGCAAGCGTTTTCACAACATTCCGATTTACAGGTTTGAAACGTTTTGAAAACGATGCAAATGATTATCGCTTTACCATTTTCAAAGCGTTGCAAAACGAACTTTGAATTGCTTTTTTTAAAATTCAAAAAAGCTTTCGTGAAACATTCTTGTTTACTAACTAAGAGCGCTGTGGTAACAACCTAAATGATAACCATGATTTACCGCCTCAGAGTGGTAATTTATACCGCTATCATAACGTTGGAAAACAAAATTTTAAATTCCTTTATCCGTTGTTTAACGTTCTTACAAGGAGAGTCCGTTCATGGGTTCCAGACGTTTGCGATGAAATTTAAATATGTTATAAAGATTAAAAATTAAAAATACATATAATTTGGTTTGTTTTGTACTAGGAGATATAGTCGGTGCAGCTCCAAACTCACATATATTATTCTCTATTAAGTGTTATTGGACATGTATTTTTTCATTTTTCGATATTCGTACGCGTTTGAATTTTAGACGAAATTTCTCACAGCACTATATTTTGCAACAAGGTGGCAACTCTATGGCCACAACATAAGCAATATGGAAATCAAACATCAACAATGTCTTTAAGACGCAGAGGCACTACACATTGTAAAACAATTATCATGAATAAAGAATTAAAGTATGAAAAAAAAAAAAAAATTTTTTTTTGAAAATACGTTACTGCACTATTAGATCTCGCATCTACATTCTTTCCGACAGTCAGGCGGCATTAAGGGCTTTAATGTCCTATGAGGTGTCATCTGGTCTGGTCATGGAATGCATTCTGGCTCTTAACCGACTTGGCAGGCGCAACTCGCTTACCTTAGGGTGGGTTCCTGGTCACGAGGGGCATGAGGGCAACGAGAGGGCAGATTGTCTTGCTAATTGCGGGGCCCGAAGGCCCTTAATTGGCCCTGAACCATTCTGTGGTATACCTTTGGGGTATGTTAGGGAGAAGCTCGGGTCGTGGAGGGAGTCAGAATTCTCTCTCTATTGGGAAAACTCTCTTGGCCAACGACAGGCTAAGAGATAAATTTCTTTTTCCAGTGCAGGATCGAGGAGACTCTTGTCCCTCGGGAGGGGTGACTTGAGAACCCTGGTGTCTTACCTGACTGGACACTGCAATCTCAGATACCACCTGCGCAAAAGGGGTCTTTCAAACACGGATGAGTGTAGGTTTTGCGAACTGGTAGCTGAGACATCAGAGCATGTTCTTTGCGAATGTCCGAGGCTATGTGAAAGTCGTGCCAAGTTTCTTGGCAATCGCTTTGTCTCCCCTTCGGACATTATGAAGATTTTGCCTAATAGGATTATTGGCTTTATAGGTAGCTTGAATCTTTAGGGTAACTTTAGGCAGCACAAAAGACCTAAGTTGGTCGCGGTGCATAGTGCCATATAATCTAATCTAATCTACTGCTATATAAAAACAATTTCAAATATGTCAGTTTTGAGACATGCTCTCATATAAATTTTTGTTTATGTTTTTACAGATTTTTTGGTTTTTTATGTGTAACTATAGACTATAAATCCCATTTTATACGTGCATTTCAAAAAGCTTTCCAACGATATATAATGCTACACACATTTAATAAATATAAACGTAAAAATAAATTGTGAAAAACATACATATATCATGTATTTATTATTTATTATGGTCATCAAGTCATAATTTTTATTATATATAAAAACTTTTCTATTATTTCTTATAGTTTTGTATAGAAAAAAATTCATCTTTTAGGAGGAAATGTTAATAAATTCGCCAACTCTACATCAGGTGGCGAGCAACAACTGTTCTAAAACTTTCTACTCGCGCAATTACAGTGTTGCCATATTTGAAGCCCTTCATCTTTCACCACCTTTCATGTCTCCACTATCCCCTTTCCAAAGAAATCAACACATTAATTAATAGGAAGAATTTCCTGAGTGTTGCTTCTCTTAAAAAAAAAAAAAAAAAAAATGTCCCATTTCTTTTCGCTCCTGGTTTAACAAACTAATAAATATTATTCTAATTATGACAATTCTTGTAATAAAGTGTTTTGAAAAGCGTTTATTTAAAGAAATTTTAAACAAAATTCATCTATGGTGGGAACGAATGTTGCAAAACATAATGTTCTTATACTGGTGCTTTGACACAAAAAATGTTTACTACTAGGACAGCCCTAAAATTAGCCGACATAACAAAGAAAACACAAGAAATTTGGGAAATTTTTTTCCTTATTTCACAACATAATCTCCTCCACAGGAACGGTGAACCGATGTCTCATCTGTCATTACAAATCGACGCAAAAACTCGGCTTTATTAAGGTGAAACATCTCCAACATTGAAACATCTGATCGACGCTGATTTTGTTCCATTGTGAGCAAACGCGGCACCCATCTTGTTCACAGCTTTCTCGTCCCCAAATTTTCGGCCAATATGCAATGTACAGCACATTTTGAAATGCTCAAAAAAAAAAAAAAAAAAAAAAAAAATATCAAACTATGTGGTGCATTGAAACTTAAAACATATGTTGCCAATTTTCACCGAAGTAATTGTTTTCAAACTACTGCCGCAATCAGGTCGGCTAATTTTGGGTTCATATGTATTAGCGATATATTTTTTAGATTAATTAAAAAGAAAACAAATTATTTAACAATGTACAGCTACGTTATTGACAGATTAAACTGTTACAATATTTCTTAACTTATTCACATAACACAACATAAAAGATTCTCTGTATTTAATTGAGCTTAATTGCACTTAGAATTATCTTTCAAAACAATATACAAATTATTGTTTGGCAAACTTGTATCCTTAAGAATAACAAACAGCCTAAAATTACAATCCTGAAAAACACAAATTCAAAGAAGAACAAAGTCTCATTAGAGTAGTAATTGTGTAATGTTAGATGACAGTTTTTTTACTGTAGTTGACAAATGTGGTGAGAGTAGAGAGAGAGAGATTGAAAAACCTCAAAAGTTTAAACGCTAAACTTTAAATACAAAAGACGTGCTTACAACTAAATTGTACAAAAATAGTTGTTCTTTAGTAATAACAAAATGACAAGAGAAACAAAATTACCACTTTATTATGAAACCAGGATCTGTTAAGTGTTTATAATGGGGGTCATTAACAAAATTTCAATAGACATTGATTGCATTTAATAATTTATTAGAAAATGTTAAACAAAGTTAATTTTTTAAGGTGTTTTAAAGGTTAAATAATACACCATTTCATCGATTCTAATATATAATTTAATTTGGATTAAATATTATATATTATTGTTGTTAGAGGAAAATTAACTAAAAATGTGACTTTTTATTTGAAAAAGTTTTGTCTGATAATAGAATTAAATTTAAAAAGTTGGAAAGAAGTAAAAAGTAATTTTTTTTTGTTTCACACACAGTGGAAAATTTAGTTATTTGCCAACTGAAATTCGGTTACTACGATTCAAGTTTTATTGTTGTTAGAGGTAAATTAACTAAAAATGTGAGGTTTTATTTGAAAAAGTTTTATGTGACGACAGAATTAAATTTAAAAAGTTGGAAAGAGTAAAAAGTATTTTTTTTACACGCAGAGTAAAATTTAGCTATTTGCCAACTGAAATTCAGTTACTATGACTCAAGTTTGGTTATTACGAATTTCAGAAGAGTTTCATTTTTTTCAATGAAACTGCTTAATATTATAGTACTTTATGTATCTGTTTCATAAATTCAATGAACTATTCAGTGTCGGAATGATTCATTAGTTTTATGAAGATTTTCTTTAATAATACAAAGCATTCTATGAAAAGTTTCAATGGGCGAGTTTCAGTGACAATGTTCGTTAATGTTATGAAGAAATTCATTACTGAAGTATGTTGAAATGGCGGGAAAATATTTTTTATTGATGATTTTAGAAGTAAAATATGCAATTTAAAGTAAACTGTTAAATTTAAAAACTTTTAAGTTATTTACTGTGTTTGGTGACTGCATCCGGTTTGAATCAGCAGTTTTTGTCCAAAAATTACTTTATAAAGTTTAATTTTTGCTTCCTTGCCAGAAACTTTTTTTCGTTATCCCCAAACATATCCCCAAACTTCCCAATTTAAAAAGTTTGTACAAATTACTGCATCTGCAATTCTTTATTTAAAACAAATCAGAAAAGAAAGAATACAAATTCGTTGTTAAATAAGTCATTATTTACTTTACAAGTAAAATTAGCGTTCAATTAAAAAAATCACTGCAAATTAGTTTTAAAAAAGAATAGAATTCTGACTAATTTTTCGAATAAATTTTTATAATTTTTGGTTTTTATAACTTTCACAAGAAAACCCTTAGACCTATATTACTGACCATTAAATTTAAAATGACCATTAAATTTAAATGACTTTTCAATAAAAATATCCAGAATATAAAACATTTATTCACAAATCTGCGATATTTTTATAATAGCATATACATTAATATATAATGAAATTTACCTCTTTTGTTCAGTTTGATATCTTTGATGCTATGTATTTTTTTGATAACATATATAAAAACTTGAGTGAGAATATTTTCATAAGTATTTTAACTTTTTTTTTTAAATTCTTCTCTTTTTTAAATTCCTTGCTTTTTGATATTAATGTATCCTGAATTTGACCTTGAAATTTTTTCCACAAATCTGCGATATATGATAACATAAATAAGAACTAGAGTGAGGAGATATACCCATGGTTAACTTTGATATCCTTGTATGCTGATTTCGTCCTTGAAATTTTGCAACACTTGTTAACATCTATTTTTTATTAAATTAAATTGCGGTTTTTTGTTAATGAAGAGACCTCTTTGTAACGAAAAATAATGATTTCACAATGTTTTCCAGAAAATTTAGTTAAAATGGTCCACCCATTTTTTTTTTATAAATTTATACAAAAATTGGCAAACATTTACCACCTTTTTAACTGGAAAAGAAAAACTTCTTAAATTTCCCAAATTTTGGTAAATCAAAATAGTTATTTAAACCAATTTTGTAGCAAAAATTAGCTTTGTTCCACGTTTGTCACCGCGGGTACTCAATCTTACCATAAAGAGTTGCTATTGTCAAACTTGTGTAAATTGTTGATGTTTCGCTTAAATTGCGCTCCCTCGGATGCCCGCGAAGTCAATCAAACATTTTTTTTTGTGATTGGATGTTAATGGCACAATTCAAGTTGCGTAGTACTTGGAAGTTGTTTCATTTTTCTTGGGTTATATTTCATTGGGACTTGGAAGTTATTTAATTTCTTTTGGAAGTTATCTTCTTTTTTCAGTTTGGAAGTTATTTCATTTTTCTCGGGACTTATTTCGTTGTAAGTTATTTAGTTGGGACTTATGTCATTGAAGGTATTTCGCTAAACATTACTCAATCACTTAAGTATGTATATTTACATGATTTGTGTGTAAATATAATTATTTAGTCACTTCATGTAATTTTACTCTAATTATAGTAGTAGCAGAGATACCAACAATAAATAGTATAAATTTACATACATTTTGATAGTACCGTTATTTTTAATTATTTATGTTTGAATTAAAAACATGTCGACTATTTAAACGGGCCAACGGATTTGGATAACAATCTTTTTCAGAAAACGTTATACTGAACAATATTTATTTTATTTTAGATTAGATTAGATTAGGGTTAGTGATAGCGTTAAGTTTTATATAATTCAGAAAATTTTTACAATTAATCAGTTTTTATGTTTCACAAAATGGTTTAGGTTATAAATTCTAAATCTAATTTGAATATTAATTAGTTTTAGGGTTTTGTATTTTAGTTAATAGTTAATAATTAACTCAAAAACAGAAGCTTAATATTAAATCTTACAAATTTGTTGTTGCTCGATGGTCTTGCTTTTTATATTGTTTATAAGTTGTAATGTAAAAGGTTTGACAGGGCAACCAGAAATATGCTATATCATAGTTTTTCCTGTGAATCGTATTGGAAAACGTATGAGATATTTATAATTTTCAGAACAATTGACGAATTAAGCGTATTTTCACGCTTTTTTTAATATTTCGTTATCGAACTTTTTTTTAAATATTTTCCGTGGTTTGTAAACCGATTGCGGAAATTAAGCCATTTTCTAAAATTTAAATTTCCTGTTTTACGAATGTACAAATTTAGGTAAATTTAATCTTTTATCTCCTTTTTTGTTAGCAATTGAAATAAAATTCACAAAAATTTTTCCAACTGTACTGAAAAATAAGTCTTAAAATAAAATCGGTTTTCTAGATCATATTTCTGGTTACCTTGGTTATGACAAATGTTAACGAGCATCTTTGTAAAGTAGCGTACAGCTGATGTTACATATGATGAATTTCATTTAAAAATCGAGATAAAACTGAAATTTTGAACCCGACCAACTCAGATATCGATGAAATTTTGCTCATAGCTAAATTTGATCAATACAAACTCTCATTTTTAGAAATGACTGTTTTGCGATTTTTTGGGCGTGACACAGTGGGAACGTTTTCGAAAAAACGCGAAAATGGTCGAAAAGAGCTCCATTTAAACTACAATAACTCAGAATCGGCTAAACCGATTTCCATGATCTTGGTATCATTAAAAAGATATTTTAACAGGCTTTATGACACGTTTAAAAAAAAAAAAAGAAATACACTGTAAAAAAATTTATAACAAAAAAAAATTTTAACTGACGAAAAAACCAAAAAGATCAAGGGTTTTTTTACAGTGTATTAATTTTTTAGAAAGGTTTATCCTTCATCTATACCATATCAAAAAATAAAAATGGGTTCTTTTTTAGTTTTTTTTATATAATTTTTTTAAGTAGTGTCACTTCTAGTAATTCCGCAAAATTCTGAATAAAAAAATCAATGTATTCTTTATAATAATTTTATATTTTGTCATAAACATTTATTACTTTACCCATAATAAGAGAAATATATATAGAACAAAAAAAATTGTTGCCCTTTTCATTCCAAAGATTTTTTCAGGTCTATTTTTTCTTCCTCAGGTAGACACTATATGCCAGAACTAAGGGCTCAAAATATGTACCTGTCGAAGGGTTAACAGGTAAAATAAATAAACATTGTCCCAGGAAAATTATGAATATGTTTTAACCGCAGAAAGTTCTTGCTTGCCTTAAAAAATGCTATATAATTGCACCTAATGAACGTACCGAAATTCATAATTATAAACAGTTTCGAGAAGCCAAGATATACCATTACAATTTTTACGCGTATATTTTAAAAATTTGAGTGAATATGAATTCAAACAATAAGTACAGATGCATAAAAATATCTAATAAGTGTTGCGCTTCGCTTCGTAAAATAAGTGAAAACGAGGCTGCAAATAATGAATCCAACGTGGAGCAGAATGAAGTCTCAAATTATTTACCAACAACGCCCAGCGATGAAATTAGCGAAGAATTGAATGAACTTCCAACTTGTACTAGCAGTAATGCAAACATCGAAAGGACGGAAGTCATTGAAAATATAAATGATCATATTATTCCTCATCTACCAAACCAAATGTCGCCTCTTAAAAGGAAATATATGAAACGAGATGCATACAGAAATAGAAAATCACTGCAAATTTTCGAAAATATAGCAGATTCATTTGGAGCTGATCCATTATCTGATTTGTCAGCGCAACTTGAAAACGTCAAAGCCATTTACGAAGAAATTTTGGAAAACATCAAATATCAAATAGAGAACAGCTCAAATCTTTTGGAAAAGCAAAAACTTTTATCTCTCTTACCAATCAATATGAGTCACGCAGAAATTAAAGATCGTTTTGGGGATGATATATCTCACGATTGTATCAAAAAAAGTAAAGATATCCAAAGGAATAAAACGAAGTTTGCAGATATCAATCTTTTTAAAATGAGCAGACGTAGTTTACCAACCGAAACTCTAAGCACAGTCAAGTTATTTTATGAAGATGATGAAATTAGCCGAATGATGCCTGGATCGCAAGATTCAATTACTGTTAAACAAGGAAACTTACGTGAAAAAGTTCAAAAAAGACTGATGCTATCTTCACTACGCGAATCTTACTACGAATTTAAAAAAAAACATCACTTGGCCAAAGTGGGTTTTACAAAATTTACAATGTTAAGGCCAAAAAATTGTATGAAACTTGGAGTTGGAAACCAGCAAAATATCTGTGTATGCACATTGCATCAGAATATGAAATTGATGTTTGAAAAAAGTGGCTTAAAATCAATTTGTATTGAAGGAGAATGCACATTTACCGACTACAAAGATGTTCTCAAATTCGTTGTTTGTAGTGGTGACATAGAAAAAAGCGAGTGTTGCGTTTCAATGTGTGGTCACTGCTTTAAAAATTAAAATAATCTAAAAACGCATATGCTAAAACATTTTGAAAATAACCAAACTGAAGAAATAATATACAAAAAGTGGAATACAACGATTAGATGTGTTCTGGAAACGTTAACCATCAACCCAGAATCATTTGTCAGCGATTTTACTGAACACATCAAAGTTCTGATTCCGCATCATTTCATAGCAAAGCGACAATCTAAATTTATCAGCAATAAAAGAGCGGCGCTGTTATCAGGAGAAATGTTAATTCAAATGGACTTTGCTGAAAATTATGCATTTCTTGTACAAGATGCCGTGCAAGGATACCATTGGAATAATGATCAGGCTACAATACATCCGTTCGTTATTTATTACAAAGGTAATTATTTTAATATTTTGGTATTAGTAAACACATCCATCCACACTCATCAAAATATTTAATAATTTTTATTTATTTGTTTTTTTCCTTTGTTTGTTTATTTTCAGATAACGATAAATTAACTCATAAAAGCTTCGCCATAATATCTGATTGCAATACCCATGATAGTATAGCAGTTCATCTATATATTTCAAAAATGATACAGTTCGTGAAGGCCAATATAACCAACAATATTAATAAAATCATTTACGTATTAGATGGTGCAGGAGCACAATATAAAAATAAATATAACTTCATTAATTTATGCCATCACAAATCTGATTTTGGGATTGACGCTGAATGGCACTTTTATGCTACCAGTCACGGAAAATCTGCATGTGATGGAATCGGAGGAACATTGAAGAGAGGTGCTCGAAATTATAGTATTGCAAATAAAAATGAAATCCAGACAACTAGGCAACTCTATCACTGGGCATCAGAAACATATAAGACCACCATACAAGTTGCTTACGCAGATGCTGACGAATACAACAACGTTAAAGAAAAGCTATTTTCAAGATATAAAGAAGCTAAAACTATAACAGGAACTCAAGGCTTTCATTCATTCATTCCGATAAATGAAACTTTTGTACATGTGCGCAGATATTCTGACTGTGCCAAATTTGAGCAGCGCAAAATTTCTTACAAATAATTAACTTAAAAAAATTTAAATAAAATAAAACACAAATTAATAAAAACATGGCAAATAATATAAACAATTGTTGATGGTTTTTTATTTGTAAACATTTAAAAAATGTTAGAATTGTTGAACTATTTTGTGAATGTGACCAGATATTTTCGCTGTTATTCGAATTATTTCGAAAACTTTCGGTACGTATTACTAGAAGTGACACTACTTAAAAAATTATTTAAAAAAAAATAAAAAAGAACCCATTTTACTTTTTGGAGGAAATACCTTTCGAAAAAAGTAATACACTGTAAAAAATCCTTGATCTTTTTTGGTTTTTCGTTACCTAAATTTTTTTTTTGTTATAAAATATAAGAGCAATTACTAGAAGTGACACTACTTAAAAAATTATATAAAAAAAAACTAAAAAAGAACCCATTTTTATTTTTTTGATATGGTATAGATGAAGGATAAACCTTTCTAAAAAATTAATACACTGTAAAAAAACCCTTGATCTTTTTGGTTTTTTCGTCAGTTAAAATTTTTTTTTTGTTATAAATTTTTTTACAGTGTATTTCTTTTTTTTTTTTTAAAACGTGTCATAAAGCCTGTTAAAATATCTTATTAATGATACCAAGATCATGGAAATCGGTTTAGCCGATTCTGAGTTATTGCAGTTTAAATGGAGCTCTTTTCGACCATTTTCGCGTTTTTTCGAAAACGTTCCCACTGTGTCACGCCCAAAAAATCGCAAAACAGTCATTTCTAAAAATGAGAGTTTGTTTGTAATGATCAAATTTAGCTATGAACAAAATTTCATCGATATCTGAGGGGGTCGGGTTCAATGCATCTCGATTTTTACATGAAATTCATCATATATGGGCTATAGTTGCTTAAGGGCTGCCATCATGTTTTGTTCACTGATGCGAACACCGACTATTTGGTACATGCCGACCTTATGCTAATTTACATTAGGCCATTTTATAACACTCATCAAACCCGTGGAAATTTGTTCACGAAATTTGGTATAAATATGTAATTAGTAGTGTATCAGTAAGTTTTTTCTTAAGTTTTAGTAGAACTATTGCGCACTCTAGCCGTGGCATTAGCAATTTAAAATTAAATTTTGACGCTTTGTATGTACTAAGCGGGTTAAGATTTTTTTTAAATTATAATTTTTATTTGTTGGCAAATCAAATAACTATCAAACAGTAATACACAATTTAATCTATTGGGGTTTAACGATTTTTGAGAATTTTTAAAAAATATTGGTGTTGTTAAGCAATTTTTCAAAAAATTTATATGGTAACACTGGCGAATGATTTTTTGTGGGTTGAAATAAAATAACTAATTCTTTAATTCTAATTATCTGAATATTAAAGTTCTTACAAGACGCGAAATTTCTTCATCCGATCTTTTAATGTTACATACAAAGTACATACTGCATTACAAATTTTTCTCCCTTCAAAAAACTTTCCCATTCGTCCCTAACCAAATCAGCATATGACGTCTAGAACACCGCTATTTTTCAATTAATTAATAATTTTTCAAAAAAGTTCTATAAAAAAATGTCAAAACTTGTATTTTTTAATTATTTATATGGCAACTCTGGAAAAATAGTTTGAAATTTTTGTTTTTAAATTTTTTGCATATTAAAGACTTTAAATTTTCTCATGCTTTTTACTGCCTTATCCCTCCTATCATTTTCCATATTCCTCTTATACATAATTATCGGACCTTAAAAGTAGGCGTTGCTTTAAAGCAACGTCAGCATAAAATGGGTTAATTTATTTTTAAGCCACCTATTGTAGAAGCGGTAATGACTTGCCATTACTTTTCTCACTACCCATAATGACACCAGCTTACTCTCCACATTACTTTAACACACATAATAACTAGTTAATTTTCCCAATATTTTAAACCAAAAAATAATGCATTACCCATAAGTAACTATTATTAGCATTATTTTAAATATAAAGTAAGTAATCTCAACATTTTTTGAATATCTATCATTAGACTCATTACTTTTTCAACTCTAGTAAGTGCATATTTGCTAGGAATCCTTACAAACTTTATTTTCTCAGGTTAAGTTTTCCCAAAATGGATTTTAGTCGCCAAATTGTTATTTCTTAAACAGAGCTCTATTTTTTTTTTGTTTTTTATAATGAAATTTCTAATTTTATATTTTGTTTGGAAAATATTTAAATACTTAGTTAAATTTAATACATTTATTGTTTATAACGATGTTTGCTTTTGTTTGTCTTTATTATTCTTGTTTGCATTTTTATAATAGACGCTAAAATATTTCCCTTAACTCAAGTCTCTAGTGCTGCATCAAATTTATAAAAGGAATAGATTACTACTAATAAGATAAAAGACAAGAGACTTGAAAACATCTGCTACAAGAATTGATGAATATACTTACTTATGTTTCTTGAAATACTTACTTTGTGTATGTATGAGTTGCAGCTGGAGAAACAAAAGAGTAATGTACAGTGAAGTTCGGTTATTACGAACACCGGTTATAACAAACTTTTTTAGAGCGAACGATTTTTCTGTTCCCAACACATTTAATACCATAATTCATACAATATACGAGGGCAGATCAATAAGTCCGTAGCTTTTTTAATGAAACACAGTTTTTTTTGTAACAAAACATAATCTCCTTTTAGCTCAATATGGAGGCTCTAACTTTTCTAAAACTTCGGGTTCTGATGAGATCTTTAGCCAGATCCAAATACTAGTATCAACCTAGCTAATATGTTTGATTTGCTTTATTTTTGTAAATATACGGAGGTTGGAAGCTCGTTATAATTTAAAAATAACACTTAGCTCAAAGTTTCTCCAATTTTTGTATCTCTTAAAAAATAGGGTTTTTCGAGGTCCATAAAATCGGCATTTGTTTGATAAATAATTTCATCGTTGGAGCTAAATCTCTTATCACCGAGCCATTTCTCTAGGTTTGGAAATAGGACATAGTTACTGGGGGCCAAATGCGGAGAATATGGCATATGAGGTCCCAATTCGTAGCACAATTAATGGAATTTTGCCATTGAGACTGCACACGTATGCACCCATTCATTATCTTGATGAAAAAGAACTTTTTTCTTGGCCATATGGGGTCGTTTTTATTAAATTCTTGTTAAATCGGTCCAATAAGTTGGCATAATATTCGCCGTTTATTGTTTTTCCCTTTTGAAGGTAATCCATGTTGATTATCCCGCGTGCATCCCAAAAAACTGTTGACATCACCTTATTGGCCCACAAACTTACCTTGGCCTTCCTCGGAGCCGGTTCACCTGAAGAAACCCATGTTTCATCCACAGTTACAAAACACCGCAAAAACTTATTCGAATTGCGGTTAAACAACTCCAAACAATCCTTTGAAGTTAGCACGCGATTACGTTTATGGTCAATTGAGAGCGAACGCGGCACCCATCTTTCAGACAGCTTTCTTAAACCCAACTGATCATTTAAAATCGAAACCACACTGCCATATGAAATGACTATGGCATCAACAATCTCACGCACTTTTACTCTTCGATCGGCCAACACCATATCATTGATTTTTCTGATATATTCGGGCCTCAATTGGCCGTCCAGAACGTTCAGCGTCATTTTTACTTGTGCGACCACAACGAAAGTCAGTAAACTACTTTTTTTACCACTGAAATCGATGGTGTAGAGTCCCCATAGTATTTATCAAGCTTTTCCTTGGTTTGATTGACGGCTTTTTTTTCGCGAAAAAATAATGTTTAATGAGCACTCGAAATTCACGTTTTTCCATTTTTAAAAACATCCACGAGGTTGTATGTTTTGAACAGCTGTTAAACGTAAAGCAAATGACGGAACTTGCTCAAAATTTGACAGTAGTCTACAGGTGGTACTTGATGGGAGCAGTGTTGCTCATAATAATACGATTATAACGAACATCGTTTAAAGCGAGCTTTTTACATAACGAATAAATTTTGTTACCCTTTTACGAACTTTTAAAGATGGGTATATGCAATCATATCTTATTTCATATAACATTATATAAAAATATATAGTTTTATAGTTTATGGTATATATTAATTGGCACGACTTCCTAAATAATTTTATATGACTTAAGACAATGTTCCGTATAATATTATATGGTATCATATTAAAATTTAGTTTGACATCGAATCTAAGGTGTTTAATGATAATTTTAAATTGAAGATTGAATATCTCTTTGGCATGTTGATCATTACAAATTAAATTGTTGTTTGCAATTAAAAATTTAGAAAACTTCTAATGTAATTGAATTAAACAAAATTTAAAAACTAAATATTCATTTGTCATTTTTCTATTTAAAATTTCACCAGAAAGCTTAATATATTAATCTGAAATTTATAAAATTGCAAACATATAGATTAAGTTGTGACTACTCATTTAAATGTGAAAACAATTTAAGTAAAAATTACGCAAAAATCTTATGTCAATTAGAAGATTTGAGCTATAAATTAAAAAATTAAAATTTATAGAAATCCTTAATTAATTTATAATTTCTTTAATTACAAATGAGAATTTTCAATATCAATTAATAATTTTCTGCATTTCAAATAGAACACTTCATAATTTATTTTAAATATTCTTGATTTTAGCTATAATACATTTTATGTTTAACATGGTTTTACTATATTTAAAAGTTATATGAGAAGAACTTATATTTTAGTTTTGAATATTGCAAGTAAACGTACGATATTTATATTTAAAATAATATATAGACCATATTATTTCCTATTATATTGAATTATTTATATTCTTATAATATAACGCATCATTTGATTATATTGGGTGGGGACAAAATTATATCAAATCATTTCAAAATTTTATATAACTAAGTGTGTGGCCATATTAAATTAGATAAAACTATATGGAGCTCCATATCAGTTTTTTTTTTTTTTTTTAATCGGGCTTATAGCGAACCCATAAAAAATTAAGATGTTAAAATGAAAAATTGGCTGCAATCTTCACCCTTTTCTTAAAACTTAAATTAAAAGAATTGAAAAATGTATGAAAGATAATTTAATGGAAAAATGCTTTCAATATTACAGCCAAAAATTTTAAAATCTAGAGAATTTAAGAAAAAGTCCTGTCATTTTATTTATTTTTGGAAAATGTTTGCCATGCTTATAGCTGATAATGAACTAAATAGTGCGGTACCTACGAGATCGTTATTACTGTGTTCCACTGTGTATTTTTAATGTACATATTAGATTTGCATATTTTTCTTGCATTCTTTTATTTGTTACTTTATGGCTATGGCAGAAAAGAAAAAAGGGAATTAGTTCTGAGTTTATAATAGCATATAGATTAGTAAGAATTGCTTAATGTTAGTCATTATTGTTGCAATATTTTATAAAATTAAGAAATATTAAATGTATCTTTCGGACTGATATATGACTTGACTGTTTGGTTGATGAATTTTAAATTTAATAGAGGTTAGCCTTAAAACAAAAAGAAATGCTTGAACAATCAGGAAATAATGGAGGAATGTTCATAGATTAAATGTTACGAGAGTTTTGCGATTAAAAGCTTATTCTAAATTCCTTTAAAATTTCTATTACTTAATAGATGTACAAGAATTGAGCTTGAACATTTGTTTGGTAATACACACAAATTGAAAGATCGAAAGCAAATTTATTTTAAAATTTTTAATATATATGTCATTGTATCTTTTTTACATAAGTGCTTTCAGAATGTTCTAACAGTAACTACATGTAGTCATTCGTGTAGCAAACAATAGTAGTTGGCAGTCATTTCAAAAAATAACTAATCAAAATACTATCCCAGAAAAAAATAACTTGGATTTGGTAAGCAGTAACTACATTTATATGCTTCCAAAATAGCCTTGCATACTATAAAGCAATTAGGGAAGGCATTTTGTCGTGCTTCCCAGAATGGCTTCTTTGAAGCAGTGAATAATGCTTACAATGAAGCAATAAAGTATGCATACCATGAAGCACTAATGTTGTCAACATACAAAAAGCGCTTCTTAGGGCCTAAGAAGGCATTAATTTATTGCTTCTTAGAGCACATGAAAGCAGCGCTTTAAAAGAGACATACCAAGGGACATCGCGAACAAAAATCATGCTTTGGAAGCGCTTTGTTATCAAATAATCCCTTCCGGAAGCGCTTCTGGATAAGAACTATTTTTTGCTGGGATAGTTCAGGAACAGTTGTTTTGAGCAGTTATTTTAGATTTTTAATAAACAACTACCAAAACATTAATTTTGCAGTAAACAGTTAATTTTTGTTAGTTATTTAAAACTAAAAGATTATGTCGAGTTTTTTTTTTTTACAAATTCTCGTTTATTTTATATATGTTATTATTGATATGTTCATTAGGGTGGGTCGATTTATCAATCGATATTGTGACATTGATTTTTCGATAGCTTTTGGCATGAGGAAAAAAAAGTTCCACTACGACATATCAAAAAAAATCATTTCGAGGCTCCCAAATTTAAATTTTTTGACTTTTTCTTAACTCTTATTTTTAAATATTACCATTCCATGGTGAAATTGTACGCTAAAAATGATGGCGATAGCAGTTTTTCCAAGCAAATGCTTTTCTTGAGGTTTTGGACAACGTTTTGTCGAAAAATTTTTTTTAGTAGGTATGTATAAAAAAAAAATCGCCGATTTTAAATATCGATGGCACAATATCGACAAATTTTTATCCCACCCTAATGTTCATAGTTTGAAAATAATAATTAGAAAATTTCATTGTATCTCCAATGTATAAAAACGTTATAACTGAAATACCGTTTGGAATTTTGACTTTGTATTTTAAAAAAGATGTAGTAAATGCAATATTTTATTTATTGTTATTAAAAAAAAAAAAAAACTTTTTTATTAAAAAATATTTTTAAAATACCGAAAAAATAATTAACCATTATTTTTAGTAGTTTTTACAACTTATGTAGTCGTTTTACGTTCATTGATTTTATTGTTTTGTAGCTAATTTTTATGGTTTATGCATTCATTTAAGGTTGACTATTTTTGACCGCTTCAATTGTCGTTTTAACTGCCATTGTAGTTCTTTTATCAATAGTTGAAAATGACTACATGATTAGTAATTTTTATTATAAACGCAGTCATCGTCTTTTTGACTATATTTGTAGTAATTTTAACTGTAATTTTTAGTCACTTCGACTTTTTTAATTTGCTGAGTGTACCTATACAAACATATTTACTCGTATCTACAACTTTATTCGTTTAAATATTATACATAATGTAATAAAATAGAACTATCTAACTACAAATGGAGAAGTGTTTTTTTTTGGCAAGTTACCAAAGCTTCGAAAGTGTAGAAGCAAACACATCTCATCTCTTCTAATGCTTGCAACAAGTTTTCTTTTTTTATTCATTAAAAAAGTTGTTCTATTCAATTTTTTTTTTATTAACGTTCTCAAATTTGTTTGTAACTTAAGGATATACAACTACAATAACAAAATACTGGTAATTTTTAATGGGGTTTCAATAAAAAACTCATTTTAATTTATCTGTTTGCATTTATTGTCATTTTCATAATTGTGCTGCGTAAATAAACGCATGACGTTCAAAATAAGTGCGTCAACAAATAGGAAATAAAACTTAATATTCACATGTTACTCAAACAACTATCATGAGAGTAAAAAAAACCAGAAAAAATATCAAATGAAAACCTCAAAAGTCCCACTTTGTTTACAATTGCTTGAAATAATGTTGCAAAACTTTTTCATTTATTTTTTGAGTTTGTTTTTTAAGAAACCACTCACTACAAAAAGTATATACAAATAGAGATAATACACCTCCCACGACACTCAGCAACAAAATACCGAACTCGGCCAAGTAAATGAAATCATATTTTTTAAACTAAAAAATAATTGCAACATGTTGATATAACATTGTTGCTTAAAACACAAACTTTTATTTTGCTAATATTTTGTCATTTTCTATTAAAATTAAATGGGAAGAAGATCATGAAAAAAAAAATCATATCAATTTACAAAACGTACAACAAGAATGGTAAATATGTGCAAGTTTTTCTTACAGAAAATCACTTATTTTCTAACCTTCCTCAATATGAAAATGTTTCAAGATTCTGAGGCAAAATTCAATGACAAAAATTTGTTAGAATATGAAAATTGTTTTCAAAAGAAAAAGTCATTAGAATCTGAAAGTTTTTCTATAAAAAGTTCCTTCGATCGAAGGGTATTACTAAAGGAAAATTTCCCAAAATTTTATGAAGTAAAAAGATTTTGAAGAATTTTTAATGGAAAGAAGTCAATAAAATCTGTTCATTGTCATTCATTATACGAAAAACTCATCTGAATCAAGAGCATTTTCTTGAGATAATGGTACTCACAATCTGAACGTTTTTCTTTAAAAAAAATTCTTCAGAATCTGACGGTTTTTCTGTTTTTCATTTAAATCTAACGGAATTAAATAGAAAAAGTTCAAAGATTGTAAGGAGGTTTTAAAAGTAAAGGGTCATCATAACATAAATATTTTTCCTTCCAAATATTCATCGAAATTTAAGCGATTTACGATAGGTAAAAGTCAGTATAATTTCGAGGTTGTTATGTGAAAAGTCATCTTAATAAAAGTTTAAAAAAAAGGAATTTAAATCAGAGGGTTTTCTGCAAAACAAGTCCTAATAATCTAAACGTTCTGATATTAAATAATGTTTAGGATCTGAGAGACTTTAAAATGAAAAGAATAACAATGTCTAACATCTATTCTGTGGAACAAAGTCTTCAAAAACTTAAAGTTTTTCAATGTAATCTGTATCTGAGGATTTTCTAAAAAACATTCTCTAAATCTTAGCATTTATGAAAGGAAAAAAAGGTAATATAAATCTGATAGAGTTCTAAAGAAAACAATCATCAGATTAAGATTATCTTTTTCTATTTGAAATGGCATCAGAATTTTAAGGTGCTCCCTAAATTCTGTACTTTTTAGCAGGAAAAAGATAACATTAAGAAAACGTCCTCAGAATAAAAAATAGACCAAATTTTGGGATTCTTCTTTGAAAAATACCTCTTAGAATCTGTCAGTTTATATATCTGAACATTTATCAGAATTTTAGGACTTATCATCGGAAAATGTCTTCAGAATCAGAGGGTTTTTATTGGAAAATGCATCAAAAATTAAAAATAATAACCATGTGTCTATAAATTTTTTACACATGCTTATGAACATACAGTTTAATACATAATGTGCCTAATTTTAAAGAAAGAGTGTGTAAATAAAATTTCTAAACATATAATGCTCGATAACAAGCATTCTGCTTCTTTATACAAACAAATTTACGCATTTAAAAGCAGTAGGTTTACATGCATTTAGAGTGCACTAAATATGTAGTTAAAGGCATTCTCAAGGTTTTGTATATGCCACCGTTTCTTGCATATACAAATTATAAAGTGTACTACATGCACACAAAAGACATGCATACAACATGTATGTTATCTACTTTATGGATGGGGATATGAATTTTATGGATACAATAAGGACGTTCTACAGTGTCGTCAATGCACATAACAAGTGGCCAAAAATAGAAGGAGTTATCGTACGAAAGTAAACTTTGGTACTACAATAGTATTTATTGCTTAAAAATGGAAAAATATAAGAAATTGTCAAAATTGCAGCAAGGGCACGCATACCTGTCATATATCCTGAAAGTCAAAAATGGAAACCGACCGATACATATATTACATTGTGACAAAGTGTTTTGATATTTTTTGAATTCCCAGCAAGGACACACCTACTTAAAATATATCCTAACACTTAATTTAAAAATTTTTTTTGAAATATGCATTTTAATGCAAACAATGCAAATATATGCATTTATAGCTAAATATGTAACAAAAAATATAAAAATATGAATTTATAGCAGAATATGTAAAAATATGCATTTAAAGCAAAATATGCAAACATTAACAAATCAATGCCATTTTCTTGCAAATTTGTTGAATCAAAAATATACTTGGATACTTGACTACAAAAATATATTTATATGAACTTCCGTGCCCTACTAATAACATATTAGGCAAACTAATTATTAATAAATATCAGTTAATTATTTTCTTACCATTAGGAATTTTATGCCTCTTTTGAACATTTCCATAGAAAACACTTTAAATAATTTTTTTAGCATTGGCATCACTGTTCTGAAAGTGTCAAAAAGTTCTAAATTTTAGCTGTGATCTTTTGATTCGATTTTTATAGTAAAAAAAAAATTTATATCAATATGAAACGTGTAATTATTGTTATTTGCCTGCTGCTTCATTGTTATTTGGTAGAGTAAATAAATTTTTAAAAAGGTTTTAAAATTATGTTAACAATTTCATCTACGATTGCTTATCTTCTTTTTTGTATCATTATTGCTGTTGTTACATATTGTAATTATAACAGCTGTTTAGTTAGTACCCATTTGATGAGTTTCAAACGTACAAGGCAGTTAACATCTAAACAACAACTAAAAACTAACAATAAAAACAAACAAATAATGGCACAACAGGCTCCTTCTAATGTATTATCATCGGTAAAATTTTGTAATAAAGGGATATAAAGTTGCAAGGTCCAAGTCATATTTTTTAGCAACATAAAAAGATGACCTTGGACCAATAGTAGCCGAAATAATAGAACTAAGGGAAGAAAACCAAAAATTAAAAAAACGAAATTGTGAAGCTCACATCCCGCATCGAACAAATTCACCATAAGACACGATCTGCCAACATTATTTTTAATGGTATAAAAAGTAAAAATATAACTACCGCTAAAACTGATTTTACTCAACTGTGTTCTAATGTGCTTGGTGTAAATGCAAATGTGGTTACTGCTCGTAAGCTTCCAAACGAAAATACGTACTTATTTTCATTAGAACCAATTTCCAAGCCGTCAATGTTTTAGCTGCCAAGGAAAAAGTTCAATATAAAGATATATTTATACAAAGGGATTATACGAAGAATGAACAAAATGTTCGATATAATCTAAGAAAACTAAATAGAAATATTTCCAAGCTTAAAAAGAATTGCAAGGTCAGGATGGGTGATTTTTGCATTTTTATAAACGACAAGAAATACGCATGGACAATGCGTACTCTAATGCCGACGCAGAATACTTCAGAAATCTGTTATCGGATGCTAGTTACCCTGTTGATGTCATTGCCAGAGATGGGTACCCTGCTGATGGTAATTGATCAAAAATCTCCGGAAAATACCAAACCGACTTCAGCCTTTAAATCGTTTACTATGCTGAAACCCTCGCTTTTGTTATACGATATATGGAAACACTTTCTTGCTATTCTTCTCTTTCCTTGTAAAAAACATATACACAATGCCACAAACAGTAGCCTTTTGTCTTTTAAAAAATTATTGTATTCACTTGATTGAAGCTAAAAAAGTTAAATTGACAGAAAACTGAAACTAAGAAGTCTATATAAAATTTTTGAAATGAATCCTGAAATTAAAAAATTTAATGAGTTATAAATACGAATATTATTGCTAACTTTAAATTAAAACAAATTTTAATATTATTTTTTTTTTTTAAGTATTTTTTTTAAAAAACTAATAAATTTTTTAAAGAATTTGTGATCAGCTATAAAATTTGCCAATCTGGCTTACAACAATATGTTATGCCAAACTAAACTAAACAGTGTAGTTAAATCATTTAGGATTTTAGGTGACGATATTTGTTATATCCGAAAAATTTTTGACATAAATCTATTTAAATGCATAACAAATATGTTCGCAATTCTTTTATTTGCGGGTCGTCATAGTATTCGTTGAATAAGTGGATCGACATGGCTTAATTTAACTTAACTCCGCATATATCGTATTGCACAGAAGTATTTTCAGGTACTGGAATTATTACTTTTAGGAAATATAAACTCTTTTTTTAACAGAATTATTCGTTATGTTTTCAATTTAAAAATGAGAGATCATATATCTCAACATATATTTAATTTTCGTGGAACATCTTTTGAGAATTTCATTAGTATAAGATTGTTATTATTTTTTTATAATTGCATCGCTAATGGTTATCCTGCATACATTTTTGATAAATTTAATTTTATTCGACAGGAGCGAAATCCCGAAACAATTCCGGCTATTGGACACTTTAATATTTTTGAGAAATCCATTCAAACTTGTGTGTCAAGTAAATGGAATGCCTTGGAAGTAAGTTTACTTATTCATTGATTGAATTCAAATCTTTGTCGAATTTGCAGAATATCATGAATTGTAATTTTTGTAGTATGTACAATTTTTATAGAAAAACTATAAAAAAAAAAATATTTATTTGTGCCATTTAATATTCAGCATTCATAATGAATTTCTTTTTTTAGTTTCTGATTTATTTTTAAATACTTAATTGCTTTAAATTATCTCATCAAATGTTAATTTATGCATTTTTTTATAGAATTGCTTTACTTATACTAAGTATATAACCCGTATAAGCTTTAATTTTAAATAGAAGTTTGTTAATTAGTAAGTGGCTTTAATTAACCATATAATGTCCTAAGGTTATGTAAATGAATATTTAATAAAAGAGAAAAAAATACAAAATTTAAAGGTGGGCTGGGAAAGAGATTGGTTTGTCGGCCACATTTTTTTTCTTTTTGTTATCATTTCCTTCAGATTAAAGACGTATGTAAACATATATCTTCGTATTTAATTTTTTTAAATTTTCCAATAAGTTTCTGGTCGGACGGACGGACCAGAGTAGCTAAATCGTCTCAAAAAACGATTCAGAAAGAAAAATGTTAAACAAATTTTTACACACCTTAATACAATAATGGAATGCATTTAAAAAGTTATGAAGGTGTTTTTTTTCATGGTACTTTATATTTACTCCCGTTGGCCCATAACAAAATCCAACGTGTGGGCCCCGGTAGGCTAGTTGGTAGCGTGCTGGTTTATCAGTGCGGGGTCGTGGGTTCAATTCCCACCAGAGGCACTGATGTGTTTTCGCTACAACGCGCCGAAGGCCACAGTAGCTAGTGCTCGGTTAGGGTAATAGTATATAATTTGTAATTATATTGATTACTAATTAATAAAAAAAAAAAAAAAAAATAACATGTTTTTTTTATGAACAATCCTAGTGTACATACCCAATCAGAAACTGCCAGTGGTACAAAAAATCCACACTGTCTAATGGAGAAATTGTAATGTAATTACTGGCAGAGCATTCATTTGAGACGCTTTACCAGCCTTTCCAAAAAGCGCTTTGTCAGCATTTGTTTTACAATAATTTCAGTTGTCTACAAACAAAAAAACATTGGCAAATAATTGTCTGAGACCACTATGCCAAAGTTTACAAGAAGTGTTTTGCCAATGCTATTCACTCAGAAATTACCAACGGCTCAAAAGCCTAGCCACTGGTATAGCATTTATTATTATGAATGAAAAATTATGATCCTTGGTATAAAAAAGTTTGTAGTCGAAAGGTTTCGAGTTCGATTCCAGTTTCAGCCATCAATTCTTTTTGTGATTTTTTTGTACTTTTTAAAGTTTTGTTTATATAAAATAAACTTTTTTGTTTCTGGAAAAGAAGTGCTGACATTTTTGAGCAACCAACTGTTACCCAGTAATTATCATTCACTTACATTTTAAGCTATCAAGTGTTATGTGAATCGTTAGCTCAGTGGTTAGAGCTGTCAGCTGCCAATTTGGCGGCCAGGGTTCGAATCCCGGTTGGACCAAAAAATTTATTTTGAAAAATCTATTTTTAGACCACCTATTTCATAGTTTTATCAACTTTTTACCAATTTTGGAAATTTTGTTTCCCCAGTGCTTGTCCGTCACTTTTTGAATAGACGGAACTTTGTCTAATGATGTTATCATTTTGGGATTGAGAAAACACTTGCTGCCAGCACTTGTACCACTTGTTACAGCGCGTTGCCAGCGGTGGTCCGTTTGTCTTTTTCTGACTGGGTACCTACATCTATCTTTGTGTAAAACATGTCTTACTACAGATATTGTATTACATTGAAAAAAAATGTGTTCAAAATGAGATAAAAATAGTTTAACGAAAAAAAAAAAACAGAAATACAATACAAACAAACAAATATTTGTCAAGACCCTTGCGAATTTGTTTTACAATTTTTACCGTAGCCCAGCAAAACAAGTGGAAGGAACTCTGGGAATCAATTTTTGGTGGATTCCAAATTCATTCCTGATTTCCCACTTCTAAAGAAGTTCTTTTTCACAACTTCCAAAAAACTAAATTTAATCTTTTCAAATCTAGTCTATGCCACTCGGTCTAATGACAAATTTGGGGGTATAAAGGAAGGGAAAAATAAACTATATATATTTTTTTGTGTAAAGGAGCATATCTGAAATATGAGGAATTAAAATTTGTTGGCCCCCACCTTAGGATACTTGAGAAAACTGAAGTTTGGATATCCATATTACCCCTGCTTTGAACACAGCGTTACTACAAATTAGGTGAAAAATGCTTTCGGAAAAGTTACAAAAAAAATGCAAATTCCAGCGCTACCAGGATTCACTCCTAGGAGAGTTCCCTTGTAAACATTAACAGAATTGAACTGTCCTTAAATCATAAGCATTGTTTTAAGATGCAGTGAATAAGAATCATAAAAGAGAACTTCCACCCTTTGACAAGCCCATATAAAATATATTGGTTCCGTTCCAAATTTTCTAAATCCAAATTATTACAATCTATTAATTCTCTATCTATTTTTTGATGGTTTTTTTTTGCAGGGACATTTAACAACTCGTTTTTAAGGGGTTTACTAGCTTTAGAAATCAATAAAAACGATAATATGTAAGCAATTACAAAAAAAAAAAAAAATAAATACATTTTTATTCAAGAAATTCTTTTTGAGATAGAAAAACACATTATTAGATATTATTCCAAAAACAATACTTTAGAATTCGAACTAAAATGGTAACCCTGGTAAGCCCATTTTTAGATACTTATCTGAAAAAACAAAAATTAATTTCGTTTCACACACAAATATGTTATAAGTCCCTAACGCAGCCGGATTTTTTAATTTTTAATATGTACTAAAATGGTTTAGGGTAAACTCAAAATTAAAAAAAAAAAACAGCCATAAAAAATAGTTTTTTATTTTTGACTGAAAACATACAAACTCATCCACTCGATTTCCAACACATCTTCCGATGTTGACCAAATTCTATATATAAGATGTACATCATATAACTATAACCTCGTTCAAATGTAGAGTAGCTAATCCCGGCAGATCTTGAAATATCGCGTTTCAAAATATAAAAAATATTCGAAAATTTTAAAAACGAAGTTGCACATAACCCTACATATCTTTCTAGCGGCTTAAGATACGGGAGTCATTGCTACCTCATTTTAAAGCTACTTAAATTGGGGTTTGACTGGTGTGCACAAGTTATTCCCTTCTTTTTGGCAAAATGCATTGTTTTCAAAAACCGCGGTTGAAAATGCTGTATTTTAAAAAACTATTTTTTTAAATTTTTTAAAAAATAAATGTTAATTAAAAAATTCTTCTATATGGCGTCCCGTAATCCCTTTGTGGAGTTCTTGTGGTATTCTGAGTCATGAATAAAAATGTGAAACAAATTGACTTAAATGTCTATCACTTAGAAATATGCAGGAGTACCACATAAGTATTTGTTAACGGTATAGAAGAATAATTTAAAATTAACATATATTTTTTAAATTTTAGAAAAACCTCCCAGGCAGAAAAATACAATCGGCACAGTGTTGGCAAAGCGTCGGTAACGGTCGGTTATGCGTTGGCAGAACGTGCGATAATATTGACAGTTTTGTCCTGTTACCCGATTGATAACAATGGCCAAGCGTTGGCAAAACGTTGGTAAATAAAAAAATTTGGTGCTTTTAAAATAGCTTAAATTAAATTAATTTAAAGAAATATGTGTAATGAAACACATTTAAATAGCAGCAATAAAGTTCTGTCTTAATCTTATACATCATATTCAAATGTGTGAAATATAATAAAATATTAAACAAATACTTCGAATTGGTTGTAATAATGGTAAAAATGATATTGGCAAAGAAATTTGCTTGTGGTACTGGTAAAAAACATGCTTTGTAAACAACATAGTGTTTTCCTACACTTATAACACTATGTAAGTAAAGACCTTTGCAAATGTAGTTAAAAACCAATGAAATTTCACTTAAAGTAAGGTCGACTTACATTGCATTTGTTCAAAAAATGAACCACAATTGTCGTAAAAATTAACCACATATGTTAGTAAAAAATTAACAAACATTTATTTTTTTAAATAACAAAAAACGACTGTAAAAAATTAATGAAAAATCATAAACCAGTGGTTTGTTTTTTAAATGAACTACAAGATAAGTGAAAAATTTAATTTGTTCTACAAATGACTGATATACTTACATTAAAAATAAAGAAACTGTATAACAACCCAAACAACTACACATTTTTACCAGTATTTTGTATCTTTTTTTAGATTTTTAGTTTTTTATCAACTTTGAATTCCGTAAGAGCTTCACATATTAATTTGATAACGGCATAGCTTTGTTGAAAATTTAAAAAAGCAGTTAAAAATATGTGGACGATTAAGTAAGGCTACTTTTGTTAACTTTTCGATTTTTTTCATATTTGAAAACGTAATATTTCCACAACCGTTAGAGCTAACAACCCAAAGCTTGTACGATGACATATTAATATGACTCTTAGCTTGCAACGTTTAGTTCAAATTAAATTAAATTAATGTAATGAGTCTTTTCAAAAAAATACTAGGCACAAATTTAAAAATGTCTCTACGTTAGGGACTTCAGTTTTTAGTACTCCACAAAACAAAACAAAAAAAAAACCGATTGCAAATCTATCCATCCGTTAGGACTGTGCAGTGGCGCCCGATTTTCAATATCTTGTTTTCCGAAAAAAGCAATTAAAGTGAATATTGCGCATGTAAAATATAGAGTAATTAGTTTGTTTAACAAGCTGAAACTTTTTTAGTTTTCGAATTTGTTGCCAACATTTTAACAGTATACAGAAAAAAGTTTAAACTATAGAAATATGAAAAAAAAAAAAATCTAAATCTAGTAAACCCCTTAAGTATTTGTTGCGTTTGGGAGTACAAGAAGATTTTCGATATTTGTACAATTCTTTAAATACAAATTGTATATTGTACAATATATGTGTAATACAACTGAAACATTTGTGTTTACATTTGTTAATATCACAACACATGAACTTATTGTTTTCTGTATTTGTATATAAAATAATACTGAAAGCCAAAAATTTCGAAGAAAAAAATATAAAGTTTTAAAAGAAACGGGTTTAAATTTTACAAATAGCTCTTCACTGATTACAAAAACAACAGAGCTGATGTCCTTACCCAGCAAAACGACACATTACCAAATATGGGTAAGTATTACAATAAACCTGACTTTACTGATGTATTTTACTTGCGATGAGAATAAAAATAATGTGTGTACTCATTACCTGGTAGGGGATAAAGTCACTGGTTACTTATATGGGTACCGGCTTGAGAAAAGTAATGTGTCTACAGCAGTGGCGGATCGAGCCCAAGCTTTTGGGGGAGGATAATTTTTTAAAACCTTCTCAACGTTTTCCGTAAGCACTTTAACTAAGGTTGGCAAACAAATCGAATAACGGGCTTAGTAAAAATTCAGTGATTATTTCGGTTTTGGTACCGGTTTTTTATTCGGTATCGGCATTACCTAATCATTGATATTATTGGATGAATTTACAAAAAAAAAAAAAAAAAAAAAAAAAAAAAAAAAAAAAATGGAAACCTCTTGAATTGATTAAACTTTTATAAAAAAAATATTTTTTAATACGAAAATAAAATTTATGAAGCCCAATTGATGAAAGTTCCGTTAAAATTTAACGAGTACTTAAAATAAAATTTTATATTGGTAACAAAAAATATTAACCAATTACTGTAATTTGCGACGTTACTGAGACTTTATGACAGCATAGCGAAGAAAGACGACATATCGCACACCTAATTCAAAAGTGACTTAACTCAAAATTTTAATTTATTTATCTGTAAAAAATATATCAGTGTATTTTGTTGTCATTAACTGTTGCTAAAAACAGTTAGTATAAAGTTGCAAATACTTTTTTTCGATTTCTGAAAAATGAAAAATTTTTAGTTGAGTCACTTTGAACTACGAGTGCGATATGAGTTCAGCTTTTAGTATAATATGTAAATAGGTTCAAAAATGATGTGTACCAAAGATCAGCCAAAAAATAACACTCTCATTATAGTGAATGTCTACAAAATAATTTCGAATTTAATTTTAAAATTCATGCAAATATGTGAACATTTTATCTAAACAAATCATAAATCGAAAAAAGGGTAATTGTAGTGTATTCAGGTGCAGTTACAAATATTATAAAAAATATATTTTCCGGAAGGTAAAAAATTGGAGCATTTTTATCAAAATCTAGGCTTTTGCCTGTTAATATAGCTGGAACGCCTGATGTCGGAGTGTGATTCTGAGACCAGATTTGGATAAACCGTTACTTATATGTTCAGAAAAGTAGGGTCTAATTCAAGTGTCAAATATATTTCTGTCTGATATTTTAAATGCAAAAAGTTCTTACATGTACTCAGAAGAGCTCCCCACTGTGTGTATTAACGTGTTAAAAGATATGAGAAAATACACCATCACACGGTACGTATGAGTTATTTTAATACTACAAAATATCAATTATACGCCTTAGGTGATAAATAAAACGTTAGATTAATTGTTTTGTTACAACAATGAACCACAGTAGGGGATAAAGAGTTCAAATAAGTATTTAGCATATAACATTTTTCCATGTTACATATAAACTATAAAGTTTTTTGTGGACAATTTTCTGTCACACCTTTGCAAAAAAAATATATCAACAAAACAAACTAATTTAAAATGACAAAAATTTCAGAAAAGTTTTTCGAGTGCTGTTATAGAATGCCATTAAAGTGTGTGTATGTTCAGTTGAACTTTTTGTTTCTATTAGAAGTTGTTAAAAAATACACAAATTTTTTGACAACATTGTTGCTGCGGTTGTTGTAATTGCTGCTGGTAACATGACTAGGAGTTTAACCTTCTAAACTGTAAGTCCACTTCCAGGTGGGGTATTTTAAATTGGGCATAAGTGCGAACAATGAGGTTTTTGTAATAAGAGTTTAAGCTATGTCGATAGAAAACTAAATTTACAAAATATTTTATGAACTAATTTTTGGTTTGCATGGCACGGTTTGGAAACGAGAAAGCGTTAAACTTAAAATTTCGTAAAATTCAAAAAAAAAAAATATTTGGAAATGAACAGAATTTTCAAAAATCTTGAATACATATTAATGTTGACCGTTGATGCTAAACACAAAATAAGACAAAAACTTAAGCTTTAAAAAAAAATCACTAATTGTGGTCCAATAATATGCTGGATTCTAAAAGCATACCTGCAAAGGACTTGAAAATATATGGACAGATTTTTATAAAATTTAACACAAAGATTATATTAAGTAGTATTAACATCTATATATGTTGAAGTTAAGATGCGTTTTCGCACAATTTCGCGTTTTCCAAAAAACAAAAAATTGCCACATCTCCTTAAGTAAAAGCACAAAACCTGTCATTTTTGGACTGTAGTTATATCAGAGGAATAATTTATGCCTAAAGTTATTAATTTTTAAGGATTAGTTTTGAGATTCTCTCTAAATTAATTTTGGCCCATACCACCTAAAATAAGCAACGAAAAACATTCTGGCAGAAGAACATGTTGTTTATTTTTCGTGTCGAGCAAGTGGTATGACTTTCATTGCAAAAAAGCTTAGGCCGGTTTGAGGGTTAAAAAATGAAAACATATTTTATGTTAATTAAAAAAAAAAAAGTTAAGACACAATTTTAAAAAATCATAATTTTGTTTTTTTTTTATTAATTGTACTGACACACCCACTTCATTTCCCCAAATAAACCTTAACATTAAACATACAAATACATTATGAGTGCGCATATATTTGAATATATTTGGTTGGTTATAAATATTTTTGAAAAACGTCACTTATATACCATAATCTGTGTGTGCTCCATTGAAAATATTATATATTTATAGACTTTAAATAGATTCAAATGATTCAACAAAATTTATTTTATAATTAAAAAAAATTGTATGTATCGAACTGGGCTCGAACCGGCGACCTGTAGCCTAAACCAAATTTAAAAAGAATTTTCTAAATTTCAGCATTGCATATTTTCTAATTTCAAATTTAAATATTTGTCTAAATATAGATTTGTGTGTACAACAGAAATTGGGTTGCTAATTTCAATATTTTATTAGAGTTACTAAAACTATAAAAAAATAATATATTATTTCAAAATTGTTTGATTATAAAAAATTCTTATACGGGTTGCTAATCTTAATATTTTATTAGAGTTACCAAAACTATTAAAAAACTTTAATTTATTTTAAAATTGGTAACGAAAACTAATATTTTAGATAGAGTGCTTGTATTTTTGCAGGCGAAACTAATATTCGATTTTAACTGCACATATTTTATGCAATGGATAAAATCTTTAAAAAGTTGTTGGTTGTTGATATTAAAGGTAATGTAGAAGATAATAGTTTTTTCAACATTGATTAGAAAAACCAATATTTTGAGTGATGTGACTGTGTTTTGGTTAATTTTATATATTTTCTGTTTATTATAAAATAGTTTAATTATTCTAAAATAATGATAAAAAATAAAAAAAAAAAAAAAAAAAAAAAACTAATATAACTGTAAAAAATATTACTTGAGCCAGAGTACACACTAAATTTTTTTTATATAAATAGAACATTTTTGGTCTTCAAAGTTTAGTAACGTCATGATGCTTGTTAGGAAAAGACCTAACCACGTGCTTGATTACAAAGAAGAGAAAAATGGAGCAAAATTAATTATTAATATGTTTTTTGTTAAAGTTCTGCCTATAATGAAGGCTCTAGCTTTTCTAAAACTTCGGGTTCTGATGAGATCTTTAGCCAGATCGAAATACTAGTATCAACCTAGGTAATATGTTTGATTTGCTTTATTTTTGTAAATATACGGAGGTTGAAAGCTCGTTATAAATTGAAAATAACATAAAAATAATCTCGATGTATATAAAAACAAAAAACTAATATAACTGTAAAATGATTAAATTTTATTGGTTACAATGGAATTTCATTCTATTAAAATATTTTTTTTTTTAATTAATAATCATATAATTACAAATTATATCCTATTACCCAACCGATCACTAGCTACTATGGCCTTCGGCGCTTTGTAGCGAAAACAGACCAGTGCCTCTGGTGGGAATCGATCCCACGACCCCCGCACTGATAATCCAGCACGCTACCAACTAGCATACCGGGCCGCACCATTAAAATATTAAATGTTACTATTACAAATAGAAAACACTAATTGTTAATAAATATAATCTAGCAGAAAATGCGTTGCTTATGAATTTACTTTGTAAGCGAAGAGCATTGCCTGTCATTTTCATTATACGTGTGTAAATGTAATCGAGAAAAAGGCTCGAAAAGAATGCCTGGACTGTTGTTGTGATGGATACCCTTATAAATTCTTTTCGAAGGAATGTTTTTTCTTCGCTGTTGCTCACAATTTTGTTAGCAACAAAAGCTAGATCAACATTATTTTTTTCATAAAACCGTTTAGTTAATTTTTTTAAATTGCTGTAAGTTAGTTCTTTATTTTAAATAAACGTTTAAATTTAAATTTTTAACAATTTTTTATTGTATATCGTTTTTATATATATATTGGTGTATTTTTGTTAAACATTTTTATATTTTTATTGAAAAGCAGGATACTGTTTAAAAAAGGTTGCTGAGAATATAATCGTAAAACAATTCCTTTTGTTTTCTTGGAATAATAAACTTTTACCAAATTCCAAGATTACAAACATTTTAGAAATTTTTATATTTTTTCATAAATTCCCACACTTTCTGTCTTCAACCCTCTAAAGTGGTTATTTTAAAGCACTTCTATTATATTCTTAAGCACATTTTACTTGGCCATGACAGATGAGTGTTTGTTTGCCTTATAACCAATCTCCTCTTCACAAATATTTCTAACTGTCCTTTCCCACCTAAACAAATATTTCTTCAACTATACACTCAAAGAATTATACTTCATGATATTGATGAAAGAATTCCATAAACATGTACACAAGAAATTCAATTAATATCATGAAATTTTTAATAAACATTTTTTCGTAAAACTGCATAGTTTCATGAAAAAAAATTCGATTTCATAAACTATCTTAAAAAATTTCATTAGAGCTAGAAATTTCTTTTCAAACTTTATTATTAAGATTTGATTCTCAAGTTTAAAACTATAAAGCAGACTTTTTGATTTTGGACATCTATGAAATTATATCATAAATTATATGAATCGTTTCTTTGGCTTAATTCGAATGCATCTTTTAAAGAAATTCATGAAGAGATCTATTAATTCAACGATGCTTTCCACTATTAACGGATTTCATAAATTATATGATCTCTTCATTGTCCGATTGATACATTATTGATTGAACTGTTTACCACGGAATCTATTCCCGAATAGCTCTTTTTACTACCGGTTGCATGAAACGGGTTCTAGCATTTGTTACTGGGAGTCAAAATGTAAGGTTTTACTGTCCCAGAACCAGTTCTATAATTGGTTCTAGAATCATTTGTAAGGCATCATGTTCTGGTTTGGAGGTAAAGAACCAATTGTAAATATTACCAATTCCATACAAAAAGAATAGGTTATAAAATATTTAAAAACAATTAGAACCTATTATATTGCAGTATTTTTCTGCAACCTGTTATTAGGGTTTCACAATTTTACTGGGTAATTTTATGAAGACTATTATAAATTAAGACTAAGCATTTTATAAACATTGACTTTAATGAAACCTGTTTCATACATTCTATGAAAAGGTTTTATGGACGAATTTTTGTGACAATTTTCATTAAAGCTATGAATATATTTATTAATGAAGTGAAAATAATTCTCTTTGTGAAATGTAAATATTCAATTTTTAAATACCTCATATTCTCACATAATTTTGTATCAACATTCATACGAACTTAAAGAGAACCCAGTAAAAAAATGTTCGTGTTATTAGAAGCAGAATAAAACAAATGCGCTGATGTAAGTGCTTACTATTATTTTATGCTCAGAAGTAACAAAAGAAACGAATAATTTTTGTATAAAAATAAATAAAATAAAAATTTTCAGCTTTCCGATTTCCCTTAAAAGAATGCAGGTTGTACGTAGCTTACCTTAATCCTTTACAAGGAGGCATGTTGTAATGCAGAAAGTTTCATATCGTGGGTTATAAACCATCTGTACCTTTTTTCCCGATTGATTTCCGATTGTGTTTGGTGTTTTTGAGTATGTTGTACAAAATAAATAGTCATTTAATTGTTTCTCAAGAGCTAGCGGAAAAGATTAAATTATTATATTAATATGTCTAAAATTTTAACAACAACATGAAATCACAGCTTTCTATAAGCACTAAAATCCGCGCTTATTTTGCCAAAAAGTAATGCTTCCAAGTGGGAATTCGCCATATAAAAATCAAGGCATATGTAAGCAGGTTTATAAGGGATTCTTTTCGGTTTACTCCCTTACAAACCTGCTTGCATGTAAGCAGCTTTTTTTACTGGGAACTTTATTAGGAAACTTATATAGTGTATTCATCTACAATCTATACGCTAATAAAAGAATAGTTTTCATTGCAAATGGTTTTGTTCCCATCTGAAATATCAATTTTGAAAATACCCAGCAAGATTTTTTACAAGGTATAACAGGTTCTTGGATAACAAAATCAAAGCTTACTCTCTCCCAGAACCAGTTATATAACTGGTTCTAGAACCGGTTCTGAAGTAACATGTTCTGGTTTGCAGGTGCAGAACCTATTACAATAGGACAAAATAGTAGAATGTAAAACATAAATTATAAACTATTATAATACAGTATAAGTTGTTCTGCAACCTGTTATTTGGATTTTACTATTTTACTGGTAATAAAGTTATAGTTAACAGGCTTAATTTTGTTGGAATTAACTTTAAATTATCGAATTACAAAAGTAACAAAAAAAATTTGTAATGCTTTCAGTCTACTCTTTTTATATAAAGCTTTAATAAAATGTCTGCAGAAGAAATTAAGCCCCTCTATACCAAGACGTGTGATTATTATTTTTCAGTTCCATGTTCATCATACGCCCAGTATGAAAACACATAATTTAAATTGTATGTATGTGTTGACTTCCACGCCAACTGCTCCGCTGCAGGAAGATATATATCGCAGCGATGTCAAATTAAAAGTTATTTTAAAAATAACTTATATATATTATATAATATATTACCCTAACCGAGCACTAGCGGCGCGTTGTAGCGAAAACAGACTAGTGTCTCTGGTGGCCATAAGCCAGCACGCTACCAACTAGCCTACTGGGGCGCGCAAAAAACAAAAAGTATTTGTTCTCTTATAAGAGACAAAAGAAAAATGAAACAATTTTTCCAAAAAAAGGCCGAAGTAGGTGTGGTCAAATATTGACAAATTTTGCATTCGTTTGTAGTTTATTATTTATTATTATTTAACTTTAATGCAAAGCTCAATTCATTTAAAAATACAATAAACATTTGCATTATCCAAAAAGTTTCATAATGTAACTCGTATTAGTTTTGGAGAAAATATTCGTTGAATATAGTCCTTCATATATATTTCAATTCTGCAGTAAAAATCAAATCATACTTATCAATTTGCATCGACTATTTACGTATCGTTATAAAAGCATTTCATAATATCACATTTATGTAAAAACATAATTATAATATAAAAATTAATTAATTTGACATTCACTTTTCACCTTTAATTGAATAGTGTTTTACAGCACATCTTTGTTAAATTTACTCTGCATCAAATTAATGTAAATCTAACAGAATTGTAATCTTAGGCAAATAATACCTTCTATTTTTTTTACCTTTCCCTTCATTCAAATGAGTTATTGTTGCACTCAATTTACAACCCAAGGAAAGTTTCTTCTTTTAGGCATCCAGCGGCTGCATAAGACAACATAAGATGTTAGTTAAGTTTGAACAATAGTAAAAGAAAGGGAACGAAAGTATGCTGACGATGACAACATATACATAACATGAATCTACAGTAAAAAAAATATGAATACTAAAGTAACTTGAGGTAAGAATAACATTGTTGGAATATTATAAAATAGTGTACAATGCACTTTTTTATCATAAAGGATGTAATATTACTAAAGACTTTCTCGTCGTCTATTTTGCTGTTTCTCTTTTTTCTTGAACTGCATTAAATACCTTTAAATTTAGGTCTTTAATCAATTTATGCCTGCTCTATGAAAAAATGTATGTGTGTATTTACTTGCTTTTAATATTCTTCAAACTTTTACTTCAGTTAATTTAATTTGGTGCAGCAACAACTTTTATTTACACACGAAAAAAAAAATCAGTAAAGTTAGAAAAAACAGTTTGTTGAGTCAAAATATGTTTTTCGCTTTGTTATGAGCTTTCGCAGGGATCCGACGGGTTTCAGCTCAATTCAGCTTTACCATAGGGTTCCGTAATGTCTTCTTCTCTATGTCATATTTTTCTTAATCAAGACCTCTCTACAATCTTAGAGTGCTTTCACACGAATATGTTCGAATGTAATGCACGCGTGACCCGATGTTGTATCCTTACCCATAGGGACGTGGGGTCGATACTGCCACCTGTACATTTAGATGGTAATAATTTTGAGGAATCGGAAACTCTTGATTTTCTGGAAATGAATATTCATTGTGATGTCCGTTGCATCGGTTTTTTACAACGGTGTAAGAAGTACTTTAGCCCTTCCGATTTGCTTACTATTTGTACCACCTATATCCGACCAAAAATGGAATACAATTCCTATATACGGGCAGGAGCTTCGAATTCTATTTTGGAGTTTCTGGACCGTGTGCAGAAGAGGGCGTCGACGCTTATCAATGACAGTAGGTAGGGTATCCAGCTCCATTGACTTATTAGAGCATTGTGGGAATTTGGGTTGTTTAAAATTATTCTATCGATATTACCATGGCAAGTGTTCTGCTGATCGATTGTCCGGTTAGCCGCACAGCGCATTAGATTTGTTTTATTAAAATTTATATAACAAGTGGGCTAGACCATTCACAAAGCATATGAATTTTCTAAAAATTAAACCCTCTAACTAGCAAACGATGTTTTGCAACGAAATTCATACCATGTGCTCCACTCGAAAAACAAATAATAAGTTTTTCAACAAAATTGTTTATCGTTGCCCAATTTAGACGATATGAGCCAAAATATTTTAGAGTGCATTTTGGAAGCTAAGGCATATAAAAGAGAAGTTTTGGACAACAAATATTTCTCTTCCAAGATATAACCACGCTCGAAAATCTATACTTTTCTGCTAATATCTAAGAAGATATCGCGATTTTCGCTTTTTGAAAAAAACGAAATTAATCGAAAAAGTATCTAAACTTTAATTATTGTTAAAACTTCAATGCTTTGCTATTAATACCTAATGTCTTCTTTCTGCAAAATTTGTATGGAAATGAATATACGAACTATTCAGCAAAGATTCGGTATTCGAATACACTGTTTGTGACATCTCTAGTTATCACACAAATAAGGTATAATTAAAAATAGTCGTTTCAAATATATAATTTGATACAATTGTTGAGAAAAAACTTTTTACTACCTTTTATCCAATAATATTAAATTATATCTAATCCGATACAATTATATATAATACCCAAAAATTTGTATGTGGACAAAATTCGGATGAAATTGTATCTAATATACATAAAATTGTACAATCGAATTTGATTGCATCAAATTCGATATAATTTGATGTATTTTGGATGGTCTTATATGTTCTCATTTTCGGATCAAATTTGACATCATCGCATGTCTAATTTATATATAATTTGATATTGCCCATTTTATTTTTCTTTTTACTTGGGTTCTGACTTTTTTCTTTTTTCGTGTCTATGTTGATGTGTAGTATACATAAAGAAAAAATTTAATGAACGAAATAAAACGCGGTTTGCGTTTTTTGTACAACTTGTCTTTCTATTTGTTATTTGTGCAAAGAATGTGTTAATCAACACAATTATGGTAGCAACAAAAATTAGTTAAAGTTCAAAATCAGTTTTTTGCTAAAAGCGTTTAACTTAAACTTTTGCTAAAAACGCGATATCACAAAAAAAATTGCTTAATGTTACAATAGTTAAATAATTTTCAATAGACGTTAACCCTCTAATGCCTGAAATTTGTTTTGCAATGAAATTCATACCATGTGTTCGTCTCGAAAAATAAATAATAATTGCTTTTACAAAAACGATTTTCGCCGCCTACTTAAGGCGATATGAGCAAACAAAATTTTAAATCCATCTCGAAAACTAATGCAAGTAAAACAAAAGTTTTTACCAAAAATTATTGTTCTTACAAAGATATAACAATTATCCAAAAATAAACTTTTTGTGCTTCTTTTGATGAAGATATGGAGGTTTTCGCTTTTTGAAAAAGCGAAATTGGGCGAAAAAGTGCCTTAACTTCAATATATGTAAACTAAAATTTAACACGTTGCTACTACTACTTATTGCCTTCCTTACTCCAAATTTCAAAAAAATCCAGCCATTACTTTAAAAGTTAAGAGGATGTCCTTTCGAGATATCCTGGTAAAATCCTGTATGTCCTTGGACGAAAGTAAGGACTCATTATTAAATATAATGCTTTAATCTTACCTAAGATTCATTATCAAGAGTTTTTAGTCAAATTTAATTTGTTTTTTAGATTTTTGAAGTCTTAGCTATTTAAAAAATAATTATTTTTTGAACTTTTACAAAATTTGGACTTTCAAGTTTTATCGCGCTTCAACCGTGCACGGGACGCGAAATTTTTTTTCCCAAAACATTTAGCTAAATTGGTTCTATATCGAAATATGTCAATTTCTAAGTATAAAACCTTCATTCGACTCATTTGTGCTCAATTTAATTAAGCGTGACAAAAGGCACCCTCAGGCATTTGAGGGTTAAGCAAAATTGTAAACTAACATTTTTATTGAGTGTACGAAATGTGTTCTGTTTTCACACGAAACGTATAAGCAAACATAGTTACCTACTGTTTTCAATAAAATAACTTCCAAAGCAACAATCCAATAGAAATAACAATATTTGCATCTGTTGCAACATGCTTTTAAGAGTATTTAAATTTTTTTTGTGTAAGAATATAAACTTGTCTTAAAAAATAACGAAACGTACTAAGTGCATTAAAGGTGTTTCTTTGCTTCGTTCGTTTTGTAGGGAAATGAAAAATTAAAATTTAAAAATATTATTTTTTTTTTTTATTTTGAGCTCAGCAGCTGTTTTTGAACAAGACAGAGCAAAACTAGGCTGAATGTGTGTTTTTTGTTTTTTTTTACCTTCTTCTAGATGTAGCTTAGGAGAATGCATACAATGTATTCATTTTTTGTTTCTCATTTTCATTGTGCTTTTCATTCAGGCAGCTTTTTTTTCTTGTTACAAAATACTCGTCTCTAAAATTTGTTCGCTTGTTTGCCACTTGACAATAGATAGTATTACCATATCTTACCATATGGGGTGTGTTTTTAAATACCTTTTATTTAGACAGTTGTACTCTAAAACATGCATTTACAGTTTTTGTTCGATTATAAAAGTTGTTGATAATTTTAATTTTAATCTAAAGAAAACATTTATTTTTTATAATTTTCAAAATACCATCAACTTGAAAGTAAATTCATATCATGCAGTTTGTTATTCTGGCCATTCAAGTTAAATTGTTTTTTATTGAGTTTCTGCAAAAAATTTATAAATTTTTAACAAGGGCCTTTTCATTTCCAATCGACTATGTGTTAGCAATACTTTTGCTGAATCTACTAGTTTTGTGGCTAAAACTCAGCTCGCTGATTTTCAGAAAACGATTTTGCTAACATTAGCAATTTTTTTGCAATTTTTTTACCAACCAAATTAAAAAAAAAAAAAATTTTGTCACAAGAATAACATAGCAACGATCATATTTAAGACAATAAAAATTACCATTTCAACCGACAAATTCATTCATATTATTTCATTAAGAATTTGCTATCAACTGTTGGTCAGTCAAATAGTGTTAAAATCTTCGGTTGTAAAAAAAAAAATTGTAAACTAATTTTATTTTACGGTCTCAATTAAGAGTAGTTTGTTTTAAATGATAATTGGATAAAGTAGAATAGCAATTGTCAAAAATAAATACAAAAAATTTAATGTAACTATGCTGACACTTTTATACAGAAAATCCAACGTTTTGGCATGAGTATGTTTAAGAGCCAAAACACTACAGGTCAAGATATGTACATGTATTCCATTATTTAGTAACCAAAAAACAATGAGATCTTATTATTTAATTAAGATGCAAGCATACATTTTTACCTGCGGTAATTTTTGTGGTTCCCACCTCCCAAAATACAAATAAGCAATGGTTTCAGTTTAAAATAACAGTATTGACTTATAATGTCGAGACTTAACAGGATATGAACATTTTAAAAGAAGGATAACATAGCGGCTAACTGCCTTCAAATTTAAAAGTATTTAGTCTGCTATTTTTCCGGTTCGAATTCTAAGTACATATATGATCAACATCGTTATAAATTTCTGTTTTGGTATCTTAAAGGGTTTATGGCGGTGCACAGCAAAAACACAAAACTCAACACTAGGGTGGGGCGATTTGAACATCTAAATGGGGGCTTCGCGTTTCTGATTCTTGGGATTGTACTGAGCAAAAAAGTCCACTAGACCATACGTCTACGGTGAAAATCGATCTTCCAGATTTTGACTTTTTAGCCGTATTTTGTGAAAGTAACAATGTGTGGGATGGACATATCTCAGGAAGTAGGAGGAGCTTATCCAAGATTATAATATCAATCTTTGGAAGATTCTCTAGCAGATTAATGCATCAATTATATTTGTGGGTGGGGTTTAAGGGGTTAATTTTTAATTTCAAAATAGGGCTTTTTTTCCGTAAAGTCAAAATCTGGAAGCTCGATTTTCACCGTAGACGTATGGTCTAGTGGACTTTTTTGCTCAGTACAATCCCAAGAATCAGAAACGCGAAGCGCCCACTCTACTCAACACGTTAAAATATGGGGACAAATACACCCTATATGGTATTCTTGTTTTAAAATGTTCGTATTGGTTTCAGTTTTGGTATTTTAAACCAATACCGGTATTCTAAAATTCAAATGATTAGATTAGATTAGATCAGTAGGCACTATGCACAGCGACCAATGTAGGTATTTTGTGCTGCCTAAGGTTACCTACAGATTCAAGCTACCTATAAAGCCAATTATCCTATTAGGCAAAATATTCGTGATGTCGGAAGGCGAAATGAAGCGATCACCTAGAAACCTAAGTCTCCTATCACAAAGCCTGGGACATTCGCAGAGAACATGCTCCGAGGTCTCAGACACCATCTCGCAAAACCTACACAAATCCGTGTCCGATTGACCCTTCTTGTGCAGATGGTATCTAAGATTACAGTGTCCAGTTAAGTACGACGCCAGGGTCCTCAAACCCCCCCTTTCAAGCGACAAGAGTCGCCTCGACCCCCTACTGGAAAAAGAGATCAATCTTTTAGCCTGGCGCTGACCAGGAGAGTTTTCCCAGTAACCAGAAAATTCAGATTCTCTCCATGCCCTGAGCCTTTCCCTAATATACCTCGCAGGTATTCCAAATGATGATTTTCCAGAAAATTTCCCAAAAAACGAGTTTAAAGATTTTTCTTTAGAAAACAAAACTCTTATTCAGAAACAGATTCTGCAAAGTTTTTACTAATAAAAAAAAGTAGTTTTTCAGAAAATACTGCGAATTTAATGTATTTTTCCTTATAAAAATTCATCAAATTCTAAACCGGTATTCTGCTAAAACCCCGTATTTTATAGGGTCAATACATCAAAATCTCGGGTCCTATAAACAAAAAATTTAAGTTTTGTAAATGTTTGAGCAAAACGCATAAGAATAGATGGATTCCCAAGCAAAAGGCTCTTATATTCTTCAAATTTTGTTAATTAAGTTACGTAATTTGTTTAAACAATTTATGTATCAAAGAAATTATAAATTTTTTTAAAAGTTACTTGGAAACGGCGTATTATATAAAACAATTCCATAAGCCCCACCAAATAAATTCAATTAAGTCAACAAAATCTTTTTCAAATTCGATTTGGGCAATAAAATTATTCGATTATAAAAATTAATGTTGGGTCCAACAATAGAATTGCAAATCAAATTTGGAGATAGTTCATGTATGGATAAAAGTCGATTCTGACTGGCCTGTTCTCTTCCGAGAGGAAAACATTTTTAACGGAAATTGGTTTTTATCCCCAATGTACCGAAAAATGCGCGGGGAGCGGTAAAAATTAAAGTTTTGCACTAGGTGTTGTCTAGTAATCATACTGTTTTTTGTGATTCATTAAAATTTTTCAATAGATTATTTCTTGATAAATTTAAAAACAAAAACGTTCTGTTGTTAAAATTAAAATACGAAAATTTCCGTATAAATTACAAAAAACGTGAAAGTTTTGCGATATGAAGTAATGTTAACATGAAGAAAACACCTTCTCCTGCTAAAATATTTTACGGCCATAAATATGAGACATAAATATGAACACCGGTCTTGTTATTTAATTCCATCAAAACAAGAGCTAAATGCAAAACCGCCAAATTTAAGACAGACAGTCAGATCTCTATTAATTTTTTCTATGTCACACCGTGTTAGTATTAATTTAAACTTTTAAAATTCTGCAACATGTTTTTATTTGCTAGGTGCGAGTTTACGAACAAATAAAAAGAGAGCAGATTGAGCTACACTGATTAGTATGGAAACCCACTGATACAGTGTATGTTAAAGTTTTATTTTAGGAGCATATAAACCCAATATAAATAGGATAAATTTATATGAAAACTTATTAGAGTCCACAATCTAATAAATACTATAAGTTGTTTGTAATTTTAAATAATTTGAAGTGATTTATTTTATATAATTTCAAATAAAAAATGTGTACATTTTATAAGATAATATCAGTTAATTATATATTTTTGAAACACTTGCAATAATTTGTGCTTAATAATTTTTAATCATTTCGTTGGTTTATTTAAAAAAAAATGTGGTCTTCAAAATTTTTTATTTCTAGAAATTTTAATTTTGAGCTTAAATACTTTTTAGCATATATTAATATCAAATAAGATATAATTTAATGTCCCGGATAAAAACAAATCTAGGATGAATTTGTATCAAATTATATCGAATTTGATATAATTAGATACACATATATGAGCCATTTTTCGGACCAATTTTTAGGTGCTCCTATATGGGAACTTATCAAATAAGATATAATTTTATGATATTAAATTATTAAAATTTTTTTCTTTGTAGTATAATTGCAGTATTAAGGTATCCATACACTGCGCAATGTTCTTGTGCCAATTGCGCAATATATTAAAAGGCTGTTTATCGTATAAGAAGGTTGTACAATCCCAGGAAAAAATTACACAATCAAAACAGAAGGTGATGCCCACACTTGCTTACATATCTCATTGCCAAATTTAGTAACTGCAATACCAAACTCATTCCAACGATAGAGTCAAAAAGCAAGTAGTATTGTAATCAATTCTTTAAATATAAACCAGAAAGCATGAACTCAATGACAAAGTAATTATTTACTTAAAAGAAAATAACAATGTTATTAACTTATATGTATAACTTTTTGTACTCAAGAAGTAATCATATACTTTTTCTTAATAAAAGGACTTTATTGGAAGTAGTTCCTAATTTTAAAAAAAGAAGTTATACAATTTTAAAGAATTTATCTCATATATTTTTTCAAAGAAATTTTTATTTGCAGGAAAATAATACTAAAAACAGAAATTGCATGTTGCCTAAATTTTGTTAAACTGTGGTTAGGTATAAATTAGGGAAGCGGAAAATTGTGAGTGGAAGTTGAAATTACTGACGTTATCGTGAGTGAGTGTATAAAAAATTTCGAGGGTGATTGTGCGTGAGTCATATTTTTGTTTTTCAATTTTGAATTGTTCTATTTTTTTGAAAAATTTATATATTCGTGGATTATAGCTCCAAAATTATGACAAAACCATGTTATCATAAAAATTCGATGTTTCACTTTTTAAGATTTTATTTCCGTATGAGTTTAGATCGTTATATTTGAGTGACCTAGGAGAATCACATGTGAGTAAAAGTTGAATTAACTTATGGAACTACTTCTTTTTTTTAAATTTTAGTACTTCTTATTTTTTCTAGGGAACTATTTATTTATTTTTTTGTGTAAGTAGTTCGTAGTTTTACAATGGAACTATTTCTTTACTAAAAAATGTATGTAGTTCTTAAAAATATAAAGTAAATGGTTCTTCGGTAAAAAAATAATCAATTCTAAAGAATCAATTATTTTAGTCTCACGCCCTGTTAAAAGAATCGAGTAGGTAATCTAGTAAGGAATGCGTTCTGCCCAAAATGCTCGATTACAAACCCGCTTACCTTTTTGGAAATTTTTTGCTGGGATGTATTGGAAAAAATTAACAAGGGTTTGATTAATTTTCTACAATCAAGAAATGTGAATAATCCCATATTATGCAATTTTTATATCTCTCAACAACAGATCAAACCAGTGGTCCCATATTTTGTGAGTAAGTATTGAACATCTATTGCACTGTATAGTGTAAAATGCCAATAATATTGGAAATCATATTTTGCAATTATATTCTACGGTGTATGGATACCTTAAGTAAGACATGATTTCTTCATACTACATAAATATTTTAAGAAAACAGTATAAAAATTGCGTATGAGTGTTATTTAATCCAACATTGAAAATATAACACTCATACGCCAAAGTAGCCCATAAGGTATCAATGTGACTTTAACGCAGTGCTGTTTACAAAGAAAATGCTGTTCTCATGAGAATGTATTGGTGATTGAAAAGAATTAAATTAGAATGTATTGGTGCGATTCCAGGAATATAAGTCTGTGCATTATAATTGTTTCTACAGTTTTTACATGCAAGACACTCAGCTTCATTAAAAACATTTAAGCAAAATAAAATCTCATTTTCCCCATCTACATAACACATATTTGGTTTTTTAAATGTGTAAATACATTTATAAAAAGAAAAAATGTGAGTGGTTAAAAAAATTTCTTTGATTGTTGTAAAATACTATCAGTGTATATATTTTATGAAACAGTGCGGCATGGACCTGCTCTGTTGAATGACGATATGAAACTTATTCTTTTTTAACGCCCTCTGTTGAGTGTTTTGTTGATTTTCGTGTTGCGTACGTGTGAAAAGCCGATTATGTTTGTACCCCAGGGGATAGTTTGAACAGCATTCCTTTAAAGATACGTAAACTTTTAAGAACTGAAAACTTAAGATAAGAACACTACATAGCACCGCAGTAAAAAGCATTTAATATCTTAATGTATCGGCTGTAAACACAACTTAGGAAAATACAAAAATTGTCAATTCGGAGTTGCAATATAATGCTTTGAAAAATTTATTTTTGAATTTCTTAATGCATTAAAACATATTATAAATTTTTTTTATTGTATATCTACCAAATGTAGACCTTGCACATAACAAACAAGTTTTCAATTTATTTTTGAACAATGGTGATAATCTTTAACTTCGAGCTCATATATTAGTTCTCATTTAGTGAGAAAACTAGTTTATATGAATGTTTGATGTTTGCATGGGATTGTCACTTCTTTCAAAACGTGTTCTGATGATGGGAGCCTAGAAAATTCCCGAAATAAATCTATCAACACATTCCTGAAAGTGGTCAAGGTAACTACTTAACTCGGTAAGATGTTTTTAAAATTGTCAAATTTGTAGAAAAAATTTAATTATACTAAATTTTATGTTGAAACCGACTAATTTTACCACCAAAATAGTAAAACATGTGAATTTGGTGTTACTAATTAGTAGTCGAGAGTTTAACTTATTACCAGGCAACATGTTCCGTAACACCAGCCTATTACCGAGGTTTTTCAGGGAACTGCCAAAAATTGACACAAAAGGCATTTAAAGCGAAGAATGTCTGAAAAGAGCAACTGTAAAGATCAGAAATCTTAAGAAAAAGCTCTTTTTATGCACAAAAATTAAAAATAAAAAAATGACAAAAAAAAAAAAACAAATATGAGTAAAAGGTGCAACAAAAGCAAAAAAAAAAGTATATTTGTCATCTCTCAACCTAAAAAAAGTATGATTGATGATATAGTTTCTACACAGAGAAAATTTAATTCGTATAGTGAATTTAAAATTTCTTAAAATTAATGAAAAGCTTATTACTTTTAACGAAACTAGTTTTTAAATGCAATTTTTTTATTGCGTGATTTAAGCTATTAATTATAAAATATATTTTTCATAAATTTTTTGGAAGTAAGACTAGGACGAGTTCCAATTGCTTCTAGGAGTAAAATCATTAACATCATTTAGAGAATTTTCTTGCCGACCTACCAGTTTGGCCAACAAATATATTTTATCGTTATGGTGCCGAATTTGCCGGCAACCAAAATGTGAATTCGTTGCTTAACTTTGGACTTTTACTTAAATTTAGATTTCAAATTATACCCGATCGGTACAGCAAACATTTGTATGTTTCCAAAATACATATTTTAATAGCCTTTCTTACCGAACTGATTGTATAGACTCGAATAATTTAGCTGTACGCTCGGTAGGCTAGTTGGTAGCGCGCTAGCTAATCAGGGCGGTGCGTTCTATTCACAAACAATTTTAAAATTTCTTTCTTTTCATATTTTTCTTTTTTCCTCATCTTGTTTGCTTTCCTTTTTTACCTCTTTTCTCTTCCACTTTTTTCTTTTTAATTTCCTTTTTGATTTTCAATAACAGTTTTAATTAATATTAACATTTCCGTGATAGGTGCAAATTCAATTAACATTCAATAAATTTAATAATTGGATCCCGTTTAATAATTGGATCTGTGTACCAAAATACCTAAAATTACTTTACCCTTAAAATATCGTTACCGAAATAACTGAAAACCAGATATCCCCAAAATACCATTTCCGAAATAATTAAAATATCGTTACCGATAAAAACACGGAACCGAAATAATTTAAATAGCGTTATCACCAAAAAGCCTTTACCGAAATAATTGAAATAGCGATACCCCTAAAATGCTATTAACGAAATGAAAGAAAATGAGATTACCTCTTCCGATAACCGTATCGAATCGGTTACCATCCATGATTCTAAGTATTGTACACAGTAACAGTATTCGCTTTGCACATTATTTCAGGTATTTTTTTGAGTGTACTGTGTATACCAGTGGGATTTTCATTTCATTATTCATTTCTGCAACGTTGCAATGGTTTTGCACAACAATTCCACGTTTATAAATTATTCGCCAACATTCAACATTCTTTGCAACATAGATATTTACACACATATATGTAATATGTATTAGGGCGTTAGGAATGCACGCTGGAAAGAACTCCCTGCTGGAAATAATGCTGGTAATATACTTTTGTTTGGAAAACATTTCCGTTTCCCATTTGTCTAATACACCATGTTTGCTAGCAAATATAATTATGTTTGCCTGTAAACATACATATATATATATTTGGAAAAAGTGAAAACCATCTACCGCCAAACATATATATGTTAATTATGTTTGCATGACCCAAACATAATATCTAAAACTTATAAAATTGCAAATATATCTGTGTTTAGGTTTGCAAATTTGAATTATTGAAAATATATAAATACTTACCCATGCAGAAATTTGCCAACCGGACCAAAAAAATAGTACTGTCAAAACATTGGTGTTTTTATGCAACCCACCGTATTAAAAATCCCCAAGGGTACAGCTAATATTGTGTGTTCTAGGAAAATACTATTTTTTTTTTGCAAAGTTTGTGTTTTACCAGTACCACCCGCTAAATTCTTTGTAATGTTTTTTTTACCAATACTACAATCAATTTGGAGCTTTTTTTTAATATTTTATTATATTTCATACATTTAAAATGATGTATAATACTAAGACCGAACTGTATTGCAGCTTTTCAAATGTGTTTTATTATACATATTTCTCAAATTTTATTTAAGCTAATTTATAAGCGATAAGTTTTTTGAGTTACTAATGTTATGCCAACGTTGGCAAGTTCGCTCAAACCAACGATCCACTATTATCAATCAGGTAATAGGGCAATACTCTCAAGATTGTTAATTCCACGTTCTGAAAACGCACGACCAAACGTGGACGACGCTTTGCCAACACTACACAGAGGAAAATATTTCGCTACCTTTTTCAATTAAATCGGTTTGTTGAAAATTTTAAAAGCTCTCAATAAAAAATCAATTGAAACAATTAAATATTTGATCAAATTCGGAACTTGCTCGATATTTTTTTATATTATCGCTCAAAAGCAACTTACACATTTTTGTTGTTTTTTATAAATATTTAGTGGTATTAGGAATAAATATTTTAAACTGGTTTCAATTAGATGTTAATTCTTATTAGGTTTATTACTTTATTAAGCTAAATAATTTAGTTTCAGTTGTTTAAATCTGAATATTTATTTATTCTATATCATTATCATAAAATTAATAATTCAGTTTTTAAAGTTTTATTTCGCTTAATAAAAATTTGTTTAAACAGAAAGAAAATGTAAAAAATAAATCAAAAATTATTTCAAACAAAAAAAAAATACTCTGATTTTAACAACAGGGCTAATTTGTTCAAAGAAAAAATCCAAAAAAATTTTAAAATTCAAAAACGCTTCAATAGGTTGAAAAAACTTATTTCTTTGTGAATTTGACATAAGTATAAATACATCTGCTAATTGAATGAGAAGTTCATGCCGGTTTAATGTTATAAAATTCGAGCTATGAAAAAAAAAACATTTATTATGACAACAACGCTTTTATAAAAAAAAAAAATTTGATATGGCCACATTTTTTTTTTTTTGGTTTTGATCACTTTTTAATCAAATAAGTTATTATTTAATTGAAAAATTATTCAATTAAAGAGTTTTCAATTAAATTATCAATTTTTGTTGTTGGCGGCATTTTGACAAATAAAGTTATTGAATCGGTGGTTTTCGTGATTGAAATGGGTTTTTATTTTTTTGTTTGTATGCCGATTGTTTTTCTGCCTGGGAAGTTAAACACCTTACCCTTGCGTTACTTCGCCACATTTGGAATTACTAATAATATTTAATAAATAATACCAAAATCACATGTTTAAATGATTATATGTAATAATTAGTTCGTTTCTACTATGCCCTTGTTAAAATAATAGGGTTGGTTATAGAGTAACAAGTTACCTCTTGATTCACACGCTATCCACCCCTATTCACAAAAAAAAAAAAAATCTACTATTTCCCAGTATTTTGTCGTTTTCAAAAGAGAATTTACAATAATTTGACAATTCGTATCACCAATAATGGGAAATAGTATAGGGTCCGCCATCTAACTTTTTTTTTCCGATGCCGATTTTGCCAAAACAATCATCTTTTCAGATGAAGCTCATACTGCATGACCAGCCAAGGCAGCCATTTGAATGAAATTATTTTCCATTATTAACCGGAAGGATTGTACTTTCTAATAAAAAAAGAAATTTGAGAAAAGATTCAGTTTTTTTATAGCATTTTCAAAAAAAAAAGGTTATTTGGCGGACTCTTTTATTTAATACTCAATATACAATAATCAAAAAAAAAATCTTACATTTATACTGGGGGTAATATGTGTCTTGTAATGTGTTACCATAACGAACATGCCCTTCACACAATAAAATAAAGACTAATTTAAATCACGAAAACAAACGATTTAATTATTTTTATTGCTAAAATTCCGACAACAACGAAATGTGTCTTCTTCTTTTAAAAATTGATAGCTCATTTGATGATGACTTTTATTATATTTTTTATACACTTTTGATTAAAACTCAATTTATTGGATTAAAAATTGCTCAATATTGTACACCTTCACAAAAGGCCTTAAAAGGGTGTTGTTGTCTTACCAAATGTATTTTTTTAGCGTGAATTTTGTAACATTGATTTTAGTTTAATGCATATAATTCTTATTTAGTGTATACATTTTTTTAAATTTATCTGAATAAATGGCTCACACAAAATAGTTTTTTTTTTCTGTCTATTGAAATGTAAGGAATATGGAAAATGTTTTTTCAAATATCGTAATTTGATTAGAAAAATTCAGTTAAAAAAGTTTTTAGATGTTTAAAAATTTATGATCGTTCAAGTCTTTAAAAATTTTAAAAAGTCTTAAATATTTTTTTTTAAATAATTTTGGTAGAAAAATTTGAAAATTCGGTTTACTAAAATCATAGTACAGTATTTTCGGAACATTAAAACAATTTTTTTTTTTCAAATTTGTATCATCCAAAGTGTCGAAATACCCTCTTCAAATGTTTAGTAACCAAATAAACCGGCAATATTTTATTTGGATCTAAAAAAGCATTAAAAATTTACTAAAAATGAAAAATTTGCTCCTAAAACACACATTTTCTTAAAGAAATCGTAGTTTAAAACTAATTTTTCAATAAAGTTGGAATAACTTTTCGAAATTTATTTTAATTGCCAAGAGAAGAGTCAGGAGCAACAGTCTTAAATTCATAAATTTAAATATTGCAAAAATGGTTTAACTTCCGAAATCAATGTTGAAAACCCAAACAAATATTTTTTATTGAAACATAAAATTGGTCGATGAATATTTACGGGTTAGGGGAATAAAAAGATGGTGGCTTATGTACTATATTTTCGCTGGTAAATGTATATAAATAAAAAGATGGCGGATTTTTTAAACGTTATAAAATATTTAGGATTTTATTTTAGGTTATGTTTAATTTTAAGTCTAGGGTTTTAAATTGTTCATAACCTAACTTGGTATATGGGGTTTAATATTTAACAGTTTTCTTTAATTCTTTAATTCACTAATTTCACAATTTTCATATTAATCTTATTTTTCAATTTATAATTCAGTCTTAACTTTAGACTTAAGTTTTAACTTGATTTATAAGTTTTGGGTTTAAAGATAAATCTTCACTTTTAAATTTAATTTGATGAACTTTAACCAATTGATTTTAAACTTTTAAAAACGGGATGTTGTCTGGACGACGAGTAGAAAAATTCTGATGATGTTTTGATGACAAGTCAATTGATTTCAGTTTTTTTGACATGTTGGTCAAACGTCATTAGGTGGGAAGGGTTAGTGTTGGTACCTTGGCACAATTGGTTGGTACCTTTTGTTCACTAAGTGAACAGTCGATAACTAAAAACTAAATGAAAAAATCGCTGAAATATGCTATAAAAATATGCCTTTGTTCTAAAAGTACTAAAATATGCTAAAAAATACGATTTTTTTTTATCAAAAATAAGATTTTTTATCGAAATATGCAAAACTAAGAGTAAAATATGCAAACATATGCTATAACAAATCAATGACAAAATTCGGCAATTGTTCGAAGAAATAAAGAAAAAATTATAAATTTTTCAGTGCTCCCCGGTAGGCTAGTTGGTAGTGTGCTGGCTTATCTGTGCGGGGGTTGTGGGTTCGATTCCCACCAGAGGCACTGGTCTGTCTTCGCTACAACGCGCCGAAGGCCATAGTAGCTAGTGCTCGGTTAGGGTAATAGGATATAATTTGTAATTATATAATTATTAATTAATAAAAAAAAAAAAAAAATTAATTTTTCAATACGACGCACAGGACAAAACATGAAACAACATATTTCTGGTTGCGCTGAAACAGACCATATTTTGTGTAACAAAAATTCATAAGAACTTCTAAGAATTTTAGATTTATAGAAGTTTAAATGTTTCGGTGGGAAACAGAAATAAAAGCCAGAAATTTAACAAAAAAAAATTTTTAATTCTGCAATAAAATTGTAAATAAAAAGACAAGCGGTAACCAAAAGTGTAATAGGTTGGGAAAACACTTAAAAAAAAAACAAAGTCAATATTTTTTAAAACCAGTAAATCTTAAATTAAAAATCCAAAAAATTGTAATATTTTGAATTATATTTGTTTATTTTTAATTTTATATAAGTGTTTGACAAATTGTTTTCAGATTTTATTCGATATAAAAAGTGTGTGTTCAACGGTTACTTTGATGACCTTAAAATTAAAAATTCCGAATACTTTTACTGACGTTAAAGAAGTTTTAATTTGGAAAATTATGATTTTTTTTAGCCTGGAACTCTTGAGTAGTGAAAATACGACACAAGAAAAAAAAAAGAAAATATATATAAAATATAAAAATATATAAAATATCCTAATTTTTCGGTTAAAAATCCATCTCAGAGTTCCCACAGAAAAATTTACAAAAATGTTAAAAGAATATACAACTATATAAATATTATGGGCAACTATATAAATATTTCAAAAAACAATAAAAAAAAACATTGATTTTATCTTGTTTTTTATATAAAATGCTTTTGAGCTTTTAAAGTTTTCAACAAATCGAATTAAGTAAAAAAAGTTGGCAAATATTTTTTTTTGTATATAATTTTTAATAATTGACATATTCCATTAACTTTTTTTTTAATTTTTTACATAATCAGATTTATTTTACAAACGATTGCTGCAATTTCTTCGCAAAATATCAAACTTACAACACAAATAGTTTAAAGATTTCATTAAAAAAATTTGATGGTATTTCTTCTAAAAGTCAACGCGATTTGTAAATAAATAGGACACCCTAATATAAATATGTAGATGTTTTTAAATTTTTTTTGTGTTATTATTTTGCTAATCCCATCTCCAATATATTTCGTTTCTTGTTATTTTATTTTTTTCTTCAAAACCAAACCGTATGGTGTTAGATTGTTCATCGAGTATGCACATGAATAAAAGAAAAGTGCAGTTTTTTTTTTGCAATGCGGAAATATTTGAATTTCACATGAATTTAAAGGAAATATTACGGAATAAAATTTGCGATGGTGATATAAATGTTTCCTTCAGTTAAAAGAAAAAAATAACACACACAAAAAAAAAAACAATACTGTCGAAGCAAAAGTTTCATGGAATTCAAAAGACTTTTTTGTAGTTTAGAAAAAATAGGAATTAGGGGCGTATAAAAAGAGACATTAGAAGTTACGGACTCTAAAATGATCTATAAATGGCGACGCATGAATCAAAAAACAAAGATAGCGGTATCAAGGGGCTTGGCAAAAAAATAAAAAAATATTTTTGACATCATCTTCAGCTAAAATGTTAAATAGCGATGTTTAATTTCTATTAGAAAGGGACTCGAAAATATAATGGACGCATATTAAACAATTTGCATTTTTACAAGCCATTTCAATTATTTACACTTTTGCTGTAAATAATTGTAGTTGTTTGAGTTTTTTATACAGTATCTTTACTTTTAAGTGAAAAACAGTAATTTGTAGAAGAAATTTCTGATTTGACTACAATTGTAGTTCATTTAAAAAAACAAACCACATCAAATTACTGTATTATGATTTTACATTCATTTGATACAGTAGTTTTTTTTTTATTAAAAAAATAAAACAAATAAATGCTTGTTTTTTTTTTTGATACTGTATATGTTTTTCATTTTTACTACAATTGTGGTTAATTTTTTTGAACAGCAAAACACAAATTACAATGTTCGTTGAATTTATAGAAATGTAAGTCGTCCTTTCTTCAAGTGAAATTTCATTTGTTTTTAACTACATATGCAGTGGTGTTTACCTACTGTAGTGGTCTTTAACTACATTCTAAACGTACTTTTCAAATAATTTTAAAATGTTTTTCAATTTGACTTCAATCGCTAGATTTGTTTTATACAGAGTGATTTGGAAAATACTTGTGATATTAAGAGGAATTCTCAGGGTGGGCATTTCAAAGCTTCTTATAATATCGGTAGTTGGCTACAACAGTAACATTAAGACTGAAATAAAAATATAAAAAGGCGATTCCATCAAAAACATGTTTCTTATTATATAACAGGTTTTATTTTACTATTTTTTTTTGTTTAATTTTTAAATATCTTGAACACAGGACAAAACCCCGCTAAAATACCGAAACTGCGATTTACAACGTTATTTTTTGATTAAAAAAAATTTAATTTGTAGAACTTTGAAATAAAGCTTGTGATATCAGTAGTCACATGCCACTATTAAAATCGTAGTTTTAAATTTTTCATAGCGGTCTTGATGTGGGCGTGGTAGGCAACTACCGTTATAATGAAAATGCAGTGTTCGCCAACCATGGAAAATCTTAATATTTGTCAAAGGCTACACTCGGTGTTTGTTGGGTGTTCATATGAATACAATGAAGCTTTTTCTTTAAGCGAAACTGTTTTGCTTATCAGGTGTCTATTATTGGATATTATGTTAATACAAGTTTGTTATAATTTTTATTAAAAATAAAAATTATTTTTTTTTTTACCTTTAATTGTGCAATGAAAATGAAAATTTCGAGGCCATACTCTATATTTCTTCATTAGAATATTGTCCTAACACATAATCTAATCTTAATAGCTAAAATTTTAATTTAATTAGCACTTAGCAAGCAAATTTATATTTTTTTTTCATACACTTCAGTGACTTTTTTTTTTATTTTTTGATTGATCAAAGTCCACGCAATGTGGCATGTTTCCATATTCTCATGTTAACAAAAATATGTATTTTCTATTTGCTTTAACGTCAAAGGGCGCAACTTCTATAAACTGAAACATTCAAAATAATATTGTATTCCTTTACCTTTTTGATAACTTTGATTGTTGATGCACGTAAAAAAAAACTACTTTGAGTATATAGAAATAGAGAAGCTACCTTACACAGTATTTTTTGGGCTTACCAAGCGAACTAGGGCGTGGTAATGTAAACATTTTGTTTACACTAGAAAATAATTGCAATAATTGTTGATAAAAAATTGTTGCTTCAAACACTAATTTTTATTTCTATATATTGTTATTTTCTATTAAATTTTTTATTATTGTAAAAATTTTAAATGAATACAAATTTTATTAAATTATTATTCAAAAACTTCATAACAATTAACGAAAACTTTTAAATTTCTTCAACAGTTTTAATTTTCTCGGTGCGAGTTTACGAACAAAATAAAAAAAGGACAGATTGAGAGAGACTGAGATAGATAGAGACCCACTGTGTTTAAACGGGTTATAGGGGTTTGCGAAGATGTGTCAACAAATCTTCACTTTAAAAATAAAAACACAAACTTTTTAATTCAAACGTTATAAAATGTATCCTCTCTTAATGTAACGTTAGTGTCAATGTTAGAATTTTTATTCAATTAGTTTTGGATATTTTACAATTTTATTTAGATTTAAGTATATTAAGGGTTTATAAAATTCTCCAACAAATCATTGAGTGTATAATTTTAATATAAATTCACGGGTAATGGTGATTGACCTTGTTGATATATAATGTACCTGTTCGTTGAACAATTCGAGTTTGTGCAATTATTTGTCCACTAGCATCTGTCTGAAGTTGGCTGCAGTTGCGCGGGCCAACAGCTGGTGCTACTGACAACTAGGGTGCGTTGGTGAATACGGTGCACTGTGTCACGAGGGTGGCCAAAAATGGTTAAAGTCAATGTTAGAATTTGAACGTTTTTTTTTATTTATTTTTTTTTAACACTCTGGTTAGATGATATCTAAAATATCATCTTAAAATGTTTACAAATTGTAAAGTTATAGTGGTTCAAAATTAAGATTTGTTTACAGCATACGAAATTTATGGAGAAATCCCAAATATAATGTTCATTTATAATACTAAGAATTTAAGTATTTGAATGTAACGGCTACCAAAATTTGTAACAGGGTTGTAAGTGATGCTTCTAGTTATAATTACAACAATTAAAATAATATCGATGTATATAAAAACAAAAAACTAATATAACTGTAAAACAACACTGTGTTTGTTTACAAATATTGATCATATGTCAGATACCGTTTGAAAAAAATAGTGGTGAGGCATTGTCAAGATTTTTCAGCAACCGTGAACTTTCGTAGAGAATTTAGAAGAAAGTAGAAATAACACTTTTCCTGTTTTTTTGTATTTTTTAGCTGCAAGTATGTATTTTAATATATTTAAAGTTCAGCTGCCCGATATTGCCCGAATTCTTTTTGTGAGAGATAAACCAAAACAGACCCTGCGATGTTATGCGTTATGTTAAAGATTTTGTAGAAAATCATTTTAAACGAGCATTATTAGAAAGGGAACAATAGAAAATAAGGCTTACTCTTTTAAAATTTTCTAACAATTGGTCTAAATATCATCGCATGAGAGATAGATTTGAAACTGAGTTGAGTGACTGGCTAGATAGCGAATTATTTGGTGAATTCATTTGTAATGTAAGTTTCCGTATAAAGTTTTGGTTTTGCAATAAAACTAAATTGTGTTATACTATATTAGGAAGCAAATACAAGTGGTAGAGGCCGACTGAATGTTTTCTACGAGGAGGGTTCAATGAGAACAAAAAGGAGGCGAGTGGAAGAACTTGTCGCTTCTACTTCATCTGAAGCTCTTAAAAAAGCCGCAGAGAGGGTAACAGGTTCAAATACTAATAAGAAAATTTCTGTGCTCTAGCATTATACATTGATATGGATTTATCTATGAGGCAGTACAATATGATGAGAAAAGTAGTAAATGCTCTTCACGAAGATTGCTTTCCGTCATACTATATGATTGCAGATGCTAAAAAAAAAGATTTTTCCTGATGGCATTCAAGTAACAGAAACTTCTGCAGAGGTTCCCTTACAAAAAAATTTTTGACAAAACTGTAAGAAGCATTTTAGATGTTCATGATATTGATACCGAAAATGATATAGTTTTGGAATGCAAGTGGGGACGGCAGTAGTGGTCATAGTGTATACAAACAAAAATTTGAAAATGAGGAAGCTAGTGATGAATTTATGTTTGTTACTTCTTTCGTTCCTTTACGCTTGTTGGATTGGGCAGATGATCAAGTAGTTTGGGAAAATGATAAACACTCATCTTGGAGGTTATGTATACCACTTAAAATTATTTTTACAAAGGAGAATCCAAATGTAATACAATCAGTAAGGGATAGCATAAATTCAGAAATTGTAGGTCTAGATACATATAAATACATTTCAAAAAACAAAAATCTTAACGTTCATTATAAAATGCAGTAGACGATGATAGATGGTGCAGTTTTAAATGTATTAAGTGGAAACAGTAGTAGTTCAACTTGTGCTTTATGTCGAGCTAAGCCATCTGAAATGAACAGCTTATCGGTTTTCGAAAGGCCTGTGAATGAGCAGTGCTATCAGTATGGATTGTCGACATTACATGCATGGATCAAATGTTTTGAATGCATTTTGCATATTTCTTACAAACAGCATATAAAGAAATGGAAAGTGGTAGGAAAAGAAAATAAAGATCAGGTTGCTGAGAAAAAGAGAAATATTCAAGCCAAATTTAAGTCTGAAATGGGTCTTATAGTTGATAAGGTTAAGACGGGGTATGGCACAACGAATGATGGCAATTTTGTAAGGCGCTTCTTTTCTAATGTGGAAATTTCAGCTCAGATTACTAATGTAGATGTAAGGTTAATAAAAAATTTTTCCATTATTTTAAGAACACTTTCAAGTGGTCATTATATAAATATATCAAGTTTTGAAAAGCTTTTAAAAGATACTGCACTTTTATACTTCGAATTATATTCTTGGTACTATATGCCTTCAACTGTGCACAAAATTTTAGTTCATGGTACAGATTTTATTAAATATTCTACCATTCCCATTGGAATGTTATCAGAAGAAGCAATAGAATCAAGTCACAAAATTATAAGAAATGCAAGATTAAGACATACGAGAAAAATAAGTAGGATTGCCTCCATGAGAGACCTCATAAATTATCTTATTTTGCAGTCAGAGCCATCAATTTCGATGCATAGTCAGAAAATACTTTTAAGAAAAAGTGATTTAAATGATCTGAAAGGGTATTTAGTTGAAAAGGAAAGATTTAGCGACATAAAAACAGCGAATGAATCATTGGTAGAATCTGAAAGTGATTACAGTGATAATTGTTAATATACTTTGATTGCCTGTAATACTTATATATATTTTATGTATGTATGTTAAATATGTTATGTTAAATAAATAAAATTTATGTTTCTAAATTTGTTTTTACTGAGCGGCAAGGACTTACGTACTAAAATTACTTTTGTAAAATTTTGCAAATTATAATAATTTTTTTATTTGGGTTGTATGGGAGGTGGGCGTGGCGCTTGTACGATTTTTTTGAAAATTGGAAATATGTTAAAATATTAATAAATATATTCACATGCAAACTGTCGCTCTTATCTGATTACTAATTTCCAAGTTTTAACAATTTTTAAAATTAGGTTGTATGGGAGGTGGGCGTGGCACTTGTTAGACTTTCTCCAAATTTCGCATAAATACTTCTTTTCCTAAGAAAAACATTCATGCCAAATTTCACCTCCCTACTCTAGCTGCTTCTATTTTTGGCCACCCGTTGTATGAAATCGCGACACAGTGCGGTGTTGCCATCATAAATTGTTCACGGGCGTGAACACACTGGTATTTTCCACGTCAAACTTTACATCATATTTTCAAATTCCTAGGCAAACTTTTTTCATACATATATAAATTGCAAATCAAATAAAAATGTTTGCCGAATTGCAAACTCATATGCAAATATAATAGTATCATTGATGGCTGAAAACAAGAACGATACAGCAGCTTTATCATTATTGTTGAAAACATATTAAATGTATCTGAATGAAATAGCCTAAAATTTCTTGATCTATTAAACTTAATGCTTTTTAGTCAATATAATTATTTATTTATTAAGAAAGATTTGTTTATGACCAATTTTTATAGAAATATTTTATTAAATTTGGATTTCTTCAGGGGCTAGTAAGGGTCTGTTTTCTTATTATTAGTATGACAAAAATAAAAATTTATGTATATAATTTTCCACTCGACGTTTCATCGGATTTTTCAGAGTTTTTTAGAAGTTTTTATTTTTATTAAATTGATTTATTTGACTACATCGATTAAATATTTTCATCAATTAAAGAGTGGAGACTAATAAGGGTATACAGACCATATTTTAGGAATAGGGGTTCTTTTACATACACAGGAAAAACTAAAAACGGGTTTCAATTAAAAAATTTATTTAATTAATTACTAAAAAAATGTGTTAACGAAACGTTTATATGTATATGTGTTTTATGTATCTGTTTATGTGTATTATGTGAATATGTGTCTGTTTGTGTATTTGTGTGTGTGCTGGTTTGTAAACTACAAATGCATTTGGTATTATATTCTAAAACTTTTCTATTTAACATACAGTATATGAAAAAATAAATTGAGAATTATTCCTGAAATATTTAACTGAACCAATATTAATTGGTTCCAATACCAATATTAATTGGTTCAGTTAAATATTTGATTAAAAACAAATTTAATTCAAATCATATCTTTTATTAGATATTTTAGGTTGATAGTTTTTTCTGTGTAATATAATTGAATTTTGCTATTTTTCTGAGTTTTTATCTAAAAAAAATTACTTTCAAAGTTTAATGTTCAATTTATTTAATTTACTTGCGAAGAACTTTTTCTTATTTTTTCACAATTCGAAAAATACAATAGTTAAGCAAATCATTTTTTTGAAATATTTTAAAGATAACGTTCTGTAGTTGTATTTTTACTTTTCACATTTGCAATAATATTGTTATTGTAAGTGCTATTTGTAGTTAAAGCAGTAACATCAAAAAGGATTGGATATATCAATGTTAAAACAGCTTTAAAAATTTATTGATTTACTGTTATCGTTGAAGGGTCAAAACAGAAGTATGAGTAAAGCGTTATTTCATAACATTCAATTAATTTGTTTAAATTTATTATTGACTAATAAAATCTACTAAATGCATTTATATTTTATCCCACCATTTCCTCAAGGAATGTCCTTGAAATTTATAAATAATGTTGCTCTGGTAATACGGATAGTAAATACAGTGCCAAATCATAATTTTTAAAACATGCTTTCAAGAATAAATTGATCTGTATACATTTTTTCCAAATTTTTCTAATTTTCAAGTTTAAATTTTTTGTGACTTCTACTAAATTTTTTATACAAAATTTTGCATATTGATAAGTGTATTCTAGACCTATAGGTATGCTAAAAAACTATTTAAAAATATCAAGTTTTGACCATTTCCTAATTTTTTTCCCGTCTCCTGAACAATTTACTTTATGGTCTGTGGCAAACTGCATGTCAAAACTCATTATCAGCGAGGTCGTAAGCAGTTTTACATGTTGCTTCATGAAAACAAACACAAATTTTGTACCCTAGCTTACCGGCTGCATTACAAAATAAAAATAAAAAATAAGAAATTTTCTATATAACTACAAACATCAAACTACAGAGTATTCTGAGTGAACTCTTTCTTTTTAAAGTTTAATAAAGATGTTGCTCTATGAAAAGTAATTCCCTTTAGGGGGATGATGCGTCCCTTTATTTATATCTCGAGCGAAGTATACCAACGCGCACCACCAACCCCAAAAATAAAACTGTGGCAATTCAAATTTCTAGCATTTTTTTGTAGGTATATATTTATGTCTGTATCATAATTTTGCGAAATTTGGAACCTAGGGTCAAAAATGTCCAGGATATGAAAAATCGTGACAAATTGCCAAATAAAAATAATTTTTTGCTTTTTATTCCAAGATATTTTGTTGAAATTGTTTATCAATTCTAAGATAAATAAAAAGTTAAGACCCGATTTGAAACCTTATAAAGCTGACTTGTTTTCAAAAATTGTGTACTTTTTTTTTAGATATTTTTAGGATCATCCCTAGTTTAACTTAATTTGTTGGGATTTTGCAATCAATATCGCAAATTGTTGTTAAATGTACTTTTTTTTTTTTTTTTACAGAAAAGAGGAGCAAAACTCAGGAAATTCTTCCTATTAATTAATGTGTTGCTTTCTTTGGAAAGGGGATAGTGGAGAGATGAAAGGTGGTGAAAGATGAAGGGCTTCAAACATGTCAAGACTGTAATTGCGCGAGTAGACAAGTCTTAGAACAGTTGTTGCTCGCCACCTGATGTAGAGTTGGCGAATTTATTGAATCTTTTTGTTTCATAGCCCCCTGATTCATTATTTTACTTCGGTGGGGTTAAGTGCTATGGGAACACCGAAGGTGGGCGCAGCGATACATATAAGTGATAGAAAACTCATACATATTAATAAATACTTCCATGTTTTTATATGTACTAAATTCTTAAAAAAAAATCTGAAAACACATAAAAAATAGTGGTGATGCAAAAATTAGATTTAAGTGCATTGGATATTTAAATTTCTCATTTACGTGATAATAAAAAATAATAAATGTGAGTTATTTAATCGTTTGCACTATAATTGTATTATTTATTATCCACTTACTTGAATCTACAAATATTGTATCAAAGTACTAATATGTATAATCAGCTATTTCAATTAAGAATTAAAAACCGTGGAATAAATCTGTTAACGTTATGATTTAATTTAACATGGCTTCTTTTAAGCACAATTACTAGAAATTCGGAATATGGATTGTAACATACCAATAAACAAATATAAACTAGGCATAATCTTAAAAATTTATAAAAAAAAATTGCAAGACAGCTTTCTAAGCATTTATAAGTGTTTATCTTAGAATTGATAAACAATTCCAAAAAAAAATACTAAAAACTCTTTTGATTTTGCAATTATATACCAGACATTTTAATTATGATACAGAAATCAATGTATCTACTTAATACAATTTACCAATATTATATTACCAGCAAAAACATGCTAGAAATTTGAATTATTTTGTACAATTTGCTTAATGTCCCTATTTCAATTCACACTCGAATAACAGATTTTTTTTTTTTTTTTTATTAATTAATAATTATATAATTACGAATTATATACTATTACCCTAGCTGAGCACTAGCTACTATGGCCTTCGGCGCGTTGTGCGAAAACAGACCAGTGCCTCTGGTGGGAATCGAAACCACGACCCCCGCACAGATAAGCCAGCACGCTACCAACTAGCCTACCGGGCGCACATAACAGATTTTATATAAATTTTTTAATGTTGTTTTTCTAAATTACAATAACTAAGTTTAAAATATAACTCTAGCTCATGTATTAGTTCTCATTTAGTGGGTAGTAACTAGGTTATATGAATGTTTGATGTTTGCATTAGGTTGCCACTTCTTTCAAAACGTGTTCTTAAAATGGGAACCTGGAAAGTTGTTGTTGTACAATAATATAAAAATATTATTAATAATTTTTTTCCTAAGATTTATGTGTTAATTTTATCTTTAAATATGTTGCATGCTAGTGTCCGTATTTCAATTCACACCACTGTATGTTACGTCAAGCAATAAACTAAATTGTTATAAAATTCTCTAGAACTGCTGCTGTTTTCATTGTCTCTGAGATAGGAAGACAAAGTCCATGCTCCATTGCTTTGAATAAGCTGTAGATTTTTTTTTTTTAGTTTTTTCTTCAAAACTTAATAAAATATTAGACCAAATTTTATATAGAATATTTTTATATGTTTAACTCCTTATGCAATAGTTTATATATATATATACATGTATACATACTTACTTATATTCTTTTTGAACATATTTTATCATAAAACTATTTACAAGTTTTTTGTTGTTACATGTTGGTTGTGTTTTTCTAAGGATATAAAGTCAACAGTTTTGAAAATGTTCTATAGAGCGGCATATTTTTGTATGAAGAAAAACTATTTTTAGACAATTTCAATTTAATGTTGATATTATTATAGTATTAGGCCTATAAGTTATTTGGTGCAAATTTAAGAAAAATCGGTTACCAAAATTTTAGATTTTTGAAAATTGTTCTTAAATTCCTTTAATAAAAATATGTTTTGCACACATAATTTGTTTATTAGTTTTGGCTTGCTGAACAAGAATATTTTTAAAATCGGACTAACGGTTTTCGAGATATTGCGATTTGATTTTCACTAAAAATGCCGTTTTTTTCTTCTATTCTAGCAAAATTTTGAAAATTATTTTAGAACTTTTTGTTTTTGCACTTAAATACTACGCCAAATATGTTTTTATATAATCATTATTATATCTGAAATTAGAGATGATGTATCACAAAAAATATTTTCGCTTTGTGCGTCCGTCGCCAAAGGTTAAGTAATCCGATTTTTCTTTACTTTCGTACCACAAATCTATTGGACCTGGGTCGTAGCCGGGAAGCCGAATTTTTATTTAAAATTGTGCACCGCGATTTTTTCTTTATGTTTTATTTGAACTTGGGTTTCATTGAGTACTCATAAGTGAAATTTTAGCTGAGGGCTAAAATATCAACTTAACTCAAATTAAAACAGAGTTGTTATGCGAGAACAAGTTACAAACTCCGACCAATACCAGAGAGTAATTATGCTTTGTTTGAAAAATTTAACTTTAAGTCATCAGAATTTTTGAAACACGTTTTTACAATGTAAAACAAGTTTCTTTCACCAAAAATGTATTTAAATTATTTTTTTTTTCAGCAGAAATACGGACTTTCCTCCATATCCGCCATAATTAAATCGGCCCATAATCTAACGAAGTGGATTGAAGAATCTCCTCAGTATTATTTTTTTAACACTCATGATATATTTAAAGGTCAGCGCCTAAAATATTTTAATATTTTTTTTTTTTAATTTGCTATTCATAATTGGAGCTTTGAAAATAAGGCAAAAGTTTAAATAAGTTTTTGGCCAAGTGCGGGTAAAGGTTAACAACCTTATTAAACTAAATATTTTTTCCGAAATTGTCGGAATTAAATATAAAATCATTTTTATGAACAATTTTTGAAAATCTGGAAAATTTTCAATGTCTGGTAGCTACACCTAAATATTTTTCGAAAAATTTGAAGAGATAAGAATTTTTTTTTTTTTCATGAATCTTAATTTCCCTCAGGGTGTTCGCGTCAAAAATTCGGCGTTTTAAAAATAAGAAGCAGCCTAATCAAAATATAAGCGAATTTTTTTATTTTGCTTAAAACTTTTTTAAAAAATATAGTTTATATTTTTTTCATTGTTGGCATGGCATTTAACGTTTTGTGGTGTTTATTTGGGTGTGTGTATGAATGAAGAATGTTTGGGAATGCTTTTTCTATTTATCTTTGACGCTACTTTTATCTAGTGTCCGGCCGAAGACTTCAGCCAAGAAACGAGATTTGTTCGGTTTTTTGTTATTACGAGACAATAGGACCACATTTTGATATTGAAAATACGTTTGTTGAGCCGTTGTAATTCGATTTTGAGTAAAAAATTTAAAGAAAAAGCCTAAGTTCAGCTGTATAGTTAAATAATCGGCCACCGAAGTTTTTCCGATTTGGCTGGTTATTCGGCGGCCGATTATTAAATTCATTGCTTAACTACAAACTTTTCTTTAAAGTTTAAACTCAAAATATTATCTAATACATCCAATAAATATTTTTCCATTTCACAAATTTGTCCATAATACTTTAAAATATCGAATACCGACAAAAAACTTTTTCTGGCCGAAGTCTTCGATGGGACACTACTATTAGCGTAGAGTTGCTGATACTCGACTTACTGTTGTTCTTGTTGCCTTTTAAAGTTAGAAGTTTTGTCCTTTTGTGTAATAATTCGCTTCGTTGCTTCGTATTCAATATTTTTTTTTACAAAACTCATATTGCTGTCTGTCCGTCTGTTTGCCTGCCAGTCAGGCAGTCCTTACGTAGTGGTTGCTTTTCGCTATCTTTGTAGATATTTTATATGTTTGTATATGTTGGATGTTCGTGGTAGTGTATTGTAAGGTCATTTGGTTATATTATTTTGCAACATCAACTGTTTCTGTAGAATAATTACTTATAAATGTATTTCTTTGAGAGTTTTAAGGATAACATGAACTTATTTAATATTATAATTTTCAGCCATTTTTTGATTATTGTTGCAATTTCCATTCTTTAAATTTTGTTGGATATTTTTGTGTTGGGACCTTTTTAAAATAATGAGCACAAAAAAAAAACAAGATTTTATAATTTACCTCTTATGATTTCAGCAAAACTTGGTATAAAGTTCAAAGTTTATATCGTAACCCCGAAACAAATTAAAACCGTTGAGATGCATGGCCTAGCCTACTTTTAAAAGTGTAATATTTAGTAATTTTGTTGATGGAGTATTTTTTAAATGAAATAAATAAATAAATAATAAAATAAATTTAATACTTATATTACTCATTAATTTTTTATTAATTTTTTAAAATATTTTCAATCCAAGATTTGAAAAATCACGGAATTACAACGTTAAAAACTTTAGATATAATTCTAACAAAACTGAATCTCATTATAACGGAGAAAAATGAAAGGCAAAAATTAATGCAAATATATCATAACGACCCTATCCTTGGCGGACATAGTGGACTAAAGAAATTGTATGCTAAAATTCGGACAAAGTATTACTGGAAAAGAATTACACGTGATATCGCAAAATTCATTAAAAATTGTTTAAAATGTAATCTAAACAAAGTTAAACCATCAAATACGGAAGAACTGGTACTTACACCGTTTCCAACAGCAGCATTCGACGTAATAGTCTTAGACACAATAGGTCCATTACCCCAATCTACGAGGGTGGATCAATAAGTCCGTGACTTTTTAAATAAAACATAGTTTTTTTTTGCAAAAAAAAAAAATTATTTTTCAACATAATCTATTTTTAGCTCAATACACTTAGTCCAACGTTTCTCCATTTTTCTATCCCTTCCAAAAAAAAATAATTTTTTGAGGTCCATAAAATAGTCATTTCTTTGCCATATTAGATCGTTTTTTTTTTTAAATCCTCTTTAAATCGGTCCAATAAGTTGGCATTATATACGCCGTTTATTGTTTTTACCTTTTGAAGGTAATCGATGTGGATTATCCTGCCTGCATCCCAAAAAACTGTTGCCATCACCTTATTGGCCACGATTACGTTTATGGTCAATTGAGGGCAAGCGCGGCACCCATCTTGCAGACAGCTTTCTTAAGCCCAACTGATCATTTAAAATCGAAACCACACTGCCATATGCAATGCCTATGGCAACAACAATCTAACGCACTTTTACTCTGCCAACACCATATTAAGGAATTTTTTTAACATTTTCGGTTGTATTGACCTCAATTGGCTGTCCAGAACGTTCAGCGTCACTTGTACTTGTGCGACCACAACGAAAGTCAGTAAACCACTTTTTTACCATTTAAATCGATTGTGCAGAGTCCCCATAGTATTTATTAAGCTTTTCCTTGGTTTGCTTGACTTTTTTTCACAAAAAATATTGTTAAATGAGCACTTGTAATTCACTTTTTTCCATTAAAAAAAAAAATCCACGAGGTTGTATGTTTTGAATAGCTGTTAAACGCAAAGTAAATGACGGACTTGCTCAAAATTTGACAGTAGTCTATTAACAGGTGGTACTTGATGGGGGCAGTAAATACGCATTGACATTGATGTGTGGTGACTTGTCAAAATATTTAGTCACCATGGCTATAACTGACAAATCAGCACGTACTGTTGCTCGTGCAATATTCGAAAGTTTTATATTAGTCTACGGAAAAATTAATACGATAAAGTCTAATTTAGGAACAGAATTTCAAAATGAAATTTTTTTGAACTTTGTAGATTTTTAAAAATAGAACTAAAATTTTCAACCAGTTATCACCATCGAACCATAGGCACAGTGGAGCGTATCCGCTTGGGATCTAAAATACCAAATGAGAAAAATATAAATTTAGATCCAGTGTACAATACAGATTAAAAATTAATTTTTTTTTTTGAAACCTCAACTATTTATCGATTACATTTTACATTGGGAGGTTACCCAAGTCGAAGAGCTTTTGGGCTAGAGACGTATTGCTGGTCCTATAAACTAAAATTAATTGTTAAAAACATCGAAGTTACGTATACAAGATTATACTCCTTTGATAAATTGTAAGTTCTAGACACTTTTACCACTCTTGCATGCCAACACCACTACCATTCGCACCTAGTCTTCAAAAGATGAATATTGATTATTTTTCGTGGAATTTTCAAAGTACTTTTCGTATTTAATTATATTCTTTTATAATAAACAAGTGATGTATGGACTACATGTTTTTCTAGCGTTTTTTACATGATTTTTCTGATCAAAATAATATTTAAAAAACTGTGATTTTGATGAAGAAATACTAAAACTAACCCATGAATACTATGTATGAAAAGACTGTAGTGGGTGCATGCAGGAATGGTGAAAGAGTCTAAAAGTTGAATATTATCTATAGAAAATACTCTTACTAATGCACTGTTGATATTTCTAAATCATATATTAAGTCCAAACCACCAAAAATCGTTTTCTAGACAAAAACCTCTTAACCTCAAGGCCACCGATCCAGTGCAAAATCTGCTATATACAAAATAACAGTTAAGCTTTTATTTCCAAAAATTTTGTAAAATTGATCTCCAATCAGTGTTTATTAATATTAAACATGGCAAAACTCATTTTCAAACACAAAATGGCAAAAATTCATAAAAAAGTAGGCAGAAAATAATAGAAAGTGGAAAAGCCAGTCAAAAAAATTTATTTATTTTATATAAAAACTAAATTATGAGTGTCGCAAAGTTTACGATTTGTTCTTAATACCTAAGTTTGTTTAAAACTTTTACAGTATTACTATTACTAAATGGTAATTACTAAAAAATCATATAAGTAACTTTTTTGGAATCATCGATTTTTTTTTTTAATTTTTGTAAAGTTCTCGCCACAAAAAACATTATTAGAAAAAAAAGCAAAAAATATTATTTAAATTTTTGGGAAAAAAGGCATTAGAAAAATATAATTTATTAAATAGAATTTTAAACTACAATTTCCAAGGAGTTCGTTTAAATAAAGAGTCCTGTTAAAATATATTTATAATAATTTCTTTTTGTCAAACAGGAAGTATGAGTTATAGGATATTTTTGGAAATACAAGTAATATTTGATAAATATGTAATAATATACATATGGGGGACTTCATCTCAAGAGACTAAACTTTTGAAACCGATGTCTTTGGCTCGGGCTGGAACTTGCACCAAGTTGAATCCTATTGGGTAGTAGTTACGACACAAAATTTCAGTGGGCTTGGTCGAGGACTCTTCAATTTGGAGGGTGTTGAATTTTGGCATTTTGGTCAAACAGCCCATTTTCGGATACATATAACTAATTGCCTTTTGTAGTTAGCAAATTTTGTCTAAAATGTTTTCTATAGCTTTTTCTTCAATCTTAAAACAAAATCAAATATAAATTAAAAAAAAAAATGTTTTACTAAAAGTCAAACTTTTACTTTTTTTTTAAATGGGGTATTTTTATTATTTTTTTTTCAGAAAGCTCATGTTTCTTCTTCAAGAGCTTTAACACATTTCTAATCGCTAGTAAAAATCTATAAAAAAAACATGCTTACCCATTTGAAATTCCAAATTTGGTCAGAATTAGGTCCAGCTTTTGCGCTAAATGGGACCAAGTCATGGCCAATTTTTTTTAAGTTTTTGGTTACTAAACAAATAAATTTTAGATTAAAGAAGACAAGAATGGAGCAAAATTAATGATTAATAGGTTTTTTGTTAAAGTTCTGCCTATTATGGAGGCTCTAACTTTTCTAAAACTTCGGGTTCTGATGAGATCTTTAGCCAGATCAAAATACTAGTATCAACCTAGCTAATATGTTTGATTTGGTTTATTTTTGTAAATATACGGAGGTTGGAAACTCGTTATAAATTAAAAATAACATAAAAATAATCTCGATGTACACTGCCGCTCACTTGAATGGGTTCACAATTTTCTTCATATTCAAACGAATTTTTTTCAAAAAAATAGTAAAGTAATTGGGTATGTTAAATTTTAAAATTTTAAAGTATTGCATTATATGTAAATAAAACAGCAAATATTACAACAATAACAAATAACAAATTTAATATTAAAAAAAAAAAAAACTACGTTTTGGAACGTATTTTTTTGGCTCATTTGAATAGGTTCAACGTAATTAATTAAAAAAATAACAACAACAGATACTTTTAATGAAATTTTTTTATTCTTAAATTTTTTTTAATAATGTTTTAATAAAGATTTTTTATTCGATATAACTTCAAAAATACGATTTGGGAGGGAGTTATAAAGGTTCTCTATTAGTGGCAAGGAAATTTCGGCCCATGATTTTTTAATTCTTTCAATTAAGGCTTCTTTAGTTTCATACTGTTTGCCCGACTCATAAACTATGCGAGAAAGCAATCCCCAAACATTTTCTATAATATTCAGGTCAGGAGAGTATGGTGGCCACTCCAAAATATCGACGTTTTGTCATCGACTCCGTTCTTTTACAAGCCTTGCGGTATGGATCGGGGCATTATCTCGTTGAAATATCCAAGGAATGGGTCCAAAGACTGTAGAAAAATATGGAAACGCCTTTTCTAGATGAAAGAAATTGAAGCTCACATGTTCCATAGTATGAAATTGCCGTCCACACCATCACACTAGCCTCACAGCTGTGCAGAGGACTCAGATAACGTTCATCTTTTCGTTAATCATGGCAATAATAATTATAACCATCTGGACCTTCCAAATTAAACTTCTTTTCATCCGAAAAAACAATAGTTGTCATTCCTTTTGATAAGACATGTGTTCACGGAAAAACTGAAGTCGTTTTCCTTTACGAGTGGCATTCAGAGGTGGCTTCTTTTTAATTTTTAATCTTTTTAAATGCTTGCTTAGTTCAAATAAATTGTTCTCTTAGAGCAGGGGTGCCCACGGCCTATGCGCTTGGTACTCAATTGTTTTTGTAAAAACACTTAGCTATAGGCTGTGTGTTTTAATACACATATAGAGCGCTCAGCACTAGCAATACGAAATACACAAACAACTTTGTCTTATTAGTTTTTTTGTCGTTCTTCACTTTATACACGCAAGCGCAAAGCAACAACACTTTCGTATGCTTTGCTGGTAAACATTGAAATATTTTTTTCTTTTTTCTTTGTATGGATTGGTTTTTACAACAAAAAATATTGAATAAAAATTAGTTTTTCTTTAAATGTATTGGTGTTTGCTCTTCCATAAGGAACTTTTGGGCACTCCTGTCTTAGAGTATATTTTAAGAGAAATTTGAGTAAACATGCAAAAGTTGGTGAACTTAATTAAGTGAGCGGCAGTGTATATAAAAACAAAAAACTAACAAAACTGTAAAATAAATTTAATTTCTTGAATTTTTTTAATATATCAACATGCATAATTCCATGTCTGAGTATATATTGTTTCATATATCCGCATGTATGTAGATGTATGCCATGTATGGAAGCATATCACATGTATGTTAATGTATGATATAATTTATTGAAATATATGCTTTATATTGTCCCATATAAACATTGTGTGACTTTATATGTAATTATATAATAATTTATATATCGTTGACTCAGAAAACATGCCATTATTTTTCATGTATGATTGACTTCGAAACAAACAATTATTGTTTCTTAAAGTTGCTGAAAGCTATATTTTTAAGTCGCAGAATCTAAAACTGATTTTATTTTTAAAAAGTCTTATGAGCGTTATATTCTAAATAGGACAGTATACTAACTAAATATATGAAGATTTGTATTAAAATAAATACAAAAAGATTTGTATTAAAATAATATTTGATTTATTATTTTTTATTCAATCGAAAACTTATTTTGTTAAATTATCAAAAAATTAAAAAAAAACTGACCTTAAAAACTGACCAGGACCTGATTCGGACCAAATTAGGTATTTCACATTTTCAAATGTCAATATTTCAGTAACTTTCCTACAGATTACTGGCACATTAGAATTGTATTCATTTTATGCAAATCGGATACAAAATATAAAATGTAAAGCACTCGAAATTGTTTGTTCAAAAAGTAGCTTATGTAAAAGACCTAAACCCCATTTTGAAAAAAGTCAAAATTTATATTTAAACTTTTTTTTATTATTTTTTTTTTTAATTGAAGAATAAGTTATCGAAAACCTATATTTTCTAACTACAATAGGTAATTAGTATGGGTACGGTATAAGTCTCCCAAGTTTTATTTACTTTATATTAAAAATTTTATTTAAAATTTTTGTAAAATATATTTTTTTATTTTCTTTTTAAAATTCATTCCAAAATTAAATTGAAAATATTTGACAATAAAGTTATAATTGTAAAATAGGTTTGAAAGTTGTTTTGGGGAAGCCTCCACATTAGTTATAAGTATCCGGAAAAGGGCTGTTTGACGAAAATGTCAAAATTCAACATCCTATAACTCGGAAAGTCGTTAACCGAACCCGCTGACATTTGTGTCACAACTAATACCCAATAGGACTCAACTTGGTGCAATTGTTATACCGATCCAAAGACATCGGTTTCGAAAGTGCAGTCACTTGAGATAAAGTCCCCCATATATGTATATTTATTAACGTACGTAGGTATATACCATACGTACGTACTAGGGTATTCAATCGGTTAACCGTTACTCGATTAATCGATGAAATGATGTCGAACAATTGTTCGAGTAATTCGAAGTGGCCAATTTCGAGTAAAGAATAACTCGAACAATTTTGGTCGATTAATCGAATAACTCGAGTAATTTAAAAATATGAACTATTTTATATTTTTTTAATATTTTGTATAAAATAATGTGACTGTTATAGTGAATATTTAAATGTTAAGTGTATTTTTATATTAAGTGAGCACTGTTAAAGAAATTATATTAAGAAAAACGAAGAACTTAATGCGAAAAACTCCGATATCGAAGAATATCTTTAAAGAAACAAGTTCTAAGACTGGGGTGTTTAAGATTATTGGTGCGGATTTGAGGGTTAAAAGTGGGATCAAACATTATTTTTTTTTTAATTTAGTTGCCATTTGATCTAAAGAAACTACATATAAATACTATATTTTCAAAAAGGAGTTTTAAAATGTCATTTACTAAAAACTTTTTGTTGGTCCCTTTTATGTCGTTGTAACAAGCCAATTTTAGAAGCCCTGTATGGAAATTCATAGCGGTCCTACGCAAAATTTCCACATATTAAAATTTACATATATAAGTAATGAAGTTTTCATTAATATGATGAAAATCTTCTTAAATATTCATGAAAGTTGTTTCAAAACTTCTTTATAATTTTTTTTAGAAAAATTACTTATCTCAAAATCCCAAAATGATAGGACAAAATGGACTATTTTTTCGTTTAGTACTAACACACTAATATAACAAAACTGTGTCAAGTCTGAGTGAAATTACAAAACGGATCACCTTACAAATATTTTTATAAAGCAATTTAATATATATTTATGAACCAGTTATATTGAAAGAAAATCAATGAAGATTTCAACATATTTATAAAGAATTTCATTGATATAATAACGCTTTTGCTTTGAGTGTACTGAGACAAAACTGTCGCAATAATAAATGATCTTAGCAAATGTTTTTCTCTTTTAGATATACTTTTTACTAAAATTTTTAATTAATTTCTTAATTTTTATATGTATGTTATATTAGTACTAATAAAATATAAAAACTTACAAAAATGTGAGTTTTTGGAAAATAAAATTAAAGTATTAAAATTGTTCGAGTTACTCGAGTTATTCGAGCAATTTTAAAATCTTACTCGCCTACTCGAGTAAATTAAAAACCTCAAAACCTCAAATCGAGTTACTCGATTACTCGAACAAAAGCAAACCCGAGTAAATTGAATACCCTAGTACGTACGGACGTATGTATTTATGTCATTAAAGAAATAAAATGCATGTTTATGTCACCAACTGTCAAGATGTATAAAATGAAATTAAATATATATATTTAACACACGCTACTAAATATGTGTGTGTGTGTATATGTGTAAACACACACAACATAAACATATATATTAAAGATATGCATTAGCAGAACCGTAAATATTGCCAAAACAAATATAACAGATACTACACTCAAAATAGTTTGTAGTTTCAATTAACTCAAAATGTAATTTAACTTACATATATGATAAGTCACTTAAAATCCGTTCTACTTAGTTTTCATTTAAATCAAATGTTTCTTGTTATTTATATTTAAATATTGTTTAAATAACTAACAAATCCATAAGAACAAATTAGTAGTGAGTTAAAATAAATGTTCATATTTTAACTATAGATCAGTGAAATTAAAATTAAAATAAAAAAAATTAAAACTAAACAGTCATGACTTGGTATTGCTACGTTTGTAATGTAAGATGAGCACAGGTTTGATTCTTACAGCCGCCGGTTGTTGAAAAATTTATCATATAGAGACAATCTGACAATTAGAAATACACAAATAATACAAGTTAAAAATGGAAAATCACTGATGACTCCAGTCCATAAAAAGGCAGAAACTAGTCTAGTCTGATTTAAAAATTAATAGTGTTTATAATTTTTGGAGAAAAAGCGTTTATTCTTCTTCTTAACCTCAACTTTTCTAAAAAAAAATATTTAAGTTTTTTGTTTGTTTTTTTTTTCTACATTTTTTTGAATATTTTTTTGAAAAATTTTTATATAGTACTTGTAACGGAAACAAATATACTACAATACCCTGATGAAAATTATAATAAAAGGTAATATATGAACATGCATGTATAAGCATATATTGTTTCATATATCAGCATGTATGAATATGTATGCTATGCATGGAAGGGTTCATATATGCAAACAGAAAGTTCATATATGTTAATGTATGCTACCATGTATTGAAATATATGCAAAATATTTTTCCAAATATGATATTAATTTCATCATGTGATTACATTTGTGATTAGGTATTAATTTATATATCGTTGACTTAGAAAAAACTCCACTATTATTCATATATAATTGACTTAGCAAGAAACTATTCTTGTTTTTTAAAGTTGTTGAAAGCTAGATTTTTAAGTCGCAGAATCTAAAACAGATTTTATTTTTTAAAAATCTTATGAGCGTTATAACTCTAAATAGATACGCTAATAAAAACATTGACGTTTTGTTTCAAATTATGTTTTATTTCTATTTAAAATAGAGATAATAAAATATTCAGTTTATTTTTTGAAAAAATTTGCTGCAAATTCGTTTCATGATTACATCTGATATACACGGGTACGCGGTTCTATGGTGTATTAATTCTATGGTGTACAGGGATTGTTGTATTTAAAAATCTCAATAAAAAATTTTATTATTTTTAAAATCTCAATAAAAAAACTTTGACCTGGTTCACACACGGCAATTTTACTTGCGCAATTCTTGAGTTTATAGAAGAGGGAGGGAAAGAGAATGATAGGGGGTACAGACTTGTCTGTACTCCAATTCCGTTTTGTTTTGTCATCCGCAATTTTCAACACTGCAGGTTGACATACGAAAATTGCTGAAACAAACTTTTCCTGTGTGAACACAAAAGCAATTTCAAAATTGCCGTGTGTGAACCAGGACTTATCGTTTAAAGTTTTCAAATTGTTTTCTAAATATTTTGTGTGTGTTTTTTTTTTTTCAAAAAAAAAAAAATAAAAATGTTTGAAATTTCTGTCAAATAAAAATAAGAATTGAATTGTTTATTTTTATATTTATAAAAAATTAAATTGAAATACCAAATTCCGGAATGTTATAATCTTCGAAAATAATCCACAAAATGCCGGAGTAACAGCTTTAGTAAGAAATGGTTTTTGATTATTGTTGTTTGGCTCTGAGGCCCAATTAAACAAAAAACTATTATTTGAATTTATAATAGTTTTATTATTACACAATAAAACAAACAACAAAAATAAAAAAAAATATAAAAAAATAAATTTATATATGAAATAAAATATATGGTCATGTATGTGCCATATACCCATATACTCTCAATTTTCGGATCCAAACATATATGACACTTCATATATGATAATATATGATCACTGTCACATAGATATTTCACTGTTGTGGTTACATTTTAATGAAACTTTACATAAATGAAAATAAAAACATCGGTAAATGGTAGTAAATTATTTTAAATAAATGTATACAAAAGTTGAAATAAATATAAAAGATAAATGCAGGTTCCTTTATTTTTAACTCAACTGAAAACTTTTTTTTAAATTTCAAACAATAAACTACATAACATTCTGAGTGTACCAGCTATTTATTGTTGTATAAATAAGAGAGTGCGTATAACCAAAGAGTATATACAAATAGAGAGACTACCCTTCCAACGACTCTCAGCAACAAAATACCGAACTCGGGCAAGCAAATGAAAACATTATTTTTTCACTAAAAAAATAATTAAAATAAAATTGTTAATTAAATTGTTACTTAAAACACTCACTTTTACTTTGCTTATATATATTTCGCTAGTATCTATTAAAATTTCATATATACTAATGCTATCTGGCTTATTTTGTCGCTAATATTTGAAACAAAAATAAAAATTTTGTTAAACTATTATTTAAAAACATGATAAAAATTAGTTTAGACTTTTAAATTTCTGCAACATGTTTTCATTTGCTCGGTGTGAGTTTACTAATAAATAAAAAAAGGCAGATTGAGAGAGACTTAGTTGAATATAAACCCACTGGTATAACTGTTATTGTATGGTTTAGCTTACACACACACTCAACTCAAAAAACCAATACCAGAAATTTGTTGTTTTACAGGAATATTTGTTGGTATTTGTTTTTTGTTCTCAAATATCTGTAGTACCATAAGTATTTTTCAGTTGCTGGTGATACTATTTACATATATTTTTCAAATAATTGTAGTGAATTTTGTATTCAAAAATGATAAATAGTGAAACTAAATAAAAATTGTGGCTAATGTACACAAAAAACTCTAAAATTGGAAAAAATCGCCAAAATTTAAAATAAATACCTAGAATTAAAAACAATGAACAAGTTGAAAACAATTTTTAATATTAAAATAAGATCGCCAACAATTAAAAATTTGCAAAAACAGAAAAATTGTCAAAATTAAAAAAAAAATCGTCAAAATTAAAATAAAAAACTAAAAAATTTAAAAGATCGATAAAATTAAAATTTAAAAAATTCACCTAATATTAATAAATCGGCAAAATTTCAAAATTTGCAAATTAAAATATCGGTAAAAAAAAAACCGAAACGAATAACGGTTACGGCTTTCTTACCAGTAGAAACTGTGATACCGGTATAAACCCGCAATAAAAAACCGCTATCCACACACAGAAAACAGTTTTGTAGTTGCAACCGAATTTTTTGACAACCGAACTTTTGTGGTTCCACTATTTAATACTATTGTAACAACCGATATTTTTTACAAATTTCGAATTTTTATTGTAACAATTGAATATTTTATGTTTATGGACTATAATATTCTATAAATGGATTCACATGCATTCAACAAAATTTATTTTATTAATAAAAAAATGTTTTGCCTCGAACTGGGCTCGAACCACCGATCTTCTGTTCTCAGACAAGTACTTTACCTCTAGTCTAAACCTAACATAAATATGTTTTTTTTTATTTCAACCTTGAATATTTTTAAGTTTCTAATTTAAATATTTGTCTAAATATACATTTGTATGTACAACAGAATTTCGGTTTCTAATCTCAATATATTGTTAGAGTCACCAAAACTGTAAAAAAAATTATATTATTTTAAAATTATTATATTAATAAAAAACTCTTATGCCGCGAACTGGGATCGAACCGGCGATCTCCTTACTGTCAGGCAATTACTTTACGTCTAGCCAACACTCAATTTGAATTTGTATTTTCCAATTTGAACCATGAATGCATTTGTTTGTACATGTTTTCTTTGGGGACATGTCGCGATCTTTTGATATTTGCAGTAACATCTTGTTGACATTAACTTTTAATTAATACAATAACAAAATTTTGACAAAGTGTTTGAAAGAGTTTTACAACAATAATTCTTTTAGGAAATTACACACAGATAAAAATTTAGCTATTTGCCAACTGAAATTCGGTTACTGCCACTCAAATTCGGTTATTACGAAATTTAATCGGTTCGTACAACGTAATATTAGTTTTCACAACAAAATTCGGTTAATTCAAGTGAATTTAAGTTTCAACACCCAAAATATTCAGAAAAATATCGTTGTACTAACTGAATTTATAAGTTGCTACATTTAATATACACTTTTTAATTCGGTTGGCACTTTATTTCTCTGTGTGTATCAGATTTTGCTACATATTTTTCTTTTTTTTTTGTGTGTATCAAATGAAGGCCATTCGGGTACACGGGCTTAAAATTGACCAAAATATATACCACTATACCAACAAAAAAGAAAAGACAATACTAAAAAGAAAACTAACATCAATTTATGTCCTGAAAATTTGTTGTGTCTCATTGCTGTTATTTTTGGTTGGTTTTGTTTAGCTTTGATGTGACATGGAATAGAACATAAGGATTTTCATTAATAGACGGTTTGTGAGCCAACACGAAATAATATTTAATTTGCATTGCATTGCCAGACAAATGCTTTCCAAGTGATTTCACAGCTGATACGAATGCAATAAATTTGATAAATTTTATTCTTGATATATGTATATTTCATCAATTATTTTTATGAATATATAAGTATTTTTCACTATTTACATAAAAAACAACAAAATGATAAAAAATTGTTTATTAATATCTTATTAAAAATTTTCAATAACAAATAAAAATGCTTTTTTTAACCAAATTACAAGTGTCATACCACAAAAATATATACTGAAAATAATGTGTTCTGCCTAAAATTAAATAAAATCTGTGTTCAATCTCCGAATTAATGGCTAATAACACAGTACAACACATGATTTCGGTACTCAATTCTGATTATTTTTTTGTGAAAGTAGCCACAAAAATAAGAACTTCTGCATCATTCGTTTGGTCTAGCCTCTTTTGTTTGACATAACTCGAGAACCACTAGTCAGATTTTGGTGAAACAAATTTAGAAAAATCAAGAATTACAATTACTTTCATCTGTTCATATAACGTTCTGTTCATAATACGCACCTTTTCTAATTTTAGCTTCACTGAGTTTTGGAAAGATGGATTTCAAACAGTCATTGGCGTCATCAATGTCTTTGACTACCACTTCGATGAATTTCCCAGCTGTTCCTAATTTCATGCGGAGTGATGGCAACAATATATCATCTAGATCCTTTATCAAAGGTTCATATATAAGGTGGCGCAAAAGTAATCCTCCTATCAGAAAATGCTATACATAATAAATACATAATAAAAAAAAAAACATCGGAAGGTTATTTTTACGCCACCTTATATATGAACAGATGAAAGTAATTGTAATTCTTGATTTTTCTAAATTTGTTTCAGCAAAATCCGACTAGTGGTTCTCGAGTTATGTAAAACAAAAGGGCATATAACGTGACAAATTCCCCTATACGATACTTACTAACTTCAAAAAATTATTAAAATTTTATTTGATGTAACTTGACCAAACGAATGATGCAGAAGTTCTTATTTTTGGGGCTTCTTTCACAAAAAATTATCGGAATTGAGTCCCGAATCAATCAGCTGAAAAATGTTATACTGTGTAACTCAACAAAGTAACCTAATTCGTATGAGTGTGTTTTCATTAAGTATACTCTCAATGAAGGTATCCTTAAAGGGGGAAAAGGACACGTATTATTTTTAGCTGATGGCAGACATCAATGCTAGTGTCGATTGCATGTCAACGATGTCTTGATATTGCAATAGCATTGAAATTAAGTGTCTGAACGCAAAATTTATTGAGCTGAAATAATTTTGACAATGCTTAATATTGATTTTATTACATTTGAAGATGAGGGGTTATACTAAAATAATGCTAAAATAATATAACGGCTCTCGAATAACTATTTATATTTATATAAATAATGTGTTTTTAAAAAAACATTTTTTAATATTTCCAATATGTATTGCATTTGCCCATATATGCTCATTAAGATGGCCCAAAAAATTAAAGTTGGTATTCAGGAGCTCCACAACCCACAAAATATATTATTATCAAAATACATATGATCTGCTAAAAAAATTTGCAAAAAAGTTCTGATTAGAGGTGGCAGATCGAAATTGAAGTTTCAAAGTTCTACTTGTTCTATTATTTTTTTTATTAATTAAGAATCATGTAATTACAAATTATATACTATTTCCCTAACCGAGCACTAGCTACTATATCTTTCGGCGCGTTGTAGCGAAAACAGACCAGTGCCTCTGGTCGGAATCGAACCCATGACAACCGCACTGATAAGCCAGCACACTACCAACTAACCTACCGGGGCGCACAATCTATTATTTTATTTAAATAAAAAAATAAAAAATTACACAAAATTCAAAATAATTATTATTATCGCTATTGAGAATATGAAATTTCGAAAAATTGGAAAATTCTATAAAAAAATGTACAGCTTTGATAAAAAAGTATTTATATATTTATTATAATGAAAGTTTCTTTTTTGCACTAATGCATTTCTGTGGAATATCCTCTTAAGTCAGATAAGATTATTGTTAACTCAATATTGAGAATTACACGTTCTGCCAACGCATAACCGACCGTCGCCGACGCTTTGCCAACACTGTGCCGATTGTATTTTTCTGCTTGGGTAGTGTGTGTGTCTACATTTTGTAGAAAAAAAAAAATTAAAAAATCAATAATTCCAAATAACTGACGAACATTTATTTTTACTGATCTGTAGTTAAAATTGTAACATTTATTTTTATCTTATTATTCACTTGTTCTTATGAATTTGTTAGTTTTTTTAACAGTATTTAAAAAAAAATACAAGAAATATTTGATTTAAATGAAAAGTAAGTAGGTCGGATTTATATATATATTTATTATTATTTAAATTACATTTTAAGTTACTACAAACTATTTTGAGTGCACCTATTACTTTATGGTTTTTTGTAAATCATAGGGCCATGGTTTATTAGTAGAGTTGTCAATTATTCGCCTTTCAGCTTTGTTCGAATAATTCAAATAATTGTTTTCGCTCGTTCGATAAAACGATTAAATTTCAAAAATTATTCGATTAATCGATGAGAACAACGAATAAAAAAAAATATTTTTAAATAGTATTTTTATTAACAAAATAATAAACAATTCATACAAAAAACTTAAAAATAAAAAAGTTAATATTTTAATTAACAAGAAATTCATAACTAACAAAAAAAAACTAAAATAGCTAGGTTGTTCTTAAGAAATAATCTTTTAAAAACAAAAGTTGACTCAATTTTTTTGTTTTTAAACGATTTTTGGTTTTGGTTTTCATTCGCTAATTGTTGAGGTAGGTGATATAGTAAGAAGAGAATTAAATAGTTTATCTAATTTTTCTGTTCTTTTTTTAGATTTTTCCAAATATACCATATCGTCTGATATATCGCTGAAATATTTTTATTTTCTGTATTTTTAATACTCTGAATTGAATTATTTAATTCGCATAAAAGATTATTATTTTCATTACTAATAACTTCTTCTATTTCAATGCTTTTATCTGAATTATTGTGATTACTTTCAACATAAAATAATCTGGAGTACAATTCATTAGCATATTCTTTAGTTTCACTTTTTTAGGAATATTTTAGGAAACTTTCATTGCTCGGAAAATTTTCAGAATTCAGAAATATTATTAACGTATTTAAAACTTTTATACGTCTCTCATTTATTCTTATTTAATACGTAAGTCTGTTGCAAAATAATTATTAATTTTTTCCAAACTATTTATTAAAAACTTGATTACTCCCTCTAATTCTATTATGGATGTGCTATCTTTTCGACGTATTTCCGTAGTTTACTTATAACATTTTTTATATTAACTTTTAATTGAAATCCATTATCAACGTCATATTCATTACTAAGTTCATCATCATCATCGCTTTCGTCATCCTTCTTTAAAAATTTATGAGAAGAAATCAAATTAAAAGCTCTCATTAAATTTATTTTGTAATAATAAACAAATGTTCAATTAATTGACGTTAATTAATCGATTTATTCGTTATTCGAAAATCGTCATTTTTAAATTATTCGAACAAGAGTTTGGTTTTGTTTGATCGATTAATCGAATTATTCTTAATCGACTGACAACTCTAGTTATTAGCAATGCATGTATTTTTGAAAGAAAGTTAGAAAGTGCTTAATTTCCATTAATTTTATTAAACAAAACTTACAATTAGAATATTAAACTTATAATTAGAATATTTTATTTAATAATAACCGCATAATTACAAATTATATCCTATTACGCTAACCGAGCACTAGCTAATATGGCTTTCGGCTCGTTGAAGCGAAAACAGACCAATGCCGCTGGAGGAAATCGAACCCACGATCCCTGCATTAATAAGCTAGTACGCTACCAACTGGCCTGCCGGGGCGCATTTACCAACTAGCCTACCGGGGATAGCGTTTCTATTCAAAAAGCCTTATTTACTTAAGCATTAACTTTTTTGTACAATATTGGCTTTTTAATTATTTCGAGAAAATAAGTAATATGATTACAAAAGGGTTAATGTTTCTATTAAAAAATACTTTTCGTATTTAAGGATTAATATTTTACTGTTTTTTTATTCATTTTTTATTCATTTTTTTTTTTTAAATATACATAGGTAATTTTGACCCCCGTAGCATAAAAGGGTTAATTTCAATGAATATATTTCAGAACGATAACTTTTTTTTGAAAATTTTAGATTTAAAACTTATTTATAATGAATGGGTAAATTTGACCCCGTAGAACAAAAGGGTTAATTAAAAAAAATTCGTAAATCATTAAGGATACTAGCAATATCAAGTTAGACAAGATTTGATCAACCTATATAAAAAATGGATGGTTTTGAGGTAATTATAGTTCAATATACTGAATTTCTAATAATTCTAATTTATCCAATTTGCCTTCAATTTTCACCATGTAAGTTATAGAGCACAATCATCCAGTTGGGTTTGATAAAAAATACAAAGATGATTTTTCATTGCCCCCCTAACATACATGTTGGAAAAATGATAAAGATAAAAACATAACATATTACATTTTTGAATTTGTTACAGTTTTTTTTTTTCATCTTATATTTAAATCATATTTGTCTGCTGTAAATCTACATACAGTTTGTTTGTGGATTTCTTTCTTCTCTTTGCGTTTTTTTGTCTAAATTCTTTGGGTGTTAAATCCCCTCAAAATATTCTCAGAATGTTTAAGATTTTCCCATATTTTTGTATTAAATTCATTTTGATGCAATAATCCTTTTGCTGTAGTAGACCAAAGAGTATATACAAATAGAGATACTACACTTTCCACGCCTCTCAGCAACAAAATACCAAACTCGGGCAAGCAAATGAAAACATTTGTTTACACTAAAAAATATATGCAACATGTTGATAACAAATTGTGGCTTAGAAAGCAGTGGCTACCTCATTCACAAACTCAAACACTTATATATCCCATTTGTTAAAACAAATGAGAATTAAGTTGAGAATGAAAATAAAATTTCCACTAACAATTAAAAAATTGAAAACATTTGATTTTGTATACACTCTGTCTTTGACAGAGATAATATATACATTTCTCGTTTATATTCCACCTTTGTTACTTTTATTTTAAAATAAAATACAATGATTGCGAGGGGATATAAACTAAGACTTCACTTTGTCTTTTTCAAAAGTTTGTTATAATTATTTTTTTAAAAAAAAATAAAAATTATGTTTTTTCGACCTATAATTCCGTTATGAAAATGAATTTATTCAAGTTCAAGGCCATACTCTATATTTCTTTATTAGGATATTGTCCTAACAAATAATCTATAGAGTTTTTTGTTTTCAATTTATTAATTGACTACCTTCAAGAATTTGTTGATGGTTCCATTTCGGGGATTTTCATTACTAAATTGTTATTTAACATGATAAAATTTAATTTAAACTTTTAAATTTTTGGAACATGTTATCATTTGCTCGGTGCAAGTTCACAAACAAATAAAAATTGAGCAGGCTGAGCGACACTGAATAGTATGGAAACCCACTGAGTAGACTTATAAAAACCACATTTTTTGCTCTTCTTATGTCTGTACAACAACAATTACACAACAACAATGACATGAATATTACAAATGACCTTTATTACATAACCATACATCCATAAAACTATTTAGAAATGAAAAATCCTTTTTCTTTTTTTGTTTTTGTACCCAAAAAACTATTGTAGTTGATGATATAAATATAATTTAGAAGTTTGTAAATGAGTGTGTATAAATGTACATATATCTTGGAGATTTGAATAAATGATGAAGGATTTTCATAATTAAAAATTCTGACACATTTTGTGGCAACATCAGGCCAAACAACAGCAGAGTACACAAATGTACAGAGCTATATTTAGGCAAAGGTTGAAAAAACTTGATTCTTTAATTCAATTTTTTAAAATGAATGAAATTTTACTCAAATTTCATATCGAAAAAGCATTCTTAAGGAATGAATTCTTAGGTTGATTCTCAAAAGCTTTAAATAACAGGAATTTTAGTAAAAGGGTGAATGAAGAAAGATTTGTTTTCATTCAGTTAGTCAAATGATTAACGATATTTTTCATAATTTAACTTAAAACGTAACACATTTCTATATACACATATACAACTTGATATCATCATATATGCTTATATGTGTGGCAATATATTACGATATATGTTCATATATTATACTTATGTTCATATCTTTTACATTTTTTAATATGGCGCTATTTACCATCGTATATTATTGTATCGTATGTTATATATTTTCATATCTTTTATATCTGATCATTTAAAATATATATATTTATATCAATATATGACCATTAATACTGCCATATATGATATTAAAACCAAAAGTTTATATCTCGATCTTTTAAAATAAACTTTTGGTTTTAATTTTTTTTTTTAATTTAAAAGTCAAGTATTTGAAAATTGCAGAGTACAGCAAAACTGACTGACTGCTATAGTCAGAAAGTGTTATTTTTTATTTAATAAACACTAACAACACACTGTATTATGACCGGAGATTATAGCCTGTACACGAAAAATGTTTATTTTTTTTTGATTTTAAGTAGCTCAATTCCTCCAATTTTCTTTTTTACAATTTTCATTTTTACTTCTCATCAAATAAATAAAATAATGTGGGTAAAGCGTTGATATATTTCCTCCTCTACCCCTTCTACATTAGTCCTATGAATATTTTCGGTGACGCGAAATGAAACTTTGAAAGGACTTTCCAGTAGATAAAGTCTGCATTAAATTAGCAGATGAAGGCATTTTTAATTAATAAATAAACATTTAACAAAAAACCAATGAATAATCTTGAATTATCTTGCACACATCACAATTTATGATAAAATATCGAAAAATAAACTTTTGGTGTTATTTTTCTTTTAATTTAAAAGTAAAATATTTAATTTAAAAAATTTTAAAATTGCAAATATTAAAATAATTTTGCGAGCTTTTTTAAACTATAAATATTTGGCGCATCGTTAATCCATGTTAACCGGATGACAACATTGTCCCTCAAAATAAAACTGTTGGTCATAACTGAGTTTAATTATCTAAAATTATGTAAAATTTTCAATGTAAGAAATCATTAGTATTGAAAATAAGAACAATTAAACCTTGTTGATCGATGTCTGAAAAACTCCCTACAAAAGAATAGAAAACGGCTTAAGGTGATGTTGATAAAGAGAAAATTTTAGGAAGTATTAGGATTCAAACAGATGAAAAAGTGGATAATATTATAAAAATGATCTTAGCTAGATTTTTAAAAGGTGATTTTTTAAGAGCTTTCGGATTTAATTAAAAAAAATTTAGAGAAATTCATGAAGTTATTTGAGTTGATAGGACGGTCTATATAATTCAAAGTTTGAAGATGATTTCATGTAAATGTTGCCTCAAATGGTTCATACGCTGGGTGCATTTTTGGCATACTCTCTAAAATATATCGGCCGGTATCTCACGAAAAATTATTTAATATTGTCTTCTAGTGCGACAACCGTTGCGGGCTTGTCCCTATAGACTTGAGCCTTAACATACCCATACAAAAAATAAGGCGTTAAATCACACGAACTATGCGGCCAATTAACTGGCCCCAAACGTGAAATAAACAGTTCACCGAACTCGCCTCTCAGTTGCGCCATTGTTCCGTGTGGCATTAGGCACCATCTTGTTGAAACCACATGTCGCCCGAGTCCAGCTCTTCCATTTTGGGCAACAAAATTGTCATCATCGCACGGTAGCGCTCGCCATTCTCAGTAACGTTACTGCACAGGTAGCTTCGTGTGGCTTCAGTTCTTGCAGCAGCTGTATTTCAAAAGGTTTTACACCCAAATACTTCCTCAAAATTTTTCACGTGGTGGAGTAACAGAGGCCCAATAGCTGTGAACGGCGCCGAATCGATAATTCACGGTCATCAACAACACTGCCGGTGAGATATTTTCCTCTGTCCGCACTCTACGTATGCCGGCTGGTGTTTAATGTCCAATAATGCAAATTTGGTGCGAAATTTAGTCTCAAGATTCCGAATAGCCGACTCAGAAGGTAGCCCAAACCGACCATAAATTGGAAGAAGTGCATAATGCACTTTCTTAACTGAGCACGAATTTTGATAATAAATTTCAATAATCTGCAAGCGTTGTTATTTTGTAAGTCGATTCATGGTTAAATTTTAGATCAAACTGAACATGTTTATATGGTGGTATCAAACTGAACATGTTTAATAGTAACGTGTTACACGAAAACAGTCGAGCTGCCAAAAAGAAAGTTGCTAATAAATATCCTTTTACAAAAGGAAGAAGAAAACATTTTTATTTAAAACTTTAACGGACACAATAGATATGCCAGATGTCCGTTTTTGTCCTATAGATATAAAAGTTTGTTCTTTTTTAAATTTTTTTATAAGAAAATATTCAGTTTTAACCATAAACTACATTTTATATAACATTTTTGACCTACGAAAAACATGGCTTAACGATGCGCCAAATATTTAAATAAAATAATTTACAATCTTAAATTAGTTTCTTTCTCCAAAAATATATTTTTGAACTATTTTTTTTATTAAAATCCATTAAAATTAAATCGGTCCGAACGATAAATGGACTGAGGAATTATTTGTTGTTGAATTCTCATGATATCTTCAAAGAAAATCAGCCAAAATTATTTTAATGTTTGCGATCTTACAATTTTTTTTTTTTTAATAATAATTAAGTGCTCTGACCTTTTGTTGTAATTTAATAAATAAATATTCAAAGTCGAGGTTGAATATTTACTTTTTGAATTTTTTTTTTAAATTTTTTATTCATAATTGCAACTTTGAAAATAATACGAAATTTAAAACATTTGTTTGGCCTAGTGTGGTTTAGGCTTAACAATTTTATAAAAACTAAATATTTGTTCTTAGTATTTGTGGTTAATTATAATATAAATGTAATTAAATATTAATTGCTTCTGGAATTTTTCAAAATAAACAATTTGTTGTGAAAATATGTTCTTTTTGTAAATCGGGAAAAATTTCAGTTTTTCTTTTCATCAGCGTTTGGTGCAGGAACTACTTTAACGACAGCGAAAAAGTTAGATTATTGTTCTTTATATTTTTTCAAGGCCTACACGCCCTATGGTGAATGAGGAGTCAATTGACCTAAAAGTGACTGGTTAAAGAAGGACTTATCCCAGGACTGGTATAATTTAATACTGAAGTGGGTTAAGCGGTGTCAATTGTCCTAAAATTACCAATCCTGTGACTGGTAAAGGGAGGACATACCACTTAGTTTTCGTTTATTTTATACGTCAGAGGAATTTTGAGACAGTCTTGTGGTGTGCCCATCTTTGATTAGTCCTGCGGCATGCCACTATGTGGCTTAAAGCAGGACAAATGACCCCCTCCTATGACAAGCCAATGCTAAAGTTGCCAGTTGTTTACATAGGGTAGGGTCTAGCAGAGGACCGGTCTCTGGCACGAAGGGACCGATCCTGTGGCATTCGCAGAACCGGTCCCATTCCGCATAGGGCGGCTATGCCATATAAGTTTTGAGATGGAAATGGATATAGCGGCTCTGAAGAATTGCACTAATTTATACACACTCTCATATTCCTAATATATCTTATAGCTGAAGTTTTCTCTTTACAAAACGAGCGATTTTCATTATGAATTCGAAAATTTGCGTATCTCGATTCTCAGATATAAAAATTTTAAAAGCTTTAGTTGTTATACATTTTAGTAGTCGAAAATATTTTTCATAAAATCAAATTAAGCTTAAAGTCTATAATGTTGAAGAAGTTGTTGTACATATAATTTACATTTATTTATTAATGAATTAAGTACTATGTTCAAAGGAGATTCCGTGAGAATATACAACATAATATTTGTTTTAATTTAACCGGTTAACTGGTTTTGCTGCAGTCAAAAAAAAAAAAAAAATGAACAGCTAATTTTATTTAAGATTCATATTTAAGTAAGAAATAATGGAACTTTGATATTAAATGCTTATAGTAATATAAAATCTAGGATTTCATTTCAGTCATTACATATAAATTTTTCAGATTTTTTTCAAAAGTTATCTTAATTTTTGTAAAATATGTTTTGCATATTATAAAATTAATAAACCAGTTAAGAGGTTAATGGTGTTAAGCTATTTGGGGTATGTTACACTTGTGGGATTTAGTACCTCCGTAAATGAATGAATGAATATCAAGCTACTATACCTACCTGAGTATAAATATATATACATATTAGAGTGTCCCATTGAAACTAATATCTGGAAATGTTGTTAAATATTGTTTTTCTATTTATTTTTAACATCACTGTGGAAAATTTTTTTTTGAAATTTTTATATTTAAAAGAAACTCTATCTTAGGGACACCTTAATATTATTACATACATATAGGAATAATGTTTCTTTCACATATCTTTAAATTGTAAATTGTATTGTTGCTGCTTGTCGGGTTTATTGCCTTAAGGGAATTTAACAAAATTTTTGGTTAATTTGTCAATGTTTGTTTGTTAAGTGTTTTATGGAAGATATATATTCGGGTACACAAAAAGGTTTTCCCTTTCAAATGATATTAGTTCGTTACATGAAAAAGCGTTTGATTGAATTAGAAACTGATTTCTAGATTGAGGGGAAGCAATTCAAAAAAATTCTCATTTAAAAAGGCACATGATTATTTTTATATCAGCTTTTGATATCTTATCAGACTTAAAGTAAATTTATTGGGTTTTTTGTTTTACTTAAAAAAAGTAATCAATTGAAAACCATAGACTTTTTTAAAGGTCAACAAAAGATGGCCTTTGACTTATTCCATATAAAACCATAAAACAAAATAGTATTTTTGAACTCGACTCTCTTCTACAAAAGTAGTTGCACTTAATTGTCCATATTTTACGGCTTAAGCTACCAGAGTCATTAATATCTCATATTAAAGCTAACTAAACGGTGGCTTTAGTGGTAGCGCAATGGTATTGACTTACAAATGTTAAGTTTTCTGTGTTCTTCTTTTATTTAATTCTTCTTTGTTTATTATACAGAATTGTAATAATTGTTTCCTGAAAAAGTCACCCATTGTGAAGACGAAATATTGGAAATAAACAATTAATAAATAAATGACCTTAAGCTCGTTTAAACTATGAAGAGTTATTCACTTACTTTAAAAGCATGAGTTTCGAACATTAAAAAATTATATATATGTTAATTACTAATTATTCATCTATACCCTTGCAAAATTCCTGAGAAATTGCTCGGTTTTTTTAATGTATTTTTTTACATTTTTATTCATAACTTTGGATTCCGTTAAAGTTCCTTATAGGGATTTGGAATTTATATTTATTTTATATTGAAAAGGTTCATTATATTAAAACCACGATAACAGTAACTTTAAAATAACGATTCACCGTTAAAAAGATATGGACGTTCATGTGCGAGTACTTTTGTGAAATTTTCGAATATTTTTCGTATTTTGAAACGCGATATTTCAAGATCCGCTGCGAGTAGCTATTCTAAACTTTGGCGATATTACAGCTATATGACGCACAACTTTTATATTAAGTTTGGTTGAAAGCGGAAAGGGTGGAAGAAATCGAGTGGACTAATTTCATATATAACAAATAAAAAAATTAAATTTTTGACCTCTACCCCCATCAATTTTAACCAAACTTATTATGGTAGGTAAGTGTCATATAAATTATACATGGTCCAAATTTTAGGTTTGCGGCTGTGGAAACCTCATGTTTTAAAAAATAAAATATGGAAAACTCAACAAAAGTAGTAGTACATAATCGCCCATATCTTTTTAACTGCTAAAGCTACGTGCTGCATTGATACCTCATTTTAAAGCTACTGTTAAAAAAAAAAGTTTAAATGCATTTTTTCAAAATACGCGATTCAAACCTCTATATTAAAAAAAAATGGGTTTTTAAATTCTTTCAAAATAAAGTAAGTTATCTATAAAATATTTCAAATAAAGTAAGTTATCTATAAAATATTCCCCTATGCCTTTGCAAAATCACTACATGGAGCTCTTACGGAATTTAAAGTTATGAATAAAAATATGAAACAAGATACTAAATGTAGTAGAGTAAACGATTTACATAAACAAAATATTTTATTGAAAAAAATAAAAATAAAGGTTTTACAAAAGTAGTTGCACATAATTGCCGATATCTTTTTAACGTCTTAAAAAGCTACATGAGTCATTGATACATTCATTTTAGAGTTACTTAAATCGTAGTTTTACTGGTGGACACAAATTTTCCACCTTTTGACAAAATTTGCAAAATCCGTGTTTCAAACCGCTGAATTTTCTAATATTTTGCAATTATAAATTATTCTTCTATACTGTTGACAAATACTAATGAGTTGTGTAAATATTAATGAGTTGTCGGTTTTTTACTTAAAATTTTTACATTCTTACTCATAACTCACGATAATGTGAGCTTCACATATGTAGGCATTTGAACAAGGCACAGTGAAGTAGTTTATAATAAACATATATATTTTTTTTTTAATTTTAAAAAGTCAGTTTTTTGTAATACAGCTTTTTGAACCGCGGCTTTTGAAAAAACAATGAATTATGCAACACACATTAAGGATACAACATAAAATAAAAAAGACGATGAACTTAAAAGAAGACACACACAACATTAATTCCAGTTACTGTGTTGCAATATTATATTTAACCTGTGATATCATTTTTAAGTTTCTGTTTAATTTAATTATCATGTTTACTGTTTTATGTTTGTCTACAAAAAATTATTGTTCAATGTAATAAAAATAATTTTTCTTACAACGAATCCCTTGATAAAGTGAACATAACATTCACGAAACGTTGGGAAAATATGGATTAAATGCATTTTTAATTACATAAAGGACTTTAGGCCTTATTAGCTAAAATAAAAACAAATTTAATAAAAAACTACATTGGCCAAACAACAAAATTATAGATAAATGAATTTTGCAGTTTAGAATTGTATGATCTATGTATACCAGTGTCAACTACAATTTAAGTAGCTTTAAAATGAGTTATAAATGATTAATTTAGCTTAAGCCTTAAAAAAGATATGCAGGATTACGTACGACAACTTTTTTAAAATTTTCGAATATTTGAAATGCGAAATTTAAAGATTTGCTAAGATTACATGTCCTGAATTTGAACGAGATTATAGTTACATGATGTACATCTTCTATACCAAGTTTGGTTGAAATCAGAAAGGTTGGAATAAATAAAGTGGTTGATATTTTATGTTTTTAGACAGTGGTTGATTTTACATGTTTGCTTATACTCGTATTTTTTACCCATCCAATAGCCTTGTACTGAAACTCTTAAAATCTTAAACAGATACAACATAATATGGTGGGCTTTAGTTAAGATACGATGTTGACACTTTAATTGAATTATAATACCTTTGAGCTAAGGGAGATCAATAAGTAAGTATACCGTGATGGTGTTGTTTGCAAAAACTAAAGATTTGAGGGATATAAAATCTTAAAACGAAAAAATTTATTTTTTTATATTCAAACAAACCTTCTGTGGTTTGTTTAAATGTAACTTGACTTTTAAATCCAACAATCTGCTGTGATGTCTGTTTTTGAAATTTATGTTCAATGCTTTGTTGATTTGTTACACTGAGTAAACTTTTGCTTTAAAAATTTGTTTCTTTATTTTCATTGTAAGTGACAGTCATTTGTAGAACAAATTTAATCTTTTACTGACCTTGAAGTTCATTTAAAAAAACAAACCACATCAAATGACTGTTTTATGATTTTACATTCATTGTTTACAGTAGTTCTTTGATAAATAAAAAAATAAAAAAAAGTGTTTGTTTATTTCTTACTAACATATGTGGTTCATTTTTGCTGCAATTGTTAGTCATTTTTTGAAAAGTAAAAACAAATAACAAATGTTAGTTGAATTTAATGAAATGTCATTCGTCCTTTCTTCAAGTGAAATTTCATTTGTTTTTGACTGCAATTGCTGTCGTCTTTACATACATAATATTCTTATTATAAAAAAAAAACAACAAAATACTACTTTATTTATATTTAACAATAAAATTTTATTTTATTTAATAAATTTTTATTTAAATATTAAACCCAATTACATGAAAAGCACACATACTATCGCTCTAATCTTAAGATTTGTTTTTCTAATCAATTTTCAAATAAAATAAAATTAAGTACAAATTAATAATTACAATCGAAATTACAATAAATATTGGAATGTATTGTATTTTCAAAATATTTAAATTTACAAATTGACATGATGATGTCAATTTCTCCATGTTATTGAGTTAATAAAATCTCAGAAAATTATCTTTTTAAGTTATTTTTAATGAAGTTTTTTTAAATGTTTAAGTTAGAAAATAAAATGCACACATACAAAATATCGTGTAAAATAAGCATCGTGTAAATGGAGTGAAATTGTATGAGTATTAATAGAATATATGTGCAGACACGCATACTAAAGCATACTTATGTATACATTTTGTAAATTAAATCCGTTTTTTTTTTGTTGTTGTTACATCTTCCGTTTCCGCTATCCATCCATAAACATAATGTAGAAGATTGGGTGTGTGAAATCTGTCAAGGCAATAATTGGATGTAAACCCGTTGTTATAAACACAATGTACACATACACTGACATGAATTTTCATTATTAAGTCTGTGTATGAATCTACAGCGATATGAGGTATTTTACAAGAAAAACGTTAGATCAAAGTCAAATTTACCTTAAATTTGATAGGACATTAATTAACTTAACCTGTTTAAACCGATATAAATTTAAGTAAGAGTGGTAAAAGGTTTTAGAAATTATCATAATCATTTTCGGTAGTTGTTGTGAAATCCGCTATATGCATGTTTGCCTGTGTATGTGTGTGGTGTGAATGTTCTGCATATATGAATACATTCATATACATTGTATTTACATTATAAATTAAACATTTATCTCTGTCGATATTTACTTAATTTAATTGAATTTTCCATAACAAAAAAAAGAAATGTTCAATAAAAATATGTTCAATGTGATAATTGAAAAGTATCAACATAGTATCGTTGCACTATGGTTTCAAACACAAAATTTCTTGGCCAAAATTCTTAAATGAAAACAATATAATATTGTATTTTATTTTAAAAAAGTATTTTTATGGAAATTGTAATCTTTTCATGTATTTTTTTGTAGGCCTATTTAAAGTTAGACATTTTTATTTGCTTAAAACATTTAACTAAATTTAATTTATTATACTAACATTAGGATTTTTAATCATATTTAATATGATTATAAACATTTTAAACTCAAAAACAAAAAATAAAATAAAGAGTAAAAAAAAACATTTTGTTTTTATTCTTTTATTAGATATACTTATAAACTTTAACTTTAATTTGTTGTAGTATAACGCTAAATGAGTATGTACACAAACAAAATCTGTGTTCTGTTGTTTGGAAGATTGTAGCAACAAAGAAACGAAAAGAGAATGCGAGAAAAATTTAATTTTAGCCAAGAAAAGTTATACTTGAAACCACAGTGCAATGCATGAATATTGAACAAATCTACTGCACAACCCTAACAACTTGAAATTCGTACGGGTAGTAACTATTCATGTCTTTAATTTTGTATTTGTTATAACTTCTGCAAAAATAAGTTGATTCGTACAAATTCGGGTTTTTCGGCAAGCTTATTTTAAGGGCTCTTTCACAACCTTAACGAAATGCGTTAGTGCATAAACAGTCATTAAAAATTTCTCGGATTTGGCATTTATCTAAAAATTTGACCATTTATGTTTCGTACTTTGAAAGAAGTTTTAATATATTAATTTTTATACAAAAAGTAACGAGTTTTTAAATTGTATAATAACATTTAGAAAGGTTGAGGTTAAGAATAAGAATATACGTTTTTCTCTTAAAATTAGAAACACTATTAATTTTCAAATCAGACTAGACTAGTTTCTGCCTTTTTAATGGACTGGCGCGATTTTCCATTTGAAAAGTATTATTATATGTGTTTTATAATTGTCAACAAACAATGTTTGCTGGGATATATCTTGTTTTTACAAATTGTAGTACAAAAAACACACATACAGATTATATCGTCATGTAAAATTGTCTTTTTTTTTGAAATAGTTTGATTTTATAATTAACTAGCTGACCAGGCAAACGTTGTTTTCCCTTCAAATTTTAATTGTAATTAATTCTTTAAATCAAGAAATTTCTTTTACGCAAATAATAATATAATAATATATTTTTTATGTTAAGTATACCTGTTAAACATGAATTGTTACTTAAAACCATATCATAAAATTTATTGTTTACTTCTTTACCTTTTTTATTTATTCTAGGACTATGAGGAACGCTAAAACAATTTTGAACCACATTATTAAATAACCTTGCAAAAAGTCTTGAATGTGATAATTTATTTTAATTCTTATTTGTTTTTTTGCATTTGGTACCACGCCCACTTATCAAATTCCGCCAATTTTCAGTTCGACTACTAATAATTGTAATTGATGGACTCGTACAAAATGTGAAGGCTATATAGCTTATATACAAGGTGGCGCAAAAAGTAATCCTCCTATCAGAAAATGCTATAAATTTTGCGATTGGACCCTAATGTCAGTTCTGTTTTGACATTTGTGTAGTAAACACATGCGAAATACACGTTAATAAACAATGTTACGCTACACTGCTCCAGAACGCGGAATATTGGTGACTATTTATTTGACCAATAATCGGTCGGTGACTTTGGCACAACGTGAATTTCGTCGCAGATTTCCTGGCCGTCCAACGCCTACTGGTGAAACACTGTGACGTTTAGTCGCTCGCCTCGAAGAGACTGGCACAACACTAGATGCTGCCAGGCGTGGCAGACCACGGAGTAGCCGTTCTGCAGAGAATATTGCTGCTGTAGCCGAGGATGTCATGGTGTGAATGGTGAGCGCTACAGAGCAATGATCAACGAGTTCTTTTTGCCGCAACTTGATGAATTGGGATTGGAAAACATGTGGTTCCAACAGGACGGTACAACGGCACACACAACCGATATGCTGAAGGATGCATTTCCCGGGCGCCTATCTCCCGTTTTGGTGATTTGCACTGGCCAGCAAGATCGCCTGATTTGACCGCTGCAGACTTCTTTTTGTGGGGCTTTTTGAAGTCGCGGGTTTATGTCAACAAGCCTCAGACTCTTGCAGCTCTTAAAGACAATATCCGTCAAGAATGTGAGGACCTATCGCCGGAAGTTTTGGCCAAAGTGATGGAAAATGCCATAAAAGGGCTCAAATGACAATCAACTGTGGCGGCGGCCATTTACATGACATCATATTCTCGACTTGATGTAAAAAAAATTAAAATACCAAATAAAAATTATCCACAAGAAGAATCAAAGTTTTTCATGTTTTTTTTTTAAATTACAGCCAAAAAACATCGGAAGGTTATTTTTGCGCCACCTTGTAGAACACTAGATATTTAATATTAATATTAATTTTGTATATGAGCTAAATAATCACTTTGTATGGGAGCTGCCCACTGGTATGAGCCCGCCCAATTTTCCCATGACTATTCATAATATAATCAACGTGCAGAAATTTCTAAGACTCTGGCTATTATAGAACTGTAGATATATGATATTAAATATTTACTTTGTATGGGAGCTGACACGCCCACTGGTCCGATCACGCCCATTTTTCCCATGACTATTCACATTAACAAATAATCAATGTGCACAAATTTCTAAGACTATGGCTTTTATAGTACTGTAGATATATGATATTAAATATTTACTTTGTATGGGAGCTGCCCCTCCCACTGGTCCGATCTTGCCCATTTTTTTCCTGATTATTCAAATCAGTAACATATGGGATACTGCAATGTTTTAAAACTCTTGCTATCACAATAGTCAAGATATATGATGTTATTTAATTTATGTGGGAGGTGCCACGCCCACTTGAAATATATATAGCCGAAAATCTAATTTGGACTATAACCTTTCAAATGAAACCAGTTTGGACCAAATCGGTTGGATAGTTTTAGAGTCTACAGAGGACAAACATACAAACATTGTATTTTATATATATAGATTATTTTTATGTTTCCGCTCATAACTTAAAAAAAAAAATTTCGGAACGATATATAGCCTATGTCCATCCTGGAGGAACAAATTAAATATTGGTAAAAAAAATTTAGAAATCGTATGATTAGATACGGAGATCACTTTCTACAAACAAACAAACAAACATACAAACATTATCTCTTTATAATGTTAGTATAGATGTTACCAGATCAGACAGTATATACACTAAGGCAGACAAAAAGATTATCATTAAGTTTATTTTGTCTGTTGTATGTAATGTCTCGGTTTGAGTTAAGCCAATTATATTTTTCTATTGCAGACAACTGAAAATTTGGGTGATGCCAATGAAACAATTGTATTGTCTGTCATGAAAATTATCAAACTTTTTGAAAAGCAACAAATGAAATATAATATGACAATATCATATTCGAATTTTGGAGTTGATGTAGAACAATATTCTAACTAAACATATATATTAGCAATTATCTATCATGAAATTATTTTTAATGAATTTTTATCTGGAGGTCTTTAACCCCATTATTAAGGCACAGCTTAGCAGAATTTGATAACAAATTGTGCATTTTTCTGGACAACTTAAAATGGCGATTTGGCACACACCTGTGCTTCCGTCTCAATCTAAATATCATTTACTGCTATTATTAACTTTAAATTAGCATTTGTACACTCAAAATAGTGTGTAGTTTAAATTAACTGAAAATGTAATTTAAAAAAAATTATAAATCACTTAAAAACCGGCCTTTTTCATTTATATAAAATGTTTCTTGTTATTTACTACATAAACTATGTAATATAATATACGCAATATACTATACAATTAAAGGACGAAAAAACACAATTTATATTTTTAATAAAATTTATATCAAACTTCTGAGTGTAGTATTAAAATAATAAAGTTAAGTTCAAAAAATTATAAATAATACAAATTCGATGATATTTCACAGAAATGAAAAATATTATTGTTCAATTACACAGGTCAACAGCAAAAAAAGGCTTGACTAACCACTATATAGATTTGATGCATCATGGCTGCCTAAGTACAAAAATGGTAAAATTTTTCAATTCTATGGATAATTTTTTTTTAAAAAAATTTTTTTTTAAAATTGACAATATTTTGAGCCATTTCTCCACTTATGTTGTCATAACTCAAAAACAACTAGTCCGATTTTGTCAAATTAAATTTACAAAAATTAAGGTTTACAATATCTTTAAAGAACTGTACAAATTTTTTTAATGCGATCAATAGTTTCAAAGTTATGAAACAAATTGTTAGCAAAAAAAAAAAAAATGCTAAAAAAAAAAAAAATTTGAAAAACAAAAATCTGGAAAAAATCGAAAACTGCAAAAAATATTACTTGTTATTTTTTTGTAGTAAAGCTACATATCATGCGAATTAAACTAGATATGGATCATAAAAATCGATGCATGCTTTACATTTTTATTTACAATTAATTGAAGGTATCGCATATTTACAAGCACTGTAGAAAATTGTACCTACATAATGAAAATGCAGAACATAAAAACTCAGGTGCATTTTACGACACGCATTTTGGCAAAACCCCTTTGGGAAAAACCTCTATGACATTTTTATGATTCTAATAATTAAAAAAAAATAAGTAATAAACAAAAGATTGTTTAATTTTTACGATTGCGGTAGGATAGTAATAAAACGCTCATAAATGTGCGTGTACGCTGAAGTGCTCTTATTTTCCGTTAGCTACCTGTAACGGATAATTTTTTTTTTTTCATAAAAGTCCTTAATGTTTTTTAGGATTCTTGGGAATAATAAAAATTTGCAGCACACACAAACTGTATCCACACAAAGGGTTATCCCAAATTATAGTATCAGTATTTATAAGATCTCCTTGACCCTTTTTATTTCATTCAAGAAGTGTTTGCGATAACGCAAACATCATTTAATACCTACACAAAAATTAGAGTCATACAGCTTAGAAGTTAAAAACAATTTTCAAATATTAATAAAAATGAGCCAGAAAGCCAGAACATTTTCATGTAAAAACGATCCAGATTTATTTTGTTATGTGTGCGGCCAATATATCACCGGGAAAAAACGGAAGTGGTTCTTAACTTCATTGCAAAAGTCATATCAAGATTGCTATAATATCTATCCGCACAATTTGAACCAGCATTGGACACCGAGTACTATATGCATTCCATGTCGATTGAATTTATCTATGAAGTCTTCTAACGTAAAGTAAGTATAAATTAATAGATTTGGAATATTTTATAATTACAATATTTCTTAATTAAAATTTGAATTCTTCATATTCCTGATTTCAATTTTTTTTTTTCATTTTACAGACGACACTTGGAAATTTTGAAGCCTATGCTATGGAGAGAAACAGCGAACCACGCATCCGAGTGTTATTTTTGTTTAAGTACAAAAAGCATATTTGATGACCCACAAATTCGCAAATTGGTGAACGATACTGAATTTGGCAGTTCAATGTCAGAAATTGAGAAGAATGCATGGGATTCGTTTGTATGGGTTATTCAAAATTTCTTAGGAAATAACAAGGGTGATGATTACGTTGCGCACGTTGAAGAGATGTTAACTCACTTCCAGAATCTTGGATGCAACATGAGCATCAAATTACACTACCTGCACAGTCACTTAGATCGTTTTCCTGAAAATCTATGAGACTTGAGTGAAGAACAGGGCGAACGATTCCACCAAGATATCCGGACAATGGAGGAACGATACCAGGGTCGCTGGGATGCACACATGATGGCTGATTTTTGCTGGAGTATTCAGAGTAACACTTCGTTATTCAACAATAGTAGAAAATCGACTAAAAGAAAATTTCAGAGTTTGTAGTTTATAATACATATTTATTTATTTATTTTATTGTTTTATTTATTATAATAAATGTGAATAATAAAATATAAATTTTCTACTATTTAATTTATTTATTTATTTACATTTAAGCTCATCCAACACAAATGTCTTTCCGAAGAATAGAATCAGTATATTCTAGGTAGGGGTTTGCCAAAAAATACACGAATGTTACTATGTAATGCATTTTTGATGTGAAAATTTGTACATAGCATGGGGAAAATGTTTTCAAAATTCAATCAATCGAAAGAAGAACATTAACTACTCAATTTTATGTATATCAGACAAAAAACTAAAATTTGGTGAAAATGAGCGAATTCACTTAATTGTGAATAAATTCGAAAAAAATCAATCGATTTTTATGATCGATATCTCATTTTGTTCCTATTACATGTGGCTTTGCGATAAAGCAATAAATCTGAACGATTTTTGCCGTTTTCGATTTTTTATGATTTTTTTTAACCAAAAAATTTGCTATTTTCACGTAAAAAAAATATTTTTTCCCTCAATTTTTTATTATAACTCCAAAACTACTGAGCCGATTGAAACGCAATATATTAACGGATTAAAGGCTATGTAAATTTCAGTTTTTCTAAATTTATTTGAATAATATCGGACTAATTTTTTTTAGTTATCATTAATTATGTGGAGACACGTCTAAAAAAATTTATAATTTTAATTAAAAATTTTTTAAAAAAAAACCTCTCCATAGAATTTCAAAATTGAACCATATTTGTACTACTGGGACCACAATACATCAAAATTGTATAGTGGTTTTCAAAGCCCCTAAAATTTTTTCAAAATTGTTGCCTTGTGTTATGCATTGTGATTAATTAAAACTCTCCTGGTACCGATTTTTATTGATCTGTGATTATTTATTTTTTCTGTGATTTTGATTTTAAAGCGTTAAGTGGAAGTTCAATGCTATTTATTATTCAATTCAATTCAGAAAATCGTTATTTTTGTATAACAACTAAAATATTTATTTTATTTTTTAAAGTACGAAACTTAAGTGGTAAAATTTTTAGCTCAATGCAAAATCCGATTAATTTTCATGCATATATGAGCTAACGCAAAAGCTTTTCTTTAAGGTTTTGACTGTTTTAGAGAGCTCGTAAAATAAATTTTCCGAAATGCCTAAATTTGTAGGAATAGCTTATTTTTGGCGAAGATATAACAAATTGAAAATTAAACAGATGAATATTTATTACCCGTACGAAAGTCAAGTTGTTTGGGTAGTATATGCATCCAAAACAAAACCTAAATTAATTATTTATATTGACATTAAATTAAAAATGATACTCATACTCTCACAAAATTATTACTTTGAAAACTACCTAAAATATTTTCGATTATATTCAAACCATTTTGATATTTATTTTTAAACATTGTTTAAATAACCGATAAAAGTAGTAAAAATAACTGAAAGTCTTTTAAAGTCTTTAAACCGACAAAACTTAAAAAAACGATAATTTTTGTGTTTTCTTTTAAATTTAAATATTTTTTTTTTTGTGATTACAAAACACAACACATACACATGTCAATGTTTGTATGTTTGTTATTATTGTATATTTGAATTTCTAGTTAATTCAATAGAAATAATTTTGTATTAAAATAAACTGCGTTTATAAAAATTATTATTGAAAACAAAGGACTTTTTTTGAAAGAGAAAATAAAAAAAAAATTAAAAATTTAATTGCCAATATTAAACTACTACCTAAAGTACGTATATTTTAATAGTGTGTCTAAAAACTACCGATTAATGTATTCAATCGGATAACCGTTACTTGATTAATTGAGTTATTCGAGTACATCAAAATATTTTATAATTCAGTTTATATTTTATAAAAAAAACACTTAAATTGTTTCGTATTTTTAAAAAGATTTTTTTTTTAAACTATATAACATATATATATATATATATATATTATGGCGGGTCGATTTAAAAATCGCTCAACGTTCAAGGAAAATCGTATTCTGGGGATCAAAATAAGAAACTTTGCCGAAGGAACCATACCTCTAAAACGAATTCTTATGTCCCGACTTTTGACCCGTAGGGTCAAATTTCAGAAAGTAGAAGGAATCTCTCCAAGATTATGGGAGCTACTTCATCTCCGGGAGACACGCTAGCAGATTAATGCATAAATCGTCATTCTAGATGACAGTTAAGGGTTTAAAATTTAAGTTGAAAGAGAGCCTTTTTAACCGTGTTTTTATAGCAAAATGTACAAATCTCGGGATAGATATATTTCAGAAAGTAGGAGGAGTCTTTCCAATATTAGGGTCTCTATTTCTTCTCCGAAGACGCTCTAGCAGATGCATGTATGAATTATATTCGACTGGGGTTGGGTTCGATTGGGGCACTCTAAATGGGTCAAAGTTGAATTTTTCAAAATTTGACCATACGGGTCAAAAGTCGGGACTTCAGAATTCATTTTAGTGGTATGTTTCCTTCGGCAAAGTTTCTTATTTTGATCCCTATAAGACGATTTTCCTTGAACGTTGAGCGATTTTTTTCGACCCGGCCTAATATATATATATGCACAGCGCATACTCTATTGACATTTATTCGTTCCCCCGCATATTTTAGGGACATTTGCTTACTTTGGGGACTGTCCGCAAAGTTTTCGCGCCTTTTCATACATGTAGCGTATAAGATGAGGACAGTTGGTTCGATACTCCGCATATTTCGTGGACAATTTTGGCCGTGTACATATATATATATATATATATATATATATATATTTTATTCGTTCCCACGTATAGTTTAGGGACATCATCTAATACGCTAGATGTATGAAAAGGCGCGAAAACTTTGGGGACAGTCCCCAAAGTAGCGTTTAAGATGAGGACAATTTTTTCGATACACCGCATATTTCGGGTACAATTTTGGCCATGTCCCTAAAGTATGCGCTACGCATACATATATATATATATATAAACTTTTTTATATGTATCTAAAAATTCAGCAAAAAAATAAAAAATTGCAATGATCGCAAAAATATTAGATTGTATTAAAATTGTTTGCAATATTCAAGTTCATCATAATCACAGTTCGGACTGGTTCTTTCACTCTTTTATATTGAACTTAATCACATAAATTAAAAATTATATTTTTGCTAAAAAAAATAAATCGAACAAAAACCAGTCTTGCAAAGTTCAATGCATTTGGTGCTGCATTTTTTTAACGATGGCGGAAATATGGTATAATTTTTCTTAGAATTTTTTAAGCCATAGACTGCAACGCCGTAATATTTTTGACATTTGCAAAAAATGCTAGAAGTTACATCCCTAATGTTTTCTTAAAGTTGAACTTTAAAAAAACGGAAGAAAATATAGTAAAGTTTAGAAAATTTTTTTATTTTAAACAAAATTCATAATTTATATTTTAAATTTTAATCAAATATATTTCGGAACTCCTGATTTGGTATTAATTTGTAATTACGTATTTTTAAGGAAATATTAATTAAATTATTCGAGTTACTCGACTAATTTAATCGAGTAAGTTAAAAACCTCAAAATCGTGTTAATCGTCCATTAAAATACCATTTACTATTTCAGGTTTAAATTCCTACTAGTTCCAAAATTGCAGCTTATCGAACCCAAATTTTGTTCTACTTTTGCATATTTTTGTGTGTGTTTTTTTTTTACGTTTTTCTTAAAACATTTTTTTCCAAAAAGCTGCTCCGCCTTGCTCATGACAAATCGCACAATTTCAATCCGAATTTAAAAAATTAAAAGTGATTCCACAAAAAAAATTCATATATGTATACGCATTCAAACCATAAAAAAATAACAAATATTAGAGTATGACCAGAATCACTGACGCAGATTTATTACCAGAAACTGCAGTCTGATTCAATTGAAACTTTATAGAGTAGTTATGATTTTTAAAAATATTTTTATTTTTCCCTTCAAATAAAAAGGAAGTTATTCTCAATAAAATTATCTACGAGTTTCATAATATCCTTATTTTGATTTTTAAATAAAAAAAAAAAGAAATAACTTAATCAATATACACTAATTGTATTTTGAAAATTTTAACAAACTACGTGAAACGCACAGAAAATTCACCAAAAATATGAGCTAACAGTGAAATGAATACCACAAATATTATAAAACTTAACTATAAGTTTTAATATGATAGGCCTAAAATATTAAATTCCACTTGTTTATTTTATATATTGATTTGCTCTATTGGATTGCACACAAAAAAATAACCAGAAAATTTGCCTCAAAATAGCCCTACTTCAAAAGGCTATAAATTACCAATACTAGCAAGCATTTTAAAAATCTTTGGGGGTTTTAGTCTATTTTCATTTCCCGTTGGTCTCATTCGGGAAAGAATTAATGACCCAAAATTATTTTCACTGTGAAATAGAAGCAAGCTAAACTATTGGCATTAATCGAATTGACACAGGCACTGAATAGAAAGCAATTGACACTAACTAGAAATCACTTTGTAGTTAGTGTCAGTGTAAAAGCAAAACATATACGCATATTGCCTTTGAAATGTATGTAAGTAAGCAAATGATAGATGGACTGTAACCAGTGGGTTTCTTTCCACCTCAGTCTCTCTCAATCTGCCCTCTTTTTATTTGTTAGTAAACTCGCACCGAGCAAATGAAAACATGTTGCAGAAATTTAAATTAATTTTTATCATGTTTTTGAATAATAATTTAATAAAATGTTTAATTATTTAAAATTATAACAATAAAATAAGCAAGATAATATTAAAATACATTAAATTTTTATAGAAAATAACAAAATGTAAGCAAAATGAAAGTGAGTGTTTTAGGCAACAATTTCTTATAAACATGTTGCAATTATTTTTTAGTGTAAACAAAATGTGTTCATTTGCTTGCCCGTGTTTGGTATGCTGAGAGGAGTGGGAAGTGTAGTATATCTATTTGTATATACTCTTTACTGTTACGCAAATGTAACTAACACAATTTTTTTCTTGAAACAGATTTTGCAAATGTTAACTAAGCATACACAACTTTTAGCTTTTAGTTTGACTTTTGATGTGTAAACAAAATTGCAAATGGTATGAAACATAAATATGTCTTTTTGAATAACTGTAATTATCTCATACTTTTTGTACAAAGTAAATAATTTCCTATAAGTAAACAATGTTGTGGTTATTTAAAAAAAAATTTAGTTTTTATATTAAAAACACAAAAAAATGGTTTTTTCGGACTTCCTATATTTTACAATATTTAGTTAGAATATCGTTATGCTTCAAGTCCAAATTCTAATGTGATATTGTCATATTAATCTTTATTTGTTGCTTTGCAGATAGTTTGATCATTTTCATGATAGACAATATAATTGTTTCATAGGCTTCACCCCAATCTTTAGTTGTCCGCAATAAAAAAACCATAATTGGCTTAACTCAAACCGAGACATTACATACAGCAGACAAACTCAACTCCATGAGAATTTGTCTGCTTTAGTGTATAAACTATCTGATTTGTTAAACCTAATTATATTACTACATATCGCTCATTTACTAAAAGAATGCCATAAGTCAAAAAAACGTGATTTTTGAGTTAACGATACAGATTTATTAGTTATATCATGTGTAAAAATTTTGTGAATACTTTTCGAGTTAGAGGAGAACATATTTTATTTTTTTTGAAAAATTTGACTCAAGGAGTATACACACTAGGGTGGGGCGATTTGAACATCTTAATGGGCGCTTCGCGTTTCTTGGGATTGTACTGAGCAAGAAAGTCCGCTAGACCATACGTCTACGGTGAAAATCGAGCCTCCAGATTTTGGCTTTTTAGCCGTATTTTGTGAAAGTAACAATGTGTGAGATGAACATATCTCAGGAAGTAAATGCATCAATCATATTTGTGGGTGGGGGTTGAGGGGTTAATTTTTAATTTCAGTAAAGTCAAAATCTAGAAGCTCGATTTTCACCGTAGACGTATGGTCTAGTGGACTTTTTTGCTCAGTATAATGCCAAGAATCAGAAACGCGAAGCGGCCATTAAGATTTTTTTCTTCCATACACTCCCTAATACACACTCAGGGAACTTATGATTTAAAAATATGTAGTTGTTTGGGTTGTAATACAGTTTCTTTATTTTTAATGTAAATGTAAGTCATTTGTAAAACAAATTATATTTTTTACTAACCTTGTAGTTTATTTAAAAAAACAAACTACATCAAATTTCTGTTTTATGCTTTTATATTAATTTTTTACAGTTGTTTTTTGTTATTTAAAAAAAATGTATGTTTTTTTTTTACTACCATGTGGTTCATTTTTATTACAATTGTTAGTCATCTCTTGAACATTAAAAAACAAATGACAATGTTAGTTGAATTCAATGAAATGTAAGTCGTCCTTTTTTAAATGAAGTTTCATTTGTTTTTGACTACAATTGCTGTCGTCTTTACATAATATCCTAAGTGTACTTTATAGAGAAACTGTGCTAGTCACGGGTGTGTTGATAATTATCACATTTGCACCCAACTCTCAATATGCATAACAAATTTACCTTTTACAATTTATCATAAAATAATGGAAATCGGTTAAAAATATAAAAATTCATTTGTCTAAAAACAAACTTTACTTTTTTAATTGAAACAGATAAAATATTCCTATTATCAATAAATTTGTAATACATCCAAATGTATGCTTTCATACTTCAATAAATATAAGGGGTACTACTACTGAATTAAAAAACTAATTGTGGTAATGATACGTAGACTCAATCCTCCAAAAAATTAAATTGGTACTTGGAACTATCAATTTGTTTAAACAAAAGAATTTCCATGTACACTACTTAATAAAATGTCAATAAAAAAAAAATTAATAAAAACATCTCATATAACAAGGGAAATGCTGAAAACCCTAAAGGAAAAGGAAGAAAATTAATGGTTCAGGTAAGAACAATTATAAACATAAATAAAATTCTAACTTTCTAACAAAAGTGAAGTGCCTTTTTTATTTGAAGGAACTTCAACAGAGAACCCATATTGAATTATAAAACGTACCATAAGGTATTCGAATATTTTTTTTCTTTCTTATGAATTTTAGATTACTCTACGGGCTGCTGGTGTTCAGTCTTTTAATAAATCAATATAAATAAAACAAATTTACATCATCTTTTACTCAACGATTCGTTGGTTGTTTTTTCCAACTTCATCAGGAGTTTATGTTTATTAAATTCTGGAAAATAGATTACAAAATGGCAAATAATTAATTTAAATTTTATAAAGTATAGCAATTTTTTGTAATATTAGGATCACGGATTATTTAAAACCTATGATTCTATAAATAACATTGATTATATTATCCTCTTATCTATAAAAAGTTGACAACACAACATAAATTTATATAAATTTATTTAGAAAAATAAATTAAGCTTTATTAAAGTCTGAGATTCAAAATTGGTACATTTATTTTGTGAATAAAATATACAGGTTAAATATATTCAAAACAATTAGTTTCAAGGTACACTTGAAGTTCCTTGAAACCCACAATATTTTTTCCGTAAAAACTACTGAATATACACAATAAATTAATAGAAAATCAGTTAATAAAGAACTTCTTACTTTTCGGTAAAAACAATTGCATTTTGTAGTTTATTTTCAAGTGTTAAAAAATGAATTGAATTGAATTCGGTAAAAACAATAGCTTGTTTTCGTTTATTTCAATACTCAGTATAATATAACAATTAAAAAATTAATTTGCAGTAATTTCGAAATTACTCTATTACCGGATATAATATTTGTTTTGGTACTGAAATAATTTGGGTAGACTTTTCACCATTTCTAAATTCATTATGGGCACTTTTTGTAACCGCAGCTGTACATACAATTTCTAAACTCGAATGCTTACACGAATAAAATTTTATGGAATTTCAAACAAAAGTGCTTTAATGAATTTATATAGATTTCTAGTAAAAATTAATTGTGAGAACTAAATTTCTTGGCCCCTGGATTTTTTGGTTGCAGTTACTGTTATTTTCAAAACACAAATTTATGATATCTAATACTTTGATAAGCAAAACAAAAAGAATCGGTTAAAACAATAAATCTCTTTCAACACGATATTAATCCTGTATAATATACATTTTATTAAAAGATAGAGTTATTTTCACAAAAAAAAAAAAAAACTAAATTTAAAAAGCAACTGTTACTCCTTTTCATACATCTGGGATTATTTGTATTTTTACACCAAGAAATCAGACTTGATAGTTTCTACCATAATTGTTACCAATCGAATTGATGCAATCGATTATTGTGGAAATTAGATTGTGTCAATAGCAACTCGGTGATAACTAAAAGAAAAATCGGTAGCTACAAGCCAACCATTTGATTGGCTACAAATAAGATTGCTACGACCGTATTTGATTTCTGGGTGTACGTACACTTCGGGAACTTTTGCTGTAAGTAATTGTAGTAGTTTGTATAGTAATACACTGTCTTTATTTTTAAGTGAAAAAGCATTAATTTGCAGAAAAAATTTCAGTTTTTACTACATTTGTAGTTCCTTAAAATAAAACAAACCACATCAATTACTGTATTAGGAATTTACATTAATTGTTTATATTTTTTTGTTTTTATTACAAAAAAATAAAATAAATAAATCATTGTCAATTTTTCCTATATATATGGTTAATTTTTACTACATTTGTAGTTAGTTAGTTGAATTTAATGAAATGTCAGTCGTCTTTTTCAATGGAAATTTCAGTTGATTTGAAATACAATTGCAGTGGTCTTTACCTACATAATAAGTGTATGTATTAATGAAATACATTATAGTTTTAAAACTCTTAACCACAAAGTTAAGCATAAACCTTTCGATTTTGAGTTCATTTACCAAATGCTCAAATATTCGTACATTCACTATTATCATCCCACAAAAGTGATGATGTGTTGCTAAAAGTTGATTTCCCTAGTGTATTGTTTGTTTCCCTTTCCCAAAAATTCTACATAATACAAAATATCAATAATAATGCATGTATTGTAAAATAACGTACAAAACTTCACAACATGATAAGATTTTTTGTTTTTTATGATAAAATTAAAATTTTCCTATTTTTGATTGAAACATTTTAAATTGAAGTATGTAAATACAGATGTTAATATAAAAATAGCACATCGGTTGCAGAGTAATTAAGTACACATACAAAGATACTTTATAGATAAAGTAAATCAGGTAAGAGTTACAAAAAATTGGAAACTGTGCTGAGCCCGTACTATAGGTTCTAGAACATATTTAAAAAAAGCTTCATAATTTACATGAAAATTGGTTTTAAATAAAACTTGCATTAGTTTAAAGAAAGGTTTCAATGAACTAGTTCCAGTGTAACTTCATTGCTTCTATATATAAATTCATTAATATCAAGCAGAGAATTCTCTCAGTGTACATATTTGAAACATGTTGTCCTCACACATTGTGTTAGAAAAATCAGAAAAAGTATAATTTGCTTAACTTTTGACCTCAACTGTAAGCATGTACAGTTAGGAGAAAAAGTGTAACAGGGTTGATTTTGTTCACATATATTGCATTTCAATTTATTTACATTTTACATTTTTAACTGTAAAAGCAAATCAAATACCCTCGTAAAAATTTTGATATGGAGTCTAATTTAATTACATCTCATTTGATAAGTTCCCATATTTAAATACATACAAATTAATCTGAAAAATGGATTATCTACATGTATCTAATTATATCAAATTAGACATATTTGATACAACTTTGTCAGAGATTTGTCCATATCCGGGAAATCTAATTATATGTAATTAGATATAAATATATATGATTTTATTAAATTTTAGCCGATAGTAACTTCAAGTTATACTTAAAAATATTTAGGTTTAAAATAAAAATAGAAATTCAAAATTTTAAAAAACCAAATTTTTTTATATGAAAAATAACAACATTTTTAAAAATTCGCCAAAATGTCACCTCTTTTATTTGAAGTCATATAGAAGAAATCACTACGTTACGTTACGTTATAAAATTAATTTTTCAAACAAATGTACAATTTCGGCTAAGTCCGCAAATTCAATAGGCATAAATAACAAAACATTTTTTAATGCTAAATGGTATGTGTTTTCGGTTAATAAGAACCCAATTAAATACTTTTGGATTTACTTAATATTTTGGCATGATTAATATGGCTAGCCTCCAAAAAGGGCTTATAACCTCATCATTGGAAACAAATGTATATGGTACATTATTATTGAAGGCATAAATTCAATTATTAACAACAATTTACACAATTATATTCTAAAATTGCAAAAAGTTCAAAATTTTTTAGTTAATATTAAACAATTCTTATTAAAACTATCAAATATCAACCATGTGCAAAAGTATAATATTTATCTTAAAATAAAAAAATTCGATTATTTTATTTTGTTTTTGATATTAAACTAGGACTGATCGATAATCAAATTAATCTAGACAAATTATTTGATTTCGTAGTTAAAAATATATAGCAATATATCTGAACAAAATAAACCCTGTTACACTTTTTCTCCTAACTGTAGTTTTTAAATGTTTCAATTGCTTATAAATATAAAATTAATTGTGTAATGTTGAATCAGAATGCAATTATGAATTTTGTGAAAATAAGTTGAAGTTTTTGTATGCCACAAACACAACAAGAGAAAAAAGTATTAAAAAAACCACATCTACCCAGCAAAATAAAGTGAAAGTACTGCTTTATGATCCTCTTTAATTTGAATTCCAAAGCGTTACAAAGCATACGCACATTTTTCGCTTTCATAGAAGTTATTATTAACAACTGGCCAAAATGTTAAATTAAAGTTATTTTAAACAGAATCTGTATCACAATATAACTTTAATTTTGCATCACAATATAAATTAAATTTTCATCACAATATAAAACAATCTAAATTAACAACATCCTAAGAAGTGCTTTTTCATATATTCTTTTTGTTTATATGGAGGTTGAGGTGGTAAGTGGTTGGATGAGCTCGAAGTAAAAAATTATCACCATTGATAAAAATAAATTGAAAACTTGTTCGTTATGTGCAAGATCTACCTTCGGTGGATATTCAATACACGTTTTTTGTTTTTTTCCTCCTTTTTATTTTTTGTTTCGTTTATAAACAAAACAGGGCGAGTAAACTTAACTCTACTTTGTCTTTTATACAAGTTTGATATAATTTTTATTAAAAAATAAAAATTATGTTTTTTTTGACCTTTAATTGTGCAATGAAAATGGAAATTATTCAAGTTCGAGGCCATATTCTAGAGAGTTTTTGTTTTTATATTTTTTTAATTCTTATGGATTTTTTTGTGTTTCATTTTATTTAATACAAATTTTTCTGTATATTTATCATAATTAAGTTATTTAAAAACGACCAAATAATTAACATCTTGACCTTATGCCCGTAATTTCAAGCAATAGATACCTACCGGTGCTTAGATACCTACCCGATTTTGTTCGTGTACACGGTAGGTATCTAAGCACCAATCACGTGACTATAGTTGTGGTGACAAGCCATTCACTGGTTGGTACCAGATATTTCACGTTACTAGAGATAAAGTAATATCATCATCAAAGTGTAATGAAGCAACTTGGGTCGTTGCAGTTGAAGTTGCTACTGGCCGCTAGCAGGGAATGAAAACAAGTAGTACCAAAGGATGCAGTTCATTGACTGCTACAAAGTGGACACAACACTGAAGGACTTTGTGACAGTAGAAATGAAGCCCAAACACTCCAATGGTTTAAAATAACTGAATACAGAACTGTTTGGACAGTGACCAATTTTCTCAGATATATCGAAAGGCCGACTGGCGATTTTTCGAGTGAAATACGATTTTATGCATAAAATATCAGATCAGATATGGAAACTGTTTTCCTGAGAGATGGTCAAACGGGACTACATGTGTGGTACGAGGTATTTTGTTAGCAGGCCAGATAGGAATGTGGCACGATACCTACTAAGTTTAAGTATACTTGACTATCGAAAACTTTCTGGCCCATATGGTGAGCATGGGCATTGTGAACGACCCATTGTGTGTATTATAACTGGAGAATGAGAACACGACAGAACACTATGACTGGTACTGTCTGGCTTTCTCTTGGACCAGACAGCGCATTCTGTGTGATGGCGTCTTGTTTATGGAATCTGTGCATAAGCTGCTCCTACCTGATTTTCTTTTAAAGTGGAGTATAAGTGCTTAAGCCCCAAAAGATTTTTGACATGTTTTCGGACTTTTTGTAGTCTTGTAGGGTTCATTGAAATTAGATTTGTTGGTAAAATACCGCAATATTCATGAAGAATAACATCTGATTTTTGAATATTATTGAATATCACAAAAATATTATTTTCAATTTAGCACAACTCTAGTTTAATAAATACGATGCCAATTTAAATGATCAATATGTAAATAGTTTTTTCTGCATTTTATATCCTGTTAATAGTATTCTCTTTGTTTTTTCTTTGCTTCTTTAATACTTTTATTCAATGCTAAGAACCATTCAATATATTAGCGTATTGTTAAATATTTATGAAAAAATAATCTAAATGGCTCTTAACCACATACAAACAAATACTGTTATTTATTCCCACAAAAATACTTGCATAGAAAGTAAAAACAATATTCTGTTAAGGACTCATTCCATATAAAACCATAAAAAAATTGAATTTTTGACCTCGACTCCCCTCAATTTTAACCAAACTTGGTATTAAAGGTAAGTCTGACATAACCAAAATTTTAGGTTAGTAGCTCTTACGGTTGTGGAAATATCGCGTTTAAAAATTTGAAAAAATCGAAAATTTAACAAAAGTAGTCGCACATAATCGTCCATACCTCATTTCAAAGCCACTATAATCGTCCTTTAATTTTTTTTTGCATTTTTTTTCAAAATCTGCGGTTCAAAACGCTGTACTGAAAAATAAATGTTATGTTACAATTTTTAAGAAACATATATGTTAATTAGAAATTATTCCCCTATGCTGCATAGAAGAATATATCACAACATTTTTAAAAATAATTCGGCCATTTCTTACTTAGTATTGCGATTGCAATGAAATTTGAAACACACTGATAGAATTTTCCTTCGTAGTATTAATGAAACGATTTAATTAAAATCGATTCATTGGTTTAATGAAAAATTTCATTAACTGAATGAAAATTCATTAATATTGGTATTTTTTCATTAACATTTTTATGATTTTTTTATAATTTCATAAAAAAATTCATTAAATCAATGGAAAAATTTAAAATTTTTTTCAATAAAAATTTTGACTTGTAATAAGAAAAAAAAAATTTTTTTTTTGTACTATCATTTTGAAATAAAAAAAAACTGAAAAATTTCTTTTAAATAGAATTAACCAAAACTTTGATATAAGTAATTTTTTTTTTTTATTAAATTTGCCTAGAGCTTACCGTTTTTGACGAATTTGAATAGTTGGTCACTAAATTCCAGGGAACAGATTCTCTAAGAAAAACGATATAGTTTTGTTCAAAACGAGACCTAAATTGTTATCGTTTTGACAATGTTACACAAAAACGTTATGCTAAACGATAATAAATTTTTGTTTTTTAACAACATTGTTAACAATATTTAACATTTTTATCTAATATGGTCGTAATTTTACTACAAAAAGTGGACTATAACCGTCGATCTTTCTACAGAATTCCAAGCCAGATTAATAAAAACATTACATATTTTGTACCGACATATAAGAAAATATGTCATCTTTTAACACAAATTATAAAAAATCAATAGAAACATTGAACAATTTTGTAAAAATAAAACAATAAGAACAGAAATAAATTAAAATTGTTTTTTTTTTTTGTTCAGCTTTTAATATTGTAATGCCTGTTAATTATATTTAAACGATTTTTTCAAATATTAAAGTTCTTAATATATACAATTTAAAAGAAGTACAAGAACTAAAATATTTCTTTTTTATGGATAAAAAAATTTTATTTTCAAAATTTGTAATTTGTATGCTAAAATAATCATAAAAAGTGCAAATTATTAAATATCAGCGAAAATATTTCATACAAACTATGAATTTAATTCATCAAACACATGAAACTTTCATAACGATTAGGCTAGGATTAATGAAAAAAATTTCATATACTTTATGAAATTTTCATTGACTCAATGAAAAGTTTCTTTGCTGACTTTTTTATGAAAAAATTCATTGGATTTATGAAGGAATTCATTAATACTACACACAAATTTCTATCAGTGCAGGTATAAGTGACGTAATATGGCTATACAAGTGACGTAAATTTTGATTTCGAATCCCCAAAATATGGAACTTTTTGCATATAACATATTTGAGTGCTCTCCATTTCTTTGATTTGATTTGATTGGAATCTACTTCTAGAGACTAACAAAAAACGTGCTTACATGTGTGGGTCATTTATAATAGTTCCCGAGATATTCCCCATTTGAAAATGATAAATTACAAATGTTGTCCGACTCAGGTCCAGTTTTTTTTGCGAATAGCGGGAAGAAATCGGGACAAATTTCTTTTCTAGAGCAAATTCTTGATTAAATAAAAAAAGAAAGTAATATTTTGTTCCAGTCAAAAACTACATTCCTTTAAATTATAAATTAAAAAAAAAATATTTTTCCACAAAATGCACCAATCTTTCTCCTCCAGATAAATATTTTCTTTCTTACTATATAACGTGTGTATACTATTCTAAAGGACCTTTTTATGTAAAAGCGAGTTCTGATAAAAAAAGTTTGATTTGTGTATACTTTGCCCTCCAGCCGTTTTAAAGTTGCCACATTTTTAACTTCAACTTTAAGCCACTGTTAAAAATTGTGCACTCCACTAATTTATTGTGTATGTCTTTACCAATCCCCACTTTAAATGTAGATATGGCAGAAAAATGTATTTTACCTTCAAAAAATAATTGTTTCTCTTTTTTTATGTAACCCACAATAGCTTTAAAATAAGATATTAACGAGTCACGTAGCTTTCAACGTTAAAAAAAAAAATGGCCGTTTATGTACGACTACTTTTCTGAAATTTTAGAATACTTTTTTATATTTTGAATTACGATATTTCAAGATTCGCTGGAACTAGCTCTCCTAAACTTGCGCGATGTTATAGTTATATGACTTTCAACTTCTATACCAAGTTTGGTTGAAATCGGAAACGGTGAAGGAAATCGTGTGGTTGATTTATATGTTTAAGTCCAAGGTTTTCTCTGTGTTTTTCTTTTTTTCTTACTTTTTAAACCGAATCCAGGGTTTTAATGAATAACGGAATAAATAATGCACAAAAATAAAACATACAAAACGAACGATCCAACATTCTAACTCGTGTTCCGTCAGAGAGTAGCGAAAATGTTGAATTTATGAAAACTTTACTAAAAACCCATTATAGTAATCCGAACGTTGTATTTGGTTGAATGTAGTAATGTTAGTAGTATACATATGGCTGAGTATTAGTAATAAATGAAAAAAAACACAAAATGATGAAGATTTGAAAAGAAGATATTTTAACAATAAATAATACAAAAATATTTTTAATATTTATTATAAAAGTTAAGGGGGAACATTACATTCGCGGCAGAGAAAACAGACCTTTTTTAAAAAATTCATAACTCAGTAAAAAACAAACATTTTTCCAAAAATTATTAATTATTATTATTAAATTATTATTATTGTAGAGAATTGAACAAATTGCAAGAAAAAAAATTCAAAAGAATATATTTTTCACTCCAACATGGTTTTATAGAGCTCCAAACTGGCGGCATAGAAAATAACGGGGCCTCGTGGTTGCAGCGCTGGGAGTCGCAAAAATTGTCCGATTTGGAAAAAATGACTTTTTTAAATCTTAACAAAATTGGTTATCATATGACACGAGCTTTTTTTTTTAATTAAATACTGACTTAAAAATTCATAAAAAATCGAAAAAAAAAATTAAAAAAAAGCTCGTGTCATACGATAGCAAATCAAGTTTAAAAAAATAAAAAAAAAAAAAAAATTTCGTCAAAAAATGAACCCGCTAGTGCCGCAACCAGTACGGAAAATATGGTTTCGAGATAAACGCGTTCAAAGTTTGTGAACAAAGAAAAAAAGGTTACCTTCAATCTGCCATGCCTGCTTCGTACTGTATGCCTTCGTTATCTTGTGTTGTGCTGTTTCTTACAGCTTTTTGCAATCGTTTAGCAATTCGGGCTTCTTCTGAAGCTTCATATGCCTTCACTCTGGCGTATTTCAAACGATTTGCATTCATTTCCTTTGCAAAAATTGTAAAACAAGTATATACCAGCTGCCGTACTTAGGTAGCGCGAAAATAAAAAATGCGCTCTCACTAATCCGGCTGTAACTTTTGAACCCGTGGGACTTTTTCCATGAAATTTTCTTAGAATCTTAAGAGTATTTACTAAAATATAAAATTATAAAAAAAGTCGATTTCAAAAAATGGCCAATGTCATGTCCCCCCTTAACTAAACTGGAAAAAATTTGCAAACTATATTAATGTGCATTAAAGATAATTTTCTACATAATTTGTTTTGAATTAGTATTACATGTAATTTGTAATTGTAATTAAATGAAAATAATTGAACAAATCTGTAACTAATTCATTCTTTGAACCATTAATTTTAATAAAACTACTGATGTGTTTAGAGAAAAGGTAAATTTAGGTATAGATTAAAAAACGGAATATATACAACCAAATGCGTTTGTACTGGTTAGTTACAATTCATAATTATGATAAATAAAATGTTCCCTTTTATTATTTTTTATTCGAAAATACTATTTTTTTTTGTCGCAGAGTAGCACGATATAAAAATTGAGTTATTTTGAAATACTTAAATAACTGCTTCAAATAGCCATTAAAAAAAACTGTATTTGGTTGCAGTTGTTTTTATTAAATAACTGTCATAATAGTTGTTCTGTATTATTTCGTAGAAAAATAACTAAAATCGCAGTTAAAACCAACTACTACTGATTACTACACAAAAAACCGTCATGCAGTTATAGTGTTTAGGCGTACAATAGTCGATAACGATGAAATTCACATTTTTACACATTTATCTTTCAAGCTTTTTTAAAATGTAATGCTCTTTGGAAAAAAGCAAATAGACCTAAAGGCTCCATTATTCTTGCCGTTCCGTGACGAATCAGCTGTTTCGTTCATAGTTTATGTGAGGTGATTTTTTTAAAAACGCACTATCCATAAACCAAAAACAAAGCAGCTGATTCGTTACGGTACGTAACGGCAAGACTAAAGGCTCAGTTATGCAAACGTTGCTGTAACGTATCTGTACTGTATAAATCAGCTGTTCGTTTTTGGTATACGAAAAGCAATGCAAACGCTTAACGAAATTTAATGAACCGTAGTTGTAACGTATTGTAATGTAACATTCTGTATAAAATATAATTTTCTTCCGTTGTTACGTGACATTTGTAAAGCAGTGATGGCCTGCTTTTGTGTTAAATTAAATGCGGGTATTTTCGCCCTTTTGTTTGGTACTTTTTTTTAGTAATAATAACTTATAATACATCATATTTCCATATATGTATATATATATGTATATATAAATAAACATATACACATACAATAGAAATGTGAAATATATAAAAAGGTATCGAAACCTTGTTTTGTGTATGCACATTTACAAAATAATATATGTATGTACGTATGAATGTATATGTTAAAATACATATCTGTTTATTGTAAAACTACAATTAAAATATCAATTATTTAATTATTAATGTTTATATACACACACAGAATACTGTTTTAATACCATTTGAATCACTTGGTACTTTTTCTGTACCCTTTGAACATTTTGGATTTCAATCACTGTGTTGTAAACAGCTGTTTGCTTTTCATAAAAAAAAGAAACAAACAAAATAAAGAGAAGTGAATGTGAATATTTTTTAACTAATTCAATTAAAGTGATTTAAAAATTTAAACCAACTACCTGAAAATGGATAATGAACATCTTAGACACAACAAGCTTGAAAAATATTTTGTATTTGTTTTATGTATGTATATTAGGGTGGTCCTTATATTGCACTTTGTCGATTTATGCTGCTCATTAGTTTACAATTATATGTTAATAAAAATGCAAATAAATTAATTCATATAAACTATTTAAAAAAAATATGTAATAAAATATTTTACTGCGAAAATTAATTCAAATACAATTTTTGTGAATTTTCTGCTTACTTATTATATATAAAATAAAAATTGGTGTCGGTGCAGCGAAGGGTTAATTTTGAAAAAAAATTAACTACTACAAATTATATTCACCACAAATTACAATATTTTGTGATTAAAAAAATATATTTTTCAGTTTATATGGGGCATTGATTTTAGAAACACCATTTTTATTCCCTGTGGTAAACATGGGCTAACGATGTGCATATAACTTCATATTTTTTATATGTTTAGTTCCATTCTAGTAGAATACAAAAAATATACTTTAGTAATTAATTTCAAGCATATTAATTTTTTTTTTATCAATTTTAGCATAAAGCTCCAAATTTTCTAAAATGTGTAGTTTCGCTACCGGGCTAAAAAAGGTTAACAATGTTTTTCAATTGTACTTATTTTTAATGGCTATTTATAAGCCAAATAAGTAAACAAAATATATTTATTAGTTATTAGTAACTATATGGATTTTTTTAAATTAATTTTTGAAAATTTGGCACAAAATTTTGATTTTCTTGGAATCCGCCATTTTGAAATGGGTATACCCGAAAATTGAAAAGATAGATTTTAAAATTTTTTTTTATTTTTAATACCCAACTAATATACTCTAAAATTAATAAAGAAAATTAACATTTTTCAAAATTTTGTTTAACAAAATTTAAAAAAAAAAATCAATTTAGAGGTTTGAAAAATATGCTATTTTTTTACCTTTTTTTTGGTACCGGAATAACAAGGTTTAACGATATCCCAAAAACTTTATATTTTTTATCAGAGTATCTCTGGGCAAATGTAAATCAAAAAGTATTAAGGTTTTGATATATTCATTAAATTTTAATTTATAATTTTTTTTTCCAATTTTGGTCATTTTGGGCCAGGAGCCCAAACTTTGACCAATTTGAGCAGCATCGTTAATCGATTTTGCTCAAATTTTCAGAATTTACTTTTTAGACATCGTTTTACGTTTTTAGGGGTTGAGAGCAGCATAAATCGACAAAGTGCAATATAAGGACCACCCTAATGTATATGAATGCCGTGTTGGTTACGTATGTCAAAAACATATGGCACGTTTTTAATTGTTCTATAAGTGCACCAACGTGCTTACATTACGATACGGTCCGTTACGGATACAGCAACGTTCGCATAACTGAAGCTTAACAGAGCCTCAAGTCCTCTGATACTATAAACAAAATTATTGGCATTTCACTAAAAACTTCGTGTGTCACTCGGTGGAACTTTCTATACGATACTGTGCAACATATTTTACTAAAGGAATCCCTTTTTAATGAACTTTGTTCAGAACTGCAAATTGCGAAATTTACTGTAGTTGATATTACATATTTAAAAAAATATAGCATTGTCATGAAACCATTTGCAGAAATTTGTGATTTTCTGCAAGTTGAAACAGAAATTTATTATGGAATATTAATTCCTTCGTTAGTGACTCTGAAAGTTAAAACAAATAAATTGCCAAGTGGTAATCTGACATTTTTAAAAAAAGCAGCAACCGCCATTCAAGAAAACCTTTTGAAACGAATTCGCCAGTTTTCTGAATTGCCTGAGGAAGGTTATAACGCAATTGTTGCCTCAATGTCCCATCCAAACATTAAGTTGAAATGGTTTAAGGCTATATCTAATATTTCACATAAAACATTGGAAGATATGGAATATATTTTTAGTCAGTAGTTTAAGAACTATAAATTAGTTACTTCCAAAAGTGTTGCTGAAACAAATTCTTCAATTATTTCTTCTGTTTTCGATTTTGGTGACGATGATAGTGAAGCTACTTTTCGATTAAAACTTACAGTTAAATAATGTTCAGTGATATATTATATGACATTTATGTTACAATAAACAATACGCATTCTTTTTATTTTATATACTATAGATCTTCCTCCAAGCCGTTCAAACTTATTATATACTGATATTGAAATTCGGGTTTACTTGCACGACATATATTCTTCACTACAATGTTTGAAAAAAATATCCAACTATTTTTAAAATTTGTCGGCGGTCAAATACTCCCTTAACATCTTCAGCACCAGTAGAAAAACTTTTTCTTTTGCTGGCAACATTTAAACACCCCGGCGACAAAGATTAACTGATGAAAATAATAAGATCGCTGTTAGTATTACAATTAATATTATTATTATTGTTATTATTGGTTTCATTGTGATTATATTATTATTATTGTTGATATTTTCATTTATTTTTTTTTATTTTCAATATTATTGATTGCTGTTATATGTAATTGATAATAATTGTAGTTGAATACATTTTCAAAATTAATTTATTTGTTATGTAATGATTACATTTTTCTTATTATTACTTCTTAAAACCAATTCCTTTTTTTGAATTACATGTAATTTTAATTTACATTTTTATACTACAATTGCATTACTTCATTTACAATTACATGTAATTTGTAATTGATATTTTCTGAATTACAATTAAATTTTTTTGTAATTGAAGTTTTGCTTCTGCTTAATTACAATTACATGTAAATGTAATTGAGTTTTTTTCAATTACAATTACTTGTAATTTTTAATTGTCTGATATCAAATAAGAAAAAGCATTTTTATTCCGCTCTAATGTGTGATGTGACTTAATGTGAACATTGAAAAAAAAAAAACAAACATATTCTAGAATTAAACCTCATGTTCATGTTTAACGGCTTATACCACATGCATTGGAAGGGTATAGTGGAGGGAAAGATGAAGGGCTTAAAACATGGGAACACTGTAATTGCGCGAGATGATAAGTCTAAAAACAGTTGTAACTTATTGAATCTTTTTGGCTGGCGCATAGTACTGATTCATTATTTTACTTCGGTGGGGTTAAATGATATGGGAACACCGAAGGTGGGCGCTGCGATACATTTGAGGGATTAAAAACGCATACATATTATTTTTCTAAATTGATGTTGTCGTCAGCGGGAATCGCACCCCTGACCATGAGGCTGAAGATGACCTAGGTCGAAAGTGCGACACTCCCAGTAGAGGTGATCTCGACACAATTTTTTTCATCTTCTCTTAAATTTATTAGCAATTAGTGTTTTGTATTTGTAATAATAGTAACATTATAATTATGATCTAAAACCTGAAAATTCAAAATGAAATATATATTTATTTCAACTTTTTTATAGATTTATTCAAAATAATTTACTACCATTTATCGATTTTTTTCAGTTTCATTTATTTATTCTACAAAAGCGGAATATTTTAGTTTATTTGTTTGTTTCCGTCACAAATAGCAAGAAATTGAAAAAGTTTCCACAAATACTACAGCCATCCATTCAAACACACTACATGTGTATGTGTCTAAATTTTGTAGTAGAAAAAAAACCAAACAAAACTAAACAAAAACCAAACCCAAAAAGCTTAAATAATATCAAATAACTGATATTTACTTTTACTGTTCTGTAATTAAAATTTGAATATTTATTTTTAACTTACTTAACTTAACTACTTAACTTACTTAACAAATGAATTGTTCTTACGGATTTGTTAGTTATTTAAACAATATTTAAAGATAAATAAAAAGGAAACATTTAATTTAAATGAAAAGTATGCATACCGGATTTCAACGCTCACAATACTTTGTCCGTAAAGATTACATTAAACTGATCGGAAATCTGTTTAAAAGAGGACTACTTAATTTTCGTTTAAAACAATTGTGTTTTTTTTTAGTTTATTATCAACTGTTAAATAATTTCTTGTCAAAATCGGTAAAAAGAATAGATTTTTTTCTCTCTGTGTATGATCATCTGTGTATGATCAGAGTTCGATACTAAAATTCGTAGAGAACGGTCGCCTCTTGTAAAGTAGCGGATAGTTGTTATTGACAAAAGTATCAAAGTTTAAAAGTACAAACAATTTCTTTATTTTTGTAATTGTCATCTGTTGTTTTTATTTGAACTCACACGTGTGACAATTTACATTAACAGTAGTGATAGCAAACCTACTATGGCCCCGGGGGCCAAATCAAATACCTTAACTTTTAAAAAGCCAACGACGAAGAAACAAAAATGGTCTCGACCCCTGAATTTAAGTATGTTTTCGGACTTACCAACAACTTACAGAAACCGGTTTAGTGCTCTGGCCGATGCCAACGATATGGAATTGGACCCAATGTCCAACATAGCTGAGGTTAAAAAGGTTAAACCTCCACCACTTGTAGTTGATGATAAAATTCCTCTTAAAGATCTTCAAAATTTAATGGGTAAAGATCCAATATATAAACGTACATCCATTGGAACAAAAGTTTTTCCAAAAGATACTGAGTGTTACGAAAAGTGCAAAAAGATTTTATTGGAAAAAGATATTGAATTCCATACTTTCAACTCCAAAGAAAATCGTCTGTACACTGTATTTCTGTATGGACTCCCAAAAATTAGTACCGATGATATCAAAAAAGATATCCAAGGTTACAATTTAACACCTTCATCCATTACTGAAATAAATACAAAATTCAGTTCTGTCGACAATGCAGTATACAAAGTACAATTCGTAAGAAAAAATTTTAACCCAAAATCATTAGGTAATGTAACTGCAATATGCAACATTATTGTATCTTGGAAAAAGTATAAACCAAGAAAGTCAGAAAATCCAACGCAATGTTGGAACTGCCTTATGTATGGTCACGGTGGTGAACATTGCAACCGTCTCCCAGCGTGCATGATATGCGCGAACCGACACCACACCAATGATTGCCCACTCAGGAATCAAAACAAAATACCAGCTGTATTTTCTTGCTTTAACTGCAAAAAGCATGGTAAAGAACGCACAGACCACTCTGCAAATGATATTAATTGCCCTTTGCGCTCCCTTTACTTAGAGACCAGAGCAAAAGCAACTTCAAATAAATCACGCAATTACAACAACAACAGACAACAAAACACACCTCAATATAATAATACTGATCTTCCCAATAGTAATCAAACCAACAATTACACTCATCGTAGTACATTATCGTATGCCGATTGTATGAGAGGAAGTAACGATCTGTTTAGCGTAGATGAACTCTTCAATATTTTCACCACAGCATTAGGTGATCTACAACAATGCACCACAAAAATACAACAAATTCAAGTCGTGATGTCAATGGTAAAGTATGCATATGGTCTTCGATAATTCTCATGGCTTAAATATTCTTCACTGGAATGCTAATGGCATTTCTTCTATTGCTCATTTAATTCAATTCAAAAATTTAATTGAAGAGCAAAATATTCATATTGCCTCTTTAAACGAAACACATCTTAATGAAAACCACAAAACATATTTCAAAAACTATTTAATATATCGTAACGATAGACAAGATTCAAGAGGGGGAGGAGTAGCTTTGGTTGTTCGCAGGTCTGTCAAACATAAACTACTACCAATTATAAATACAACGAAAATCGAAAACCTTTCAATTGAAATTTTACTTAACAACAAATCACTTATCATCTCCACTGCTTACTCGCCAAGATATGCAGCTAGTTTTGCAGATGATATTATTAAATTAACTTCATTGCATAAAGAATTTATTATTTTAGGTGATTTTAACGCTAAACATTCTTCATGGCATTGCCTTAAAAACAACACTGCGGGTAACATACTGTACAATCTTCAACAGATACATAACTTCTTTATATATTATCCTAATAGCCCAACTTTTTATCCATACCAAAGAAACCGCTGTTTGCGCCATTTAAATTCAATTGATTATTCTGTTTTGTATGTATCGTCGGATTCGAACAGTCTGGCTGAAAATTTGAATTCCATTATACATAATGCTTATGATAATTTTGTACCTATAAGAGTTTTTAGGCAAAGGGCAAATAATTGGTTTGACAATGAGGAGATAAGATTCTATAGGCAAAGGCGCGACTTTGCATATAGAGCGTTTAGAGAAAATAGATGCGATAGGAATAGGGCAGTATATTGTCGTTACAGGAATAAGCTAAAGTCGATTATACGAAAGCATAGATCTAGAATGTCCATGAGAATGTTTGAAAATTGTTCACAGGCACAAATCTGGAACAAATTACGCAATTTTGGGGTAGCTAGTAATGATTCCCCACCAAGTGACATTAACGTTGACGAATTCAATCTATCGTCAATATTACCACCGATATTGAATGAACCGCCGCTTTCTATGTATGGTAACGAAAATTTTTCCTTTAGATGTATTGATGAAGCGGAACTGTTGAATGCAGTCAGTAGGATAAAATCGAACTCTGTTGGACCAGATGGAGTGTCCTTACGATTCTTGAAAATGATTTATTCTGCAATTTCGCAACATTTATTACATGTGGTTAATGTTATTCTTACAACGTCAAAATTTCCGGATATTTGGAAGACAGCAAGGGTACTGCCTATTCCTAAAGTGCGTAATGCTTCTTCTTTATCGGATTTTAGACCTATTAGCGTGCTTTCTGTATGCTCCAAAATCTTAGAAATTGTTATGAGAGATCAAATGTGTAAATATTTTGATGAGAATAGGATGATTTCTGATTATCAATCTGGTTACAGGGCTAGGTATAATACAACTACTTTGACGTTAGACGTAACAGAAAGGATCAGGGAAAGCATGGATAAGTCAGGTTTGTCGGCAGTGGTATTTCTTGATTATAGCAAAGCGTTTGATGCAGTAAGTCATAGGGTTCTGATAAACAAGTTACACAATTTTTTCGGATTTTCGTTATCGGCATGTAAACTAGCGTTTTCATTTTTGTGTGGCAGATCACAATTTGTACAACATGGTCAAGCAAGATCGAGAGTATTGCCGAGATACCGAGGAATTCCGCAGGGATCTATTTTAGGACCCTTGCTTTTTACAGTGTATATGAATGACATATTTAATTGCTGTCAATTTAGTGTAGCTCATGTTTTCGCTGATGATGTACAATTGGTTGGGGTGTCGGATTCTATCGATACAATTAATTTTGTTAACAGAATGAATGATGACTTATCGAGAATTTCGGAATGGTCGGAGTCTAATTTTTTGAGGTTAAGTCCATCTAAAACTAGGGTTTTGTTTTCGAATCAGAATACACTTGGATTTGATTTTAGGGTAAATGGGGAACCGATTATAATGGTTGACCATTATAAATCCCTTGGATTTCATATTGATTGGGAGTTGTCTTTCAATTATCACATTAACTCGATTGTAAGGCGGATATCTATGATTTTAAGGAGATTATATTCTATTAATATTAAATTGCCGTTCTTTATGAGAAGAAAACTAGGGCATGCACTATTAATGCCTATATTTCTGTATGGCATGGAAGTTTATAGTGGCACGACGGCAGATAATTTGAGAAAGGTGAAACTTTGTTTGCACAGGATGATTCGTTATGTATATGGGTTGGGATATCGGGACCATGTAAGTTCGTATGTTATTAGGTTTTTGGGTGTTAATTTTGAGGACTTTGTTGGTATTCGCAATCTTTTACTTTTTTACAAAATATTTAAATATGGGGCGCCTCTTTACCTTTTCGAAAGATTTATTTTTATGAATTCGGAAAGGGTTAGGGGATTAGTTTATCCGAGACATTTAACATTGTATATGCAGCGGTCATTTGTTGTGCGAGTTGCTCGTTTGTGGAATGATGTTATTCCATATAGTGAACGTCATTCTTCCCATTCTTTAAGTAGATTTAGGGAAATTTTAGTAGATCATTTGTAATGCCGATTTTTTAAAATGTGTGTTTGATCTGACTGAACTTTTTTTTTTATAATGCGTATTACAATTTAATACTTTTTGTTTACTCTCTTTTGTTCGTGTTAAATTTAACTTGTTTAAACATTTTTTTTTAATTTTATTTCTAATACTTAATTTTTTTCAATACATTTTTTTTGCACTACTTTTGCACTTGGGCCAGACGGGTAGGTTTTGGTAACGTTTGGCTTTTAATTTTAAAATTATATGGAATTTGACAGGGGAATACCTGTGTTTTTTTTGATCTTTTCGTTTTGGCTTAAGTGTAAATGAAGTAATGTTTTAATATTTTAAATTTATATTTTTTTAAATGATTATATTCCATTTAATTTTCTTGTAATTATTATTATTTTTATTATGGTAAAATTATCACTTTGAATTGTATTTGAACTATGTATATATGAATTTTCTGCCATTGTAATTACGTATCTATCAATCATTAGGCCTCATTAGGCTTCGGATTGATTAATGAAATAAATAAAATAAAAAAAAAAAATAAAATAAATAAACCGTAATACGTCAGTTATTGACTTGGCACTAAGCAACAGCACACTAGATATCAATGTGGAAGTAATTGAACCCGGCATTCCATCAGACCATAGACCTGTTGTCTGTAAAATTGGAAATGCGACGGCATTCGAATTAGACACAAGTCAATATAATTACAAACTAACAGACTGGGTGACATTTAGAAACATAATTAACAACGGTATCATTATAAACACAGAAACTTACAGCACTGAAACCGCAATTGACCATGAAATTGAAAAGTTTATACACATGATTTTAGAAGCGCGAAATCAATGTACCCCAAAATTTAGTCTCTCTGGCAAAACGAATTTACCTATGGATATTATAAATTTAATAAAGACCCGTAAAACTTTAATAAGGAAACGCCAACGGACGTCAAACTCATTTGAATTAAATTTTTATAAACAGAGTATCAAACTGATTACTATTATGATCAACAACAAAATTAATACCCACCGTAATGACAAATGGAACAAAATGCTCTCAAAATTAATGCCGGGTGACAAATCGTTCTGGAGAATCAGTAGAAGCTTAAGAGGTAAAAACAACAAACAAATACCGCACTTCAACCAAGGCAATACAAAAATTATAACTGATGACGAGAAGGCGAAACTACTGTGTGAAACATTTTCCGCTTCAAATAACCTTACGTCTTCTTATAAACATTCAAATGATAAAATTGTTAACTCAAAAGTTAATCAATTAAAGTCAACTGTCATCAACGTTGATGACTTGGCTCTCACATCATTAGATGAAATAAATTTTGTAATTGCATCTCTTAAACCATCAAAATCACCTGGTCTAGACGATATCTCAAACGTTTTAATTAAAAATCTACCTCCTAAGGCAGTGCAATTACTAATGATTATTTTTAATAGCTGCCTACAAATACAATATTTTCCGAAACATTTCAAAAAAGCAAAAGTCATTGCAATTCCAAAACCTAATAAGCCTAGGAATATTCCAAGCAGTTATATGCCTATTAGTTTATTTAGTAATTTAGGAAAACTATCCGAAAAAATAATTCAAAATCGAGTATGTGATGTTGTCGAAAATACGTCGATAATAGCTAACGAACAGTTTGGTTTCAAAAAACAACACAGTGCTGTACATCAATTCAATCGTATCACTAATATAATCAAAGCTAATAAACGTATAAAACAATCTACAGGCCTTATAATTTTGGACGTAGAAAAGGCATTTGACACAATTTGGCACAACGGGCTGGTATATAAACTGCTTCAGGCTGATATACCAAAATATCTGTGCAGACTTGTTGCAAACTTTCTTAATGATAGAATATTTGTAGTAGCAGTTAATAACACACTATCTTCTCCAAAACTTATTGAAACTGGGTTACCCCAAGGTTCTATATTGTCACCATTACTGTACTCTATTTATACTTCGGACTTTTCTCCTCCCCCTTATTTGAAGGTTGCATACTATGCAGATGACACTGCCCTCATTACATCAAGCAAACTCACGAAGGCGCTACTGAAAAAAATGGAAAAGGGATTTTCAGCCTGCAGAAAATACTTTTATAAGTGGAAAATTAAAATTAACCCCAACAAAACCCAAACTATCATATTTCCCTACAATAAATCCCCAAAACGTTTACCAAGCCGTCAATTAAATTTTGTAAATGAGAGTCTTGTAATACAGAATGATGTAAAGTACCTGGGTACGCACCTGGACAAGAAACTGAACTTTGCAAAGCACATTGACGAAGCTTGCAAAAAATCACTTAAAACGATTAGAGCTTTGTGGCCAATGTTAAATAAACGCTCGTTACTCAATCCAAAAAATAAAAATTTATTATACAAAAGCGTTGTAAGACCAACATACGCAAGTCCAATTTGGTATAAAGCTGCAAAAACACATCTGAGGAAACTTCAGATAATACAAAACAAATGCCTTAAGATCATAAACAACAAGCACTGGAAATACTCTACACAGCGCCTCCACAGCGAAACCGGTTATGAGCGAATAGACGTCTTCATAAAAAAACTCGTTGATAGATATCATGAAAACATTGAAAATTCTTCTTATCAGCTGATAAGAGATTGTAGAGAATCGGCCTAAATGCAGCTTTAAAACAAAAATCACCAAATCGAAAATCATATGTATGTAATGTATTATCTGTTGATAATTCAATTACATACATATATATTTTCCATTAATATTTGAGATTATTTCTCTTTCTTGTCATGTAAAGGTTTTCCTCTTTTTCCTTTAAATAATATTAGTATAATATAATATAACAATATTCAATACCTTTGATTAAAGATCTAAATCGTTGAAATATCTTAAGATAAAATCTCGAAAAATGTAAATATATAAATAAGTACTGTAAATAAAGATGTTTTTATAAATGAAAAAAAAAAATGAATGAAATCTGTGTATGATCATAAAATGATCATTACCTATCATAAAAATAATGCTTTTTCTCTGCGTGCAAATCAATAATGCGTGCAATAAATAATATCTGATACACGCAGAGCAAATGTGCGATTGCACATGATTAGGGACACGAAATTATCAAATACTGATTCTCATTATCGTAAATATGATTCTGACTCATTATATTATGATCACTGAGAACAATTTTATCATTATTTGGTTTTATAATATGATCATATTATTATCGTTATGTACTTCAATCGTAACTTGTGCTTCTCTTTTCTCTGCGTGTATAAAAAACAAGGCGGTCAACATTTTGAAACTCAAAATGTTTCCAAATCCTTAAATTTATTTACTTATTTATATTATTAATCAAATAATTAATTATATAATAATACACCAACCGATCACTAGAGCGACCATAGATTACATAGATCTCCAACTCTTTGACATTACATAGCTGTTAATGTACGTAATTCATGAGAATGTGTTGGACATACGTGGTATACATATACAAACAATATTTGAATGTGTATGTTAAATTATGTTTGTTGGTACAAGAAGAAGAAGAGTTTGAGATCTATGTAATCTATGAGAGACGAAGACTATTGGCTCTGATAGCGATGTCTGACCAAAACGTCTAGTGGGAATTTTACCCACGACCCCCGCACTGATACGCAAGCACGCTACCAACTCGCCTACCTGGGCGCTCAAAAATCCTTAAATATTAGATATAATTTTTTGGATAATTACATGTACATTTCACCGCCTCCCTATCTATAAAATGTTTAACTTTCTGCAAAAAGAACCCCTAACGTATGAAACAAATGTTGTTTGATTATTGTTGTGATCATCATAATGATTTATAAGTAATAATTTAAACATGACAAACCTTATTAGGTTAACATATCACATTGTGTGGGTGTATGTTTCGCAACATACAATTACCCCCACAAAAATATTCATCGTTATAAACATATTAAAGGCATGATGCCAAGTGGCAATGTCTTGCTTGTTATACAATTTGTTTCAGTTAAGTGCTCTTGTTTTCTATGTAATCTTGTTTTTATTTTCCTTATAACATTTTCAACAACATCTCCCTTGAATAAATATGTACCTCTGATGCCTTAACAGTTTGTCTTTTAAAGTTTGTAGACACATTTTTACTGAAAGCTTATTTATTGATATTTTTTATGTTGTTTCTCTTATTACTTGGTTTTCTGTTGCAAAGTCTAACAAATGTCTTCGAAATGGTTAAAAAATGTAGTTCAAAGTTCATGTTTTCTTCTTGTTTTTTCTTTGTATCTACTGCTAATGTGTTGTGGCTTTTAGCCACCGTATTCCAGTTCAATTGTCAAGTTGTCTTATCAGCTGCAAAAGAACAAAATATTTATATAAAAAGAAGAAGCTAAAATTGTTTAAGTGTTTGTTGTTGTCCATTATCACAAATTATATTTGTTGTTGTTGATGTTGCTGATGTTATATCAGATTTGGTAGTCGTGTATATATTTTTTTTCTTTCCATAGTTTGTATTTAATGAGCTAGCTCATTTGGCCTCTGTTTTGTAATTTAATGTTGTTTGTTATTTGAAGAGTGGACGCGAATAAGGGTATATAGACCATATTTTGGGAAAACATTTTGCAGTTTTTCTGCGTTTTTGTCTAAAAAAATCTTTAAATGGTTAGTTTTCGGTAATATTTTTATTTTTTTCCATATTTTATTTTAATTATTTGCATAGAACTTTCTTTTTCTGAATATACAATAGTACAAAGAAATATTTTATTTACAGAGTTCAAAAATAACATTCTAAAGTTGTATTTCTTTTTTTTAAATTTGCAGAACTACCGTTATTGTATGTGTTATATATCTAACATCAAAAAGTAAATCAGCCGATTTTTTTTATTACCTACTAAAAAACCTTAAAAATAAAAGTTGAGAAAAAGTGAAAACATTTAAATTTGTTAGCCTCGAAATTGATTTCTTTAATATGTCGTAATGGAACTTTTTTTCTCATGCCAAAAACTATCAAAAAATCGATGCCACAATATCGACAAATTTTTGTCCTTACACCACCCTTATATATATATTATGGGCACTATAATTGACTGTGATCGTCAAAGTGTTCAAAGAGAATTATGAGTAAAGCGTTATTCCAATGCATTCAATTTATTTGTAATAGTTAATTAACTGTCTAAAAAAATCTACTAAATACTAATACATTTTATCCTTCCAATTAAGAAAAAATGTCCTTGAAGTTCCTCAAAGCTACAGATAATATTGTTCTGGTAATTCGAACCAAGTTTCATCAAAATTGGATTACAAATACCGCTTCAAATCATCATATTTTCGACATGTGTTCAAAAATAAATTGGTCTGTATACCCTTTTTCTATATTTTCAAGTTTAAATTTTTGCAACTTCTTAGTTTTCTTATACAAAATTTTGCATATTAATAAATGTATTCTAGATCTTCAGATGTGCTAAAAAAATATTTCAAAATATCAAGTTTTGATCAGTTGCTAAGTTTTTCTAGTCTTCTGAACAATTTACTTTATCGTCTGTATACCCTTATTCACGTCCCCTATTTTTTTGTTGTATGTTAAACTCATAAATAACACAAGGCAACAATTTTGAAAAAATTTTAGGGGCTTTGAAAACCACTATACAATTTTGATGTATTGTGGTCCCAGTAGTACAAATATGGTTCAATTTTGAAATTCTATGGAGAGGTTTTTTTTTTAAAAATTTTTAAGTAAAATTATAAATTTTTTTAGACGTTTCTCCACATAATTAATGATAACTAAAAAAAAATTAGTCCGATATTATTCAAATAAATTTAGAAAAACTGAAATTTACATAGCCTTTAATCCGTTAATATATTGCGTTTCAATCGGCTCAGTAGTTTCGGAGTTATAATAAAAAAATTGAGGGAAAAAATATTTTTTTTACGTGAAAATAGCAAATTTTTTTGTTTTAAAAAAATCATAAAAAATCGAAAACGGCAAAAATCGTTCAGATTTATTGCTTTATCGCAAAGCCACATGTAATAGGAACAAAATGAGATATCGATCATAAAAATCGATTGATTTTTTTCGAATTTATTCACACTTAAGTGAATTCGCTCATTTTCACCAAATTTTAGTTTTTTGTCTGATATACATAAAATTGAGTAGTTAATGTTCTTCTTTCGATTGATTGAATTTTGAAAACATTTTCCCCATGCTATGTTCAAATTTTCACATCAAAAATGCATTACATAGTAACATTCGTGTATTTTTTGGCAAAACCCTACCTAGAATATACTGATTCTATTCTTCGGAAAGACATTTGTGTTGGATGAGCTTAAATGTAAATAAATAAATAAATTAAATAGTAGAAAATTTATATTTTATTATTCACATTTATTATAATAAATAAAACAAGAAAATAAATAAATAAATATGTATTATAAACTACAAACTCTGAAATTTTCTTTTAGTCGATTTTCTACTATTGTTGAATAACGAAGTGTTACTCTGAATACTCCAGCAAAAATCAGCCATCATGTGTGCATCCCAGCGACCCTGGTATCGTTCCTCCATTGTCCGGATATCTTGGTGGAATCGTTCGCCCTGTTCTTCACTCAAGTCTCCTAGAATTTCAGGAAAACGATCTAAGTGACTGTGCAGGTAGTGTACTTTGATGCTCATGTTGCATCCAAGATTCTGGAAGTGAGTTAACATCTCTTCAACGTGCGCAACGTAATCATCACCCTTGTTATTTCCTAAGAAATTTTGAATAACCCATACAAACGAATCCCATGCATTCTTCTCAATTTCTGACATTGAACTGCCAAATTCAGTATCGTTCACCAATTTGCGAATTTGTGGGCCATCAAATATGCCTGCTTTCAGCTTTTCCATACTTAGATTGGGAAACTTCCTTGAATTTACAAAACTTTAGTACATTATTTAGTACAATAATTTACATTCCACTTAATTAATTTCAGCGAAGGAATCATCGCTTTCTTATCAATATTTTCCGAAAATTCAATCTGATGTTCGTTATTTTTGAAAATTTGTTTAAAATTAATTTGGTATGTATTTTTTTTTTTTTTTATTATTTAATTCTTTATTCATGATAATTGTTTTACAATGTGTAGCCCCTCTGCGTCTTAAAGAAAATAAAAAATAGAGTTTTGAACATGCATTCTTTAAAGTCGTTATTCAATTCAAATTCAATTAACTGGAACTTGGTTGATATTGATTATAAAACATGTGTTTAACATATTTGAATATTTTTTTCTGAGTTTTATTTACTAAGATTTGTCACAGACTCCATATTTTAAAGGCATAAAAATCATCAAATCAAATCAAAGTTTTGTAGTTTAACCAATTTTTTCTTAAACTAAAATACTATATTAAAGTCTTGGATCTTCTTGGTGGCATGTCATAACGTCTAATGCCATAATGTTCATGCACGTTATGTCACTCGAAAAGTGTCATAATGTGCATGGACTTTATAACACTCTGCAATGTGACATTATGTCCACAAATGGAATGACATAAAGTCCATATACATTATGCCGCTTTTTGATTGACATAACGTCCATGGACATTATGACACTCTATGGTGTGACATAAAGTACACAAAAATTAAAAAGGAGGAAAACGAAATCAATTTCTGCCAAATGACGGAAGTTTTAAAATGTATCATTTGCCTTGCAGAACCCAGAAATATTTTATTGATGCAAGCACTTTAAAATCTGTTCCAGCTGCTTCGAGCATTAAAAAAAAAAAACAGTTCACCTGTGCTTTGTCCTTATTGTAGAGAGTTTGTTGATAATAATTGAAATATATCTTAAGAAACTGTATTCATATCTATATATTATTAATCTTTTTGGCGTAGCGTTATATATAAAAATTAAAAAGTTCTGTAAAAAAACGCGCTTTTATATAAAAATACCTTTCAGAATAGTATGCACACTTAATAAGTTAAGAAAGAAGATATTTATCTGGATGTAAAAGACAGTTGTTGCTTTTGGGTAAAAAATCTCAAAAATTTTATATCTTTAAACGAATGTAGTGTTTGAGTTGAACAAGATATTGCATTAATTTTTTTTTTTAAATAACTTGGCCTCGATTTCGACCCCTATTGCAAAAAACTTTACCTGATTCGGGCAAAATTTTGAATTTCACATTTTATTCCCATGAACAACTATTATACAAGGTGGCGCAAAAATAACCTTCCGATGTTTTTTGGCTGTAATTTAAAAAAAAAATGAAAAACTTTGATTCTTCTTGTGGATTATTTTTATTTGGTATTTTAATTTTTTTTTACATCAAGTCGAGAATATGATGTCATGTAAATGGCAACCGCCACAGTTGATTGTCATTTGAGCCCTTTTTATGGCATTTTCCATCACTTTGGCCAAAACTTCCGGCGATAGGTCCTCACATTCTTGACGGATATTGTCTTTAAGAGCTGCAAGAGTCTGAGGCTTGTTGACATAAACTCTCCACTTCAAAAAGCGGAGCGGTCAAATCAGGCGATCTTGCTGGCCAGTGCAAATCGCCAAAACGGGAGATTAGGCGCCCGGGAAATGCATCCTTCAGCATATCGGTTGTGGCACGTGCAGTGTGTGCCGTTGCACCATCCTGTTGGAACCACATGTTTTCCAATCTCAATTCATCAAGGTGCGGCAAAAAGAACTCGTTGATCATTGCTCTGTAGCGCTCACCATTCACAGTAACCGTTTGGCCCGCGACGTCTTCGAAGAAAAAAGGTCCGATGACTCCTCCAGCGAAAACAGCACACCATACAGCACACGCGGATTTTCAGTGCCCCAGAAGCGTAAATTTTGCTTATTTACGTACCCGCTAAGATGGAAATGGGCTTCATCACTCATGATTATTTTTGATGAAAAATAATAGTCAAATAAATAGTCACCAATATTCCGCGTTCTGGAGCAGTGTAGCGTAACATTGTATATTAACGTGTATTTCGCATGTGTTTACTACACAAATGTCAAAACAGAACTGACATTAGGGGCCAATCACAAAATTTATAGCATTTTCTGATAGGAGGATTACTTTTGCGCCACCTTGTAGATAGCCCACATATGCAAGCATGTTTTTCATTACTCTCTGCTAGTATATTACAAATATGTTAATTTTTTTAAAATCAAAATTTTATATGCAATATGTTCCTTATTTTGGGTGTTCATGTTTCCGCCCCGGTGGTTTTGAAGGTTCAAAATCAAAATTTAAGCTCGTTATTACATTACTTATTCTTGTTCCCAATTTCATTGCAAATGGAAAACTAAGTAAGAAATGGCCAAATTATTTTCCAAAATGTTGTGATATATTGCACTGTTCAAAGTTTCTACACTTAGAGAAACATATCAGATTTGATACATTACATTTAAGAATTAAGACTAAAAGAATTGATAACTTTAATGCATATTGAAAAAAATCTCTGATCAACCTGGTATTTAGAACATTTTTAGATTTTTAGATTTTCAGAATTTTTGTCGATTATTCTATTACAATTACATGTAATAACTTGCAAACCGATGGTCACGTTAGTACTACTTTAACAATTAATTTGTAAAAGAGTATACGGTGCGTATGAGTAATTTAATATGTTACAAAATATCACTCATACGCAGTGGTTGTGTATGAGACTCATTAGTTTTGACAATAGGTATTTGGAAAATGGTAAAAATTTTACTTAGATATAAGAGTTTTGTAGAAGTATTTAAAAAAATTAAAAAAATAAATAACTAGTTGTGAATATTTGGTGCTATAGATTACCTAATTTATCTTAAAACCGGTAACATTTTTTTTTAATTTAATAATTATTTTCTAAACAAAAATTCAAATGACCTTCTATCAATTCAGAACGTTTTTGCGTATTACTCGACTTCGTTTTTTTAGAAGATTATATTTGTTAAATATTGTGTATCGCATTTAGTTAATAAAAAATCAAATAATTTCTGAAATTTAAACAATTTAAAGTTGAAATTTAAAATTTTTCACGATATAAGATCTACATCGACACAGTAAACATCACATCATTTAAGAAAAACAAAAATAGCTTTAACTAAAAAAAAATTTAATATATTTATATGCTTTAAAAGTCTGTGGAAATCGTAACTAAAACTAAAAACGTTCAGATATGTTAAACATGCCGATATTATACGGGAATTTTAACATCAATAATGACTGAAACATGTTGACTTAGTATTACGTAAGCGATCCTAGCTAAAAGAATCCAGTTTAAAATTTGGGTTTACCCTTTAAATAGTGATTTTCATGAGGCTGAGGCCAGTACCATGCTGAAGGTTTAGAACGTTTGAGGACATTTTCTCAACCGAATTGGCAAAGTTTCTGTTTCAAATAATATTAAAATGATTACCTTTTATTTTTAAGTAACTTTCAAGTTAACCCGCACTGGAAACTCCGCTACTGCAGACAAAAATGGCACCCGAATAATACTATTTCCTCCATAACAATTATAAGCACATGTAGCCTTAGAGGAATCCATTTTAAACGGAACTTATCGGACTTTGATTTCGTTTTATTGAAAGCGGTTTTGATGATTTTAAACAAATTCAGATCTTCAGTAAGCATTCTGCAATAAGTATTATGGCTCGGGCGACAATTTTCGTCTGCAGAAGCGGTTCTTCCGATGAGAGTTGAACTGATAAATACTTAGCTGTCTTAAATGTCCAACACGACACTGACCGTAACCTCACGAGAAATGTTATAAATTGATATTTTAAGAGTAAAAACTAACTTTTAACTGGATTTCTCAGCTCAGAACACTTATTTAGAATTTATGTACATTTTTTCGCCCATAGCTAATGTTAATATTCTGATATATTTTACTAAAATTAATGTCAAATAGATGGCAATAGCAACAAACATGATTTTATATGTTCCAAAAATACTTGTAGAAGTCATATTTAATGCAAAATATGTGATAAAAGAAAAAAAAAACAGTATTTACTTTTGACTTATTTTATGTTTTTAAAAACAATTAAAAAAATTTTAACTTTATTTTGTCGAACAAAATTCTATACTTTCCTCATTTTTGATTCGCATTTAGAGAAATCTAAAGTCAAATATATATGATTTATTATTTTTTGTATCGTATTGTATATTAACTAAAAATATTTAGTCATATTTGGAATATTCAATGCTAATTTCAATAATTTTTTCTTCACGAAACACAAGAGTAATGAAATTGCACTTTATTCCGTTTACACTATTACTAGCCTGAATGTGTGCAATTTTATCATTGTGATATTAAAATATTAGTTTTAAACGCAAATTATTTCCTCTCGTTAAGTTTTCATGCTCATTATTTTAACATAACGAAGCTCTTGTAATACTGTTAAAGTGTGGATAAAATAACAGGATAATGACCTACCTTAATATTTATACTTTTCTTTATACAGAGAAATGTAAATAATGTATTGAAATATTAAATCTTCAATACTTTATATATAAATCTAAATAAACAAAATAATTTTACAATAATATTGAAAGTAAAAATTGCAATATAAAAACTAAATTATTAAAAGTTTTTTTTTAAATTTAGTACTTATTTTTCTCATTTAAGATGCTTTCAAATATTTTAAACGTGCCACTTGTATGTTACTAAAGTTCGTTAAGCTAACTTCTGCGTATAATTCTTATAAGAAGATAAGGAAACATTCATAAAGCAGAAAAAATTAAATAAAAAACTGACCTACAACAATGATATAACATATTACGCACGGCTTAACACAAAATAAGAGAAATATTATACCAGATAATCATAAATCCGATTGGTTGGTTCGAAAAAACTCATAACCTCAACAACACAGCGCATCTAAAATGTAATTCGTTATTTAGACTTTTACTTCGCTACACAAAATTTGATGACATTTTCTAACCCAACCGTCAACCGAATTCAGTCATCACAACCGAATTTTATGGTTGTAGCAGCCGAATTAAATTCCAATTCGGTTGCGGTAGCAGAATAATCTTATATCGATCGAGTTTTGCTGTCACAACCGAATTTTTCATTAATTCGGCTGCACCATCCGAATTTTTCATTAACTCCGCTGCAGCAAACGAATTGGTTTACCGAATTCAGTCATTACAGCCGAATTTTATAGTTGTAGCAGTCGAATTAAATTCCAATTCGGTTGCGGTAACAGAATAATCTTATATCGATCGAGTTTTTCTGTCGCAACCGAATTTTTCATCAATTCGGCTGCACCATCCGAATTTTCTATTAACTCCGCTGCAGCAACGGAATTGGTTTACAATTCGGTGGAAGCATCCGAATTACATAGCAAATATGTTGTGACTGTGGAATTAAGTTTGTCAAAACTTCAAAAATAAAAACAAATGAAAAATATTTTTAAAATGTATAAAGAAAAACAATTAATTTAAATAAAAAAAGCGGAAATAGCAAGAAACGGAGTGTAATAATATTCATAAAGTTATAACTGGACCTTTTTCCGGATATTGTGGATCATAAATTGTATTATGAAAAACGCTTTGCAAATATTGGGACTGGCCAAATGATTTTCTGGTGGCTTCAGCAAAAAATAGTAGCTAGTTTATCTACAGTAGGGTTTTATTAAAGGTTTATTGAATCATCTGTAGATTTTCAATATATGTTATCAAAGTCATGTCTGGAAGCCAACTTGTAGTCAAACTCAGTGAATTTCCCAAAAAAAAGGTCAAAAATACTGTATTTTAACACAGTGTATCCTTTGTTACAATTGTTCTTTTCTGAAATTACTGAATCCAGCCTGTTAAACCTCACCAAATAATTTTGCAGTTTTTATTAATTTATTTTTTTTATTAATTTTATTTTATTTTAAATTTTTTTCGTTCCAATAAACTGTACATGTAGAGCTACACAGTAGTTAGCACTTAACACAAAAAAAAAAACTAAAAATGGGTTTTCAATTAAAAAATTTATTGAATCAATTAATATTTTAATTGACTTTGTACCTATCACAGCGATGATAATATCAATTGAAACTTTTATTGAAAATTAAAAAAGTTATAAATTACTTCTACAAAAAAATATTATACGCATAAAAAAGAGTGTGTGAACGATACGTTGGTATGTGTGTTGTTGTTAATGCTGCGTCTGTTTGTATGTTTGTGTGTGTGCTTGTTTTGTTTGTAATCTTCAAATGTATTTGGTACTTTATACTGAAAAGTTTCTATTTGTATGACAAAATAATTTGAGAACTACGTCTAAAATAAAATATGTATTTATATAAATATTTATAAATCGTTTAATATATTTATTGATTCAATTAAATATTTGTTTAGAAACAAATTTCATTCAAATCTTTAATTAGATATTTTTGGTTGATAATTTTTTCTGTGTGTAGACTTTATAATATAGCTTTTTAATTTCGAAAAAGGTATTCCTTTAAATAATCATGAAAGCAATTGTGTGCTAGCAATGTAGTTGTCACTACCAACCATGTGCTAATCATAACACAAGCCGAAAACATTTTTTAAACAAGAATCAGACTATACTTTCCCAAAGGTTTTAGACGTACTGAATCTGAATCTTTCAGAATTGACCTATAACGTCGGGTTTTTGAGATACTCTAACCTAAAAGTGCAGAAAACACTATTTTTGGGTACATTTAAGGTCGTGTAACTTCCAGAATTTGGTTTTTTTTCAAAAAGATCGTTACGGTATCTAAAATCCATTTTGAACTTTTAAAAATCTTCATTGAACACTGAGAAGTTGTGTGGGAACTTACTGAAAAACTAAAAGGTCTATTAACTTTATTGTATACTAAAAGGATACCTAAGGACGTAATATAAACGTTTTTTTAAAGGGTACACTTTTTAGTATACTTTCGAAGAATATATTCCGTTTACCTTATTCAAAAGCCAGTTTACATTTTACTGAAATGTTTAGATGGTATGTGGCGGAGTATATGCAATTTTATCACTGGGATGTTAACATATTTCCTCTCTCATAAAATTAAAATATTTCCTCTCTCATATTGCTGGTATACGTAAATAGTTTTCGTTAAGTTTTTATTCTCATTATTTTAACATAATGACGCTCTGGTAGTACTGTTAAAGTATGGATAAAATAACAGGATAGTGAAATACCTTCCCAGTGTAGAAAAGCATTATGATATATGTTGTTATATAACTACATATTTGGTAATGGGAAATACGTACAATTGTCATTACAAATCTATTATTTTTATATGGGGGATGTCGGTCAAAATAATGACATATCCTTACTAAACACCTCACAAAAAAGGAAAAAAATATGTGGTTACTTATATGCCTACCAGTATGGACAAAAAAATTGAGTGTAAATAAAATAAAAAAAACTAAGTTTAATTAAATTTTTTTTTTAATAAAATGGTTCTACAAAAGATTCGATCACGGGCCTCCAGGTTTTCAGTCAACCGCTTTAACATTAAAGCTATCTCGACATGTTATACTTGATAAATAAAATCATAAATGACTTGCTTCCACGAAATGTCAATACTTTCCAGCTTTTAAAAAATTTTACTAGAAGTGAAAAAATAATTTTTTAGATCATTACTTTATATTTTAAATAATGATACAAAAAAGTACTTATGGATAACGCATTGAGTTTTGTATTGAAATAATTTGGATACTAGCTACCCAGGCAGAAAAATACAATCGGTACAGTGTTGACAAGGTCCTACTACCCAATTGATAACACTGGTCAACCATTGGTTTAAGAAAACTTGCAACAGTTGGCATAACGTTGGTGATTAAAAAAATGTGCTGCTTTTAAAATAGCTTTAATGAAACTAATTTTGAGAAATATATTTAATAAAACTCATTTAAAAAGCAGCAATACAGTTCGGCCTTAGTTTTATACATCATATTTAAATGTGTGAAATATAATAAAATAAAATGCTTCTAATTTGCTTGTAATTAGGGTGATTCGTTTTAAATATCCCGGAATCCCGGGAGTGTTTAAAGTTTATTTGTAATTGACAAAGTTTTCGTTAAAAAAATTCATTCATAGGACCAAGCAAAATTAAATAAAAATCGAATTATCTCCGGTTTATTATTTTTACAAAGCTTTTAATCAGAATCTTAACTTTTTTGATATTGTTAATAAAAATTACATATTACAATTGTTAATATTTTTATTAGAGTTTTTTTTTCATGAAAAACCGTTTTTGTACTAATGGAGTTATCCTTCATGACATTAATGAAACTATTTCATAGAATTTTTTTCGTAGATCCAATGAAGAATTTAATGAGTTCCTAGAAATTTTATTAATATTAAGAAATTTTTAATAAACTTTTTTGCATCAAATTTCTTAGTTTCAAAATAAAAATTCATTCGATTTCGTAAAGTATCTCTTCATGAATTTAAAGAAAATTTTCTTTAAAGCTATGAAATTATTTCAAAGACTTACTAAAATTATACATATAACTGTTTTGTGTCGTTTGATAAAAAACTTTTAATATATATTTTTTAAAGAAATGTAAAATTGACAAAGAGGATTATTTGTAAGTGAATTTTTGGTAAAAATGTTGAAATTATATGTTGTTTTTATTTACATAATATTTTTCTTATGTTCATTATATTTTGCTTATTTATGTAGTTGCCAGGTCTAATAAAATATTCTTCATGAAGATGTTGGAAAAAACCCCAACGAAACGTCGGAGATAGAAAATTAGGTAAATAATTTTTTATTTATATAAGTACCTGCCGCTTGTAAACCATGTGATAACTTCATTGATAGCACGCAGTTGCTTTCAGGGTTATATAAAGCAATCCCTTTTTCGAAATTACAAAGCAATATTTTAAAGTCTATAAAGTGCTAACTTAGATTACTTGCGGGAAAGCATTGGATCATTGATTTGTCCACATAAATGGCAATGCCACATAATCGTCCTTTATATGAAAAAACTAATGCTTCAATGCTAAAATCCCAAGTATATCTTAACATAACACTACTCAATGGATAAACAAAACTGGCTATGAAATAAATCGTTTTTTTATAGACCATTGTAGGTGTAATTAAAATAAGAGATAACTTTTTTTTCTCATTTGCAGCTTTTGAAATATAGTGGAGTTTATATTTACATCATTTACCCCATTTTTTTGGATATTTTGGTATAATCATGAAAAACCATGAAGTTTTTTTAAGAATATAAATTAACACAAAACTATTTTTAATTCTCGTATAATCATGTCGGTGTTTGTATCGGGATATCTTACTGGCATTGCAAGGATGTGGAAATTGTATTATTTTTTGTTTTGATATTTTAAAGAGAAGAACACTTAGGAAATTCTTCCTATTTATTAATGCGTTCGTTTCTTTGGACAAAGGGATAGAGAGGAGATGAAAGGTGGAAAAATACGACACTGTAATTGCTCAAGATGATAATTGTTGCTCGTAACATGATGAAGAGTTGGCGAAAATATTGAAGATCTTTGGTACATAGCCCTGATTAATTTTTTTAATTCGATGGGTGCTATGGGAACAGCGCAGGTGGGCTCTGCGATACATACGAGGGATAGAAAATTCCTTCATATTATTTTTCTAATTTGATGTTGTTGTCGTCACCGGGAATCGATCCCGGGGCCATATGTGTCATTACCCAACGCGCTGACCATTACACCACATCGCCCATAAACAATTCAAAAAACGAACTTCAAATTTCAAATAATTTTCCACATGATTCAAATAACAAAGTAAAACAAATTTTCTTCATACAAATATACAATTAATATTACTAATGAAGAATTTTCATCGTTTTGCAGACCTATCTACGTAATACGTAAACTTTTAAAAGAATAATGCTTTGGACTAAAGTTTTTATTTTGGAATTTCGTTGCTGCACTCAGAGAAAAAATTGCTTAAATAGGAACCAAAAAGTTGAGGGTAATTGTGCCCCTCAATAAAATTATTTTATCACTAAAAAACTATTTTTTTTTTCTAATTTTACTTTACAGTATCTTTAAAATGAGTTGCCACTGAATCACGTTGCTTTATCTGTTAAAAAGATATGGACGATTATGTACGACTAAATTTTAGATTTTTTTCAAATTTTAAAACGCAATATTTTCACCAACTAAATTTGCAACCAAACTAGGTCATATTTATATGACACTTGCCTTTCATACCGAGTTTTTGTAATATTTAATGGGGCCGAGGTTAAATTTTCGATTTTTTATGGTTTTATGTGGAATTTGTCATATCAAAGAGTATATACAAATAGATAGACCACACTGCCCACTCATCTCAGTAACAAAATACCGAACTCGGGCAAGCAACTAAAAACATTTCTTTTACACTAAAAAATTATTGCAACATGTTGATAAGATTTTGTTGCCTAAAAAACTACGTTTCATTTTGTTATTGTTATAAAAATTAATATATTTTTGAATATATCAAAAATTTTATTAAATTATTATTTAAAAACATTATAGAAATTAATTAAAACTTTTAAAATTCTGCAACATGATTTCATTTGCTCGATGCGAGCTTACAAACAAATAAAAATAGAGTATATTGAGCGATACTGAGCAGTATGGAAGCCCACTGGTCATATGTACTTACTGAGCTTTATATGTGTACCAGCAGTAGTTAAATCCAAGTTTTGTATACCAATGTTAAGTATTTATACATTACTAAGCTTGAAGAGTACTGTTTACACATCTCATGTAGAGTATATTGAATACATAACCTGTTCCAATTTAATAAATGGACAATTTTAAAACGCTTGTAATCAAAAAAAAATTAATTATTATTTTTTTCTAAGTATTTTTATTTTGAACACAGTATAGATTATAAATTTTTAATTCACAATTTTGTAGAGAGCCAATGGACCGCGATCTTCTATTTGTCGTTTTTTAAGCTTAATACCTCTAACCGTTTTTTGGACGACATTCATGTAACTTTTTTTTACACTGATTTTAACTTTTTTTTCAATTCTTCATTGCATGTGGCTTCCTAACCATTTTCATACACTTTTTGCATTGAAGAATCCAAAAGTCCTTAATTGGACGTGCTTTTGGGACGTTTGTACACACAGAAAACTGATTTGTAGTCACAACCGAATTTTTTGCCAACCGAATTTTGATAGTTATGTGAACTAATTTTATTCTTTGTTTTAGTTACGATTGGAGTAATTAATATTCGGTTATAAAAATCGATATATTTAATTATACTAACCGAATTAAAAAAAAATTGTTTGTACGTATGATCAAATTTATTTAGTTGCCCTAATCGAAAATATTTAAAAGTACACCGTCTCCAATAACATTTTTTTCTTTGAAATTTATTTATATTAATTGTAATAAATATTACAATACATTTTTTTTTAATGAAATATTTACAAATTGATAGTACATTTATATTAAAACTACAAATTATAACACTTTTTAAACTTAAAAAAATTTAAGATTTTATAAAATATTTGACATTTTACAGAAAAATACTTACAAGGAAAGTATTTCAAGCTCATCTTTTCGATATGGATAAAATTTGTATTTACATGAAATAGAAAGAAGAACTCTAAGAATAACCTGTCTCATTTCTGTTATCTAGGGGATTAAGGAATTTAAATATGGGGATGAAAATAATCTATTTTGGTACTGTTTTTCTTTGAAAGCATGTCGAAAAGAATGTCGAAGCAAAAACTGCATAACAATAATGCGTAGAAAGCCTATAACGCCAATGTTTTAGCACAGGGTTATCTCAGGAAGAAATAAAAATGGCTTTGGAAAAAAGTCGTAATGTCCAAACTAGCACGCAAATAAAAATGAAAAATACTTGCGCGCTTAAATTAAACAGGGTATAGTATACATGAATTCAGAAGTCAATTATATGTAGAGTACCTAAAAACTTATATAATTTTTTTCCTGTAAAGAATTTACACTGAACGTACTTCAAAGAAAACTTTCAAAATTTAATTAAAATTGGATATTTGTCATACAAAAATCTAAGATCGAAAAAGCTTTACATTAAGAATTTAATGGTGTCACAAACTTTAACTTCACTCCAGAATTAAACGAATAAAATCTTTCTTCAAAAATAAATGTTTAACTCTAAATATAATCAAGATTTTTCATCAATTTTCCTCCAGAAAATTTATTTCATATGTAAAAAGATTATACTGATATAACTTCTCTTAAAACCAATAGAAGTCTGCCACAACTCCCAATGTATTCTATTTTACGCAGATAGATCGTATTTTTTTTTCGATGTTCAATATTGGCACCCGAGACGACGTAAACAGCAAACAACCACTGTTTTCCTGGAAAACAACAATCAAAATTGTTATGCCAGAGTTATATATGTTGTATGATTCACCGGATTTTTGAGCGTATTTTTCTTAAAAAACTAACATCGGCTTCGTCATACGAGATATAATTTGGTAATATCCTTTTCTGCAAAAGTTTTTGTTTCATGAATATTTTAAGTGAAATACATGTTAAATATATTATACAAACATACCTTTTATCAAATAAAAATCGCGTATTTTCTTTTGGTGGGCTAAACTGACAGTAAACATTTAAATTTTAAAAATTTAATACGTAAATAGTATTTTTTTAAATTTTTCAATAAATAAAATGTATAATTTTTATTTTGACATTATGTACAAAGAAAATAAAATGATAGTTTTTTCAGTAGATACATATATCGATTAAGTAGTCTGGTTGACAAACTTTTAAAAATTTGAGTGCAACCGAATTTTGATAAAAAATTTATTGTTTTTCCAACCAACAATTGTTAAAACTAACCTTTTATTTGGTTATATATATATTGGATTTGAGTTTCTGTGGGCACAACAAAATAAATCAGTTCATGTTTATAAAATATGATTTAAAATCAGTTGCATCAATAGCGTCTTACTACGGTAACTTAATTTTATTCAAATTATTTGTATTAACTAATAAAAAAGTTAACAACACTATAGAATGGTATCATTTCATGTATATTAGTGAAGAGGACATACAATTTACCCTTACTATATAAATAATGTTTCCCTAATCAACTTTTAATGACAAGTGTTGATTTTAAGTAGGCAAGATTAAATTCCAACTAATATTTTCCCTGTGTGTAGCATTTGCGTATTTAGATTTTTTGCATTAAGTCATTCTAACGTCGTTTAGGCATAATGACAGCTTCTTTCGAGTGTCTATCTCTGATAAATTTTCCAATTTTATTAAACATTTATTAAACATGTAAACATTCGCGTTTACAGCCAGAGCTTTTGAATCATGGAAGTATAGTTGTGATATACCTTTTGCCGAAATGGCTGCCTGCACTAGTACTTTTGTTTCAAACTTCGATTATCCGAATACCATACATTGTCGGGAGTTTTCTTCAAGTCATCAGAATAAAATACAGAATTAATACTTCCATTGTTAAAAGTGAATGAAAGGTGTTTTTCATCATCCAAAATTATTTGAAAAAAAATTTTGTTTGGAAACGCGAAATTTCCTGGCCAACTTACGAGTTGATGCCTCAATTTGATTAACTGTCGATTTTTCAATTTAACAAGATCAGCTGCCATCACTTTTCTTGGATGTCTTTTTTATCCCCGTTGATGCCCTCCAAACCGTTTGAATATGGAATATATTGTGCTACGTGGTTCTTGTTCTTTAAGGAAACGATGTAACACTTCGTTTTTAGTGTCCTGTCGCTGGTCTGAACGGGTGATTAATGTGGCCAGACTGTTGACGTTGCCGGTATGCTCGCGTATGCGCGGCTTTAGCTCGCCGGATTGGGAGTAGTTCTTGTCAACAAATCTGATCGGCTAGACAGGGACAAAAAAAAATTCATACCGGTCTTAAAGTGGCTCAAAGATCTTACGAGTCCACGAAAAATCAAGCAAAATAAAATAAATAAAAAGGGGACCGAAGCAATGGAAACCAAAGTAGAAAAAACCAAAACGTAAAATAAAAGAAAAAAATTATAACCGAAAAGTGTGAGTGCACCAATATACGACACTGCCCTAATCGTTTTAACTTAAAAATGTTGGTTGGCAGATGTTGTGCCAACTAAGGCGGCCCTCCCACACAAGATCTACATAGACCTCACCGTGACAACCGTATGCCATTTCACAGGTTGTCCCAAATTCACCTCCATTTTCCGTAAAGTCAATCTCATTTTCAGTTGACATTTCGGTTTCGACCAGTTTTTATTCCTATCAGCTGGTTCCATGTTTTTTTCTTTTTAAATGAATTGCATTTTCTTCTTCTTCTATTTCTGTTTTAAAACCGGTTAAAATCCTAACCCTTTGAGGGCAGACGTGACAAACCCAACCATCCTGCCTTACCAACTGTAAAAAGGATGGGAGGGAAGAAATTCTCATATCAAAGTCGTTTTGGGTCATTTGGGTACCAACTGGTCTGTTTCGGGTTAACAAAACCTAACGATCTGGCATCCCTCCGAAACGTGTAGCCATAATTTGTGTAACCCCGGTAACCGGTTAAAATTCCAGAAATATTCATCTGGCATCCCACCACATGTCAAATAAAACATAAAAAGTGACGAGCAAGCAGACGCTGCTGCAAAAATAAAAATTAATAAAATAATAAAAAAAATAAAATAAAAACCCCAAACCACCGGAAAACCCATTACGAATCATCAATCAATAAGGTAAGTACCATCAATATTGAGTGTGTTCAAAAAAAAACAAAACCATAATAAAATGCTTAACGTGTTTGAAGAGGTCCACGGCGACCACTTTAATTTCGGTGACGGCGGAAAAAAAAATTTACCGGCGGCCAAAAAAAACTTGAAAATTAAAAAAAAACATTATTTTAAGATCATAAAAGTGCCTTAGATCAACATAAAGTGACAAAATGCGGTTGAGTGATTCCTTGGAACCCTTATCCACATTTCTGTGACCAACGTGCGAAATTTAACAATATTATTTCTTTATCTATATATTAATCCTTACTTCTCTTTGTCTATTTCCAGTGAATCGGTACTTAATAACGGCACTTTCGGAAGAAGCGGTTGGCGTCATAATTTTTATTAAACGTTTATAAGTTCAACTTCAAGGTAAGTAAAAAAATTATAATTGAAAAGGTTAATAAATAAATTTAAAAAAAAATTTAATTTCAGATAATTTGTTAGCGAGACATTTCCAAAGATTTGAAAGAGGTACTTTTTCCTTTGGAAAAAAAAACATTGAGGTTATGGCGGAATTCAACCTGATGGAACCAAGTGGTGGTTAAGAAGATAAGTATAGTTCCAAATCAGATTTTTCCCAAAACCTTTACTAATTCACTTTTCTTTTTCACTATTTCCTTTGCAGCTCCACGACTACAATGCAAGACGAAAATGGGAAGATCATTTTGAAGAAGCTGCTTTTCCCGACCACCATTACTTCCTCTTTTAACCCTCACGTGACCGGAATTACCAGGTAAGCAAAAATATTTATTAAAACAGACGCGATTTAAATTATTCGACTTTAACGTTGAATCGATTAAATTCGGTAAATTAATTTACTAAACGGGCGGTTTTCCAATTAATCGATAAATGCCCAATTGCCAAGTGGATATTGCCTTAATAAAAATCGGGTAAACTAGCAATATATCGGGTTCAGTGTAGGGTTGTTAACCAAAAAAAAATTTATTCGATTAGTCGAATGAATAAAAGATTTTCGAATAACGAATAATTCGAATAAATTCTTTAAAGATTAATCGGGTAAAACTGAAGAATTTAAAACTTTAATTTGTTACCCCAACGTCAATAATAAGTGTGTTCGATAACCCCAAAATTTTTTTAAAAAAAATGCAAAAGTTTTTACTGGAAGGTGTTCGTTTACCCCAAATACTCGGTAAAAAAAGTAAGAAGAGGGAGTAAAATGACGGTTGTTGACAAAAAAAAAACTTACAAGTTTTTACTGGATAAATTTTTGCCAGTAAGAATTTGTAAGAAGAAAAAACATGATTGACAAAAATATGCTTGTATTTTTTAGTACACAAAAAAAATTTAAATTAAATTTTAATTGTCTATGGATTCGAAGTGCAACACATTAAAGAATTAACTATTGAAAAAAAAAAAACATTCTAAATTATCTCTGGTCGACAATTTCAACTAACTTTTATCTTTTCCATAATGACCAGTTGATTTTTTTTTCTTTTCCTAACATATGTTATTTAAAATCAGTTGTTTTATATACTTTAAAAATTGTTACAAATTTTTCGTTCGTTTACTTTTTTTTGTAAATTTGTCTCACTCTCTGTAACTTTGTTACTGAGTAATTTTTACTGGACTTTACTGGTAAAGTAATCGAACACACTTAATATTAAGCAACTTTTATAAAAGAAAATGACGATAGGCCATCTCAAACGAAAACTATTGAGGAAACAACTGAAATTTTAAAACTTTTATCAATCGCTTGCCAAGCACTGGGCCCTTTAATAATAAACCTGGACCGGAAGCTCATGCAAATGCCTGTTTTTTTTCCCTTCCTAAGTCTGGGAACCAAAAGATACAAAATATTTTTGCGAATCATAGAATTTGTGTTATAATGACATCGATTTGCAAGTGTATATCTTATAATATTTTGCATATTTCCGCACATTTTGCTTTAAATGCTTATTTTTGCCCAAAATGCACATTTTACTGAATTTTTTTGCTTAAAATGCATATTTCAGCTATATGTTTTTTTTATAATTTTACTTTTCGATTTACGATTTTACCAATATATGCCGCCATATATTTACCAATACGAATTACCTTCAAAACTTTAAATATAAAAAACCTAATAATTCTAAGGACCAGTTTGGTCACTGTTCTGATTATTTTTCCTCTAAACTATTCTAGTTGAGACTTTAGAAATAATTTCAACGAATGCTAATAAAAAAAAAATAAAATAAATATATATATATATAAATGCATTTTCTTTTCTTTCTCCTTGACGGTTTATTTTATTTTAATTCAATTGATTTTTGAGCTGTTCTCCGGTTGCCCTTGCCTTAACACTATATATGTAAAAAAAACACAATAATATGAAAACCTAAATAACTAACAACCTTAACCTATAGCTGCCCATATTCAAGGCTTCAACTCTTAATTCAATTTAGTTGAACTTAAAAATAAAAATTCAGAAAAACTTAATGTTTCTTAAACTTAAATACTAAAAAAAACTCAATTAAAAAAAATTAAATAAAAACTAAATTACCATGAAATAATTCACCTTTTCCTCACCTTAAACTACTAATACTAATTAAATTCACTGTATTTTCCTATTACTAATTATGTTTGTATTATATCTACAGGTTCTTGTACTCGTATGTGAAGGAAGACAACAAATCGAACCCTTGAAAAACCTCGACAACAGAGTAAGGTATATGTAAGTTTTAGATTTAAGATATAAGGTAGATTATTAAATAGAATCACGCTATGCTTTTTTTTTTTTTTTTAGATTAGGTTCAAGAGACCGAACAGAAATACCAAGACCTAGAACACGTTTACTGACATGGATCCTACTTTAAAGGCGGTTCAGCGTTCCCCTCTCCCCTAGAACAGTTAGTCAACAAATACTGATCTCTACTGAGCGAACTCGATCTTTAGGTTCTAACGCGCCTATTTAATGGATATTTTTCACTTTTGGTTCAACTTGCTGTAAACCGGAATTTAGCGTCTAGCCCATACACCTGCGACGGAGGGATAGTAGCCTAATGCCATAGAGATAGTGGGACTTACCTCTCCCAGCTAAGGTGTGTTGGTGGCTACAAATGTAGCTGGCTTCAAAACGTTAGCCTTTAGTTGAACCAAAGAAAGAATTGTTCGCTCAACCATTAAGTACCATATTAAACTTTAAGACGATCTGTTCCAACGGAGAGGCGAAACTGACCCCCAATAATCCAGGACTCCAAGACACTATAAAGCCAAAATACCGACAATATTTTTACGATTTAGTTGTAATTAGAGATAGAGCAGCATTAAGATCTAATTAGCTTAGCTTAGTGTAAATACCTAAATGTATTTAGTTTTAGTCGAATTTTTCGCAAATAAAACTTATTTTTTTTTCTGCTTCGAAACCCAAAAAAACACAAATGTTTAACTTATTGTCGGCTAGCTTTGAGCAAAAAAAACACATATATTAAAATCGATTTGTAAGCAAGGTTAACGCGAATGGGCCTACTGTTTTAAGTCCTTTGCGTGAAACACTCCTAGTGACTTCCCTTTTAAATCTTCAACCTCGTACAAGCTATTACCTACAGGGCGTACAACTCTGCATTTCAAAAATTTTCTTGCCAATTTGGCATTAAAATTATTCTTAAAATTGCTCTGCTGGAAGTTTCTGCGATATACTTCCTGTCCCGCAATAAACTTTACGTTGCGACTCCTAACATTATACGTTTTTTCATTTCTCAAATGAGCTTTGTGCAAATTTTTGCGAATTTTTTCTCTAATAAGATCCATTTGAACTGATTTCGGAATTAGGTTACTTTCTGCATCATTAAGCATTTGAAGTTTTCTGGCTATTTTATAGACACTTCCGTGACAAATCATATTCATACCGAACAAAGCAAAATACGGTGTGACCCCAATAGAATTATGTACCGAAGATCTTAAGGAACATTCAATTTCCGACAAATATTTGTCCCAATCGCCCTGATCCTCGTCGAGATACGACCGTATGGCTGACAAAATTGACTGATTCACCCTTTCAGAGGCGTTAGCCTGCGGTGAATGGGTTGCAGTTCTAATATGGCGAATTCCGAAATTTCGTACAACTTCGGCAAACTCTTTACCGACAAATTGCTTTCCGTTATCCGACATAATAACCTCCGGTGTGCCAAATTTGTGAAACACGTCGGAAATTAAAAATTTTATAACGTTTTTGGCGTTAGCCTTTGACATTGCCTTCAAAAGTACAAACTTCGTTAGATGATCTAACACTATGAAAATAAAACTATTCCCAGATTTCGAGCGCGGATATGGCCCTAAGAAGTCTATATACAGGCGCTGAAATGGTCTGTCCATGACGTTTTCATTTCCCATTGGTGGTCTTAGCGTAGTATTTGCCGGTTTCGTCTCTTTGCAAACCTGACAATTTTTAACAAAACTACGAACTTGAGAACTTTGGTTCGGCCAGTAAAAATATTCCCGGATTCTGCGAAGGGTTTTATGAAAACCACCATGAGCTGTTTGGGGTGGTTCATGTGCCTTTCGAATAATATTCTCTGTTAGCTCCAAAGGAACCCACAGTTTCCAACAAAAATCCTCATTTAAAGCCAAGCCGTCATAAGGCGACATTCTTTTATAAATATAATTATCTACAACTTTGAGATCTGGCAACTGCGAAGAATTTTCTACAATTGTAGATATAATATCGAGGTATTCCTCTGATTTAAAATATTCAGATTCCAAATCAATAAAATTATCCACATCGGTAGAAATTTCCTCCATATCATATCTGGATAGGGTATCAGGTACTACATTTTGTTTCCCCTGCCTATGTTCTACTGAAAAATCAAACGATTGAAGGTGTAAACTCCACCTGGCCAAACGACCACTGAGGTCTTTATGGGACATCAGCCATTTTAAGCTACTATGATCGGTGATGATAGTAAACGGTAACAATTCAATATAAGGCCTGAATTTTTTAATTGCCATAACCACGGCTAAACATTCTCTCTCGGTGACCGAGTAATTCCTTTGAGCGGAAGACAATTTTTGGGAAAAATACGCTATGGGATGCTCTTCGTCAGATTCATCCTTTTGGAACAAAACTGCCCCTATGCCAACGTCAGAAGCGTCGCATTGCACGTAGAAGTGCTTAGAAAAATCGGGGTGCCGTATAACGGGACTAGTAGTCAAAGCTGCCTTTAAGCGATCAAAAGCGACCTTGGCCTCGTCTGAAAAAGTAAAAATTTTGCCTTTCTTTAGCGTTTCGAAAATTGGCGCGGCAATTGTTGCATACTCGGGAATGAACCTCCTATACCAACCAGTGGCACCCATAAAACTCCTAACCTGCTTCGTCGTTTTCGGGTAGGAATACTTTAAAATGGTTTCAATTTTCTCCGGGTCAGGTTTTAGCTCTCCACCGCCCACAATATAGCCAAGATATCTCAGTTCCTTATAACAAAATTTTGATTTAGCCACGTTTATAGTCAAACCCGCCTTCTCCAGACAATCAGACACACGATTCAGCAACTCCAAGTGAGTATTAAAATCTGGAGATACTACCAAGAGATCGTCTAGATAGACAAAAACTCTATCACGAAGTACCGAGGGGATCACTCTATCCATTAAACGGCATAACCTTTGAGCTGCATTACACAACCCAAAAGGCATGACCGTAAAATGATAAAGCGGTCGACCTGGAACCGTGAATGCAGTTTTTTCTCTACTAGCCTGCTCTAGGGGTATCTGCCAGAAAGCGTCTTTAAGATCTACACTAGAAATGAAGTACGTATCTCCCAAGCGACTGAGCAGACCCTCGATATGCGGTAGCGGATAGGCGTCCTTGATCGTTAGTGCATTGAGCTTGCGAGCATCCAAACATAACCGATTTTTTTCGCCCTTTCTAACTAATGTAACAGGATGACTCCAGGGACTTTCGCTAGGCTCAATGACACCTAGACCAAGCATCCTATCTAGCTCGGCATACATCAATTTCTGCACAGCCGGAGAGACCGGATAATGTCTGTCTTTCACTGGAGTCGCGTCTCCCGTGTCGATTGTGTGGGTCTCTAGGTGTGTTTTACCTAAGCCTCTTTTACTGTAACACGGAAACTTTGCGATAATCTCGTCCAATTGCTGTTTTTGGTGCGGTGGAAGAGAATGAGTTTTTACGTCAGGTGTTTCTGACTCAGCCTCATCACAGAGACTAACCCCATTTGTTGTTAAACTGGCAACGCCAGCAAATAATTTAAAAATTTTAATGAAATCAGCCCCTAAATAAAGCTGGCCTTTCAACGTCGGAACCAAGAAAAAGGAAAGCGTATGTTCTAAGTTGTTGAACTCAACTTTAGCCCTGACTCGACCTACGATCTTATGCAAAGCTCCGTCAGCGGTTTCAATCCTAAAATTGAATGGGTGAACTTCAAGCTGAGCTTCTCTCACAAATTCAAAGCAATTTTTACCAAGAATGGTAATTGTCGCCCCACTGTCTAACAAACCTTCAATTTCCTGGCCACTAATATTTAAACGTGTGTAAAATCTATTATCGTCGCCCTCATATAATCTAGTCGACGCGATTTTATGTCGCAAGCTCTTGCGTATTTTATATCTTTCCCTTGCCTTCTTTATTTTATTAGAAACCTCTCCAAAAATCCTTTCCCTTGCCTCCTTATATTCATTTATCCTCGTATGTAAGGGTTTCAGTTCCCTCAATTTCGGTTTCAACTCTATTTTATTATCTAACCTAGAAAAATTTTGTAATATTTTTATCTGTTTTTCTGTAGAAGAACGATTTAATATAACTGGGTTTACGATTGATTCGACCGCATCTCCCCAGTTTGAGATGGGTTCCTGGTTTGGTTTCCCTGACATTTTGGACATTCAGGTGTAATGACGTTGTCTTTTCCACACCTGTAACAAAAAGTTCTGCGTGGAACCACTGTGCAATCCACAAAACTGTGACCAACTTGGCGACAGTTCCAACAAGTATAGCGACTGCTAGCACTAATAGCATCCACCTGTACTTCACCCATCGGCATCTCCTCTTCGCAAGTAATTTCGTGAATGCGGTGTGGTACATTTGCACGCTGTTGATACACCTGTCTTTGATTCAACAACAAAATTTCGGCTCTCTTAACCTCTTCCCCAAAACGAGCCAAACTTTGCGTTTTGAACGGAAATAAAAGTTGAGCCAAAGCGGGCTTCAAATTGCTTTTCATAATTTCCACCAAATCTTGCTCCGAATATGGATGTGTCATTCGATTTCTTAACTTGATGACAACATTATAAAAATCTTCAAAAGTCTCATGTGGCAACTGACGACGATCCATAATCTTTTTCTGCTTTTGAAATTCACTCTCAATTTGTCTATATCGAGTCAAAAAAGCGGTTTGCAGATCACTCCATCTATTAATTGGTGCCAATTTGCGATGATTCCAATACCAGTCAAGAGCTTGACCGGTCAACAGGTGATGAAAATTATGCAAAATGTCATCCTCAGCACAATTGTAATCACTCCGCAGTGTGTTTACTCGGAAGACAAAATCTTCGGCATCCATTTTATCGGTGCCATCAAAACGAATATTCCATTTTGAAACATCTAACTTACGTGGTGCTGACCATGGATAAACTGGCATTGCATAATTTGCACTTCCCGGTTGCTGTGGTATATTTGCAACGGGCATACCATACATCGATGGTGGTGGTGGCCAAAAATATTGCGGTGCATATCCTAATTGTGGTAAAAAACCTGGTTGCTGCTGTTGTTGTTGTACAAAAACAGTTTGTTGCGGCAGAATATCAGGCTGATTTAAAATATGTTGTTGTTGGCTTGAAGCGGCTTGTTGTTGCTGATTAAAAATTTGCTGTGATTGATTTTCTACGTGCTGTGACTGTGCAGCGGTGACCATTGTCGGTTGCCTTGGTGGCTGAGCAGCCACGGAAACCTGTGGTTGCTGTAACGAAATCTGCTGTTGTGGTTGGGTAACGGTACTATTTGTTGGTGCTGCTAACGGTAAAATATTTGGTTGTTGTTGAGCCTGGGAACCTGTGGTAGCAAGTGGCAATGCTGATAAAATATTTTGCATTTGTGGTATTGACGCACCATATTGTTGCTGTACAGAAGCTGGTATATTAAGCGCATATATATTATTTAGCGGCTGATCACCTAATGAAGCTGGTGCCCGCCACGCCAGAGATTCAGCTGATGGTGGAGGCGCTCGTGGTTGAGTGCTCGACCCAATATTAAATTGACCAGCTCGTGAATCCCTACCACTCATTAGATTCTGGCTCATGGCCTGTATTGCTCTATTTAATTCTTGCATCGGCCTTATAAACTCACCTCGAACGGAATCTATCATTTCCTGCACCCTTTCGCTACTACATATTGGCATATTATCATGTTGCGGTGGCTGTAGCTGCTGCAATTGCTCATGCGGTAATGTTTGCTGCGGTGGTAATTGTTGTTGCTGTTGTATTTGCTGTTGCTGCTGTAGGAATTCAGCTCTCACGTTTCGAGCAGTAAGGCTACTATACTCTGGTGAGGTGAAAGTGCTATTTGACAAATTTGATTCAGGCGAAATATAAGTACCATCCTGAGCTCTAGCCATAAATTCTCTCACAGACGGCGCTATGGAAACAGCAGTAGTGGTGGCTGTAGTAGTTATCATCGGTACGTTTAACGATAGCATCGTGGTAGTTGGTGGAACTGTCGTCATTGTATTTGCCAGTGGTTCTACTTGAGACAATTCCGTAACTACAGGCGGTGTAATCCCACGAGATTCGTCAGCCATGTCGCTATAATCCTCGATATCGATTCCCTGAGCTATAAGTCTTAATCTTTCCTTACGAGTCAAAACCATACCTAGCCGAAGCTACTAACAAAAGTTTAAATTATACAAATAAACTATTTTGTTTATTAAAGCCAGAAATAAAAAAAATTGTTTATTATATATTAATATAATATTATTAATATTAATATATTATATATATTATGAGATATATTAGATATATTAATATAATATAATATTAATATATCAATTTAAATATTTTCCTTTTAAACTGATAAAAAAAATCAATACGAAGCGAATACTAAAAATGGCGAGATATATCAAATCAAGAATGCGAGCTTGTTTAAAATAAAAACCTTAAGCAAAAAGGTAAATTAAAAATATATATAATGATATATGTTCAAATTACTAATTCAAAAAAAATTTTTTTTTTTTTTTTTTTAGAGATTTGTTCCCAAAAAAAAACGTTCATAAAATAATCAGTGGTAGTGTTTTCAGGTGACAAATGGTTCGTGGAGTAAATTAGTTGCGTATCCGAGAAATCTCAAATACAGCAATTACATTTTTGAGTTAATGACGATTAAAAAAAATTTGTCCTCAAAGGGTTTTCGTGCGTATATTGGTGCCAAAACTAATCAGCCTCACAAAGTGGTGCCTGAAATTTCCAGCACTGCAGCTGAAGTATAAGTCGTGCGAATTACCTCAGGACTAGCTACTGAATTTTTCAGACCAAAATGTTGTATGAGGAAAACCTCATATATTATAAGTTTATCATATGAAAACTGATTTTGGGCTATGAGATACTAATAAAAGAAGAAAATATAAATTAACGATTTTTGACCAATTGCAGTGTAAGCCTGCACCATTATTGGAGCAATACTCAGTCTAATTATGACCAAAAACTATAAATTTAACAACTTTTTCTTAATCCTTTCGAGGCATAAAACCTACATATAAACGTCGCTTACGCGAACGAAACTTTAAAGTAAATCGAACGGGACTTACGCTTACCGTAAGCGATATAATCTCTTCCAGATTAAAAAAATGAACTATCTAAACTATAAAAATCAGAAACTACTTGCTTTCTGCTTCCCTTCAATAGTTTTAATGGACCACTGTGTCATGTCGCTACTCGCCGATGACTCTTAAGTACAATCAGACGGGACTTACATGGTATGTGACCATCTCAAGCTATTCAAAGAAACCAAAAATATTAAAAAAATTGAATTACCATTGCTTCGGGCCTCACGTCGGGCGCCATTCTGTCCTGTCGCTGGTCTGAACGGGTGATTAATGTGGCCAGACTGTTGACGTTGCCGGTATGCTCGCGTATGCGCGGCTTTAGCTCGCCGGATTGGGAGTAGTTCTTGTCAACAAATCTGATCGGCTAGACAGGGACAAAAAAAAATTCATACCGGTCTTAAAGTGGCTCAAAGATCTTACGAGTCCACGAAAAATCAAGCAAAATAAAATAAATAAAAAGGGGACCGAAGCAATGGAAACCAAAGTAGAAAAAACCAAAACGTAAAATAAAAGAAAAAAATTATAACCGAAAAGTGTGAGTGCACCAATATACGACACTGCCCTAATCGTTTTAACTTAAAAATGTTGGTTGGCAGATGTTGTGCCAACTAAGGCGGCCCTCCCACACAAGATCTACATAGACCTCACCGTGACAACCGTATGCCATTTCACAGGTTGTCCCAAATTCACCTCCATTTTCCGTAAAGTCAATCTCATTTTCAGTTGACATTTCGGTTTCGACCAGTTTTTATTCCTATCAGCTGGTTCCATGTTTTTTTCTTTTTAAATGAATTGCATTTTCTTCTTCTTCTATTTCTGTTTTAAAACCGGTTAAAATCCTAACCCTTTGAGGGCAGACGTGACATTAGGATACCGTCCAAGCATGTCAGAGATATTTTTTCTTACACTGTTTTGTTTAACCACTTTCATTTTGAATTTTATCAATTTTGAACCACTCTTAAATGAATGCCTTGTTTCAGTACATCAACAAGAAGTGGTCTGCAATAAAAATATGCTAATTAGGAGTTCTTTTTCACGGGTGATAAGATATTTCTTATGGGGGTTGCATGGAAGCGTGCTGAAGGATGAATCCCGGAACCGCCAATGATTTTTTGTTGTTTTTTTTACAATTATTTACAGTTTTTTATGTGTATGATGAATTAACATTTTTTTTTAGAAAATATTTTATTTTTTTTAAATATTTTTTTTTTTTACTTTCATTTAATTTATTGTGAAAATTTACGAAAATATAAAAATAATAGTGTCTTTGTACAAAATGATTTTAACATTTATACATTAAAAAAGGGTATACTTAGAAAAGTTAATTGTATTTGATATAGAAATTTTAAAATAATTCTGCTACAAAATAGTTTTGTCTTCTTCTTTAAATTAATTTTTAATTTTTTAAATATTTAATTAGTTTTACATTAAATATTATATTTATATTTAATTAATTTTTTTATTAAAGCAAATTTTTAAAACATTAAGAGAAAATCCTTATAAAGTTGCTTATCATATCAAAACTTTAAAAAAAGTTATATTGGGGAATTGTCACTAAATAAAAATAACTGTATTTAAAGACAAATTTATACATGCTTGCATTTTTTTGTTTATAATACATATGTCATCAAGCAAGAATAAGTCTGCTTAAAGTCATCTATTATGTATAGCAAGCGATAACTCAGGGGTAGGGAGTCAGCTTGGCATGACCAAGTTCGTGTGTTCAAACCCCACGCCAGCCACAAGATTTTTTTTTATTTAAAAATAAATGAAATCAAGTGAATCCTTTTCATTGGTTTAAATTTACATTGATAGTTATTAAAAGAAACAATTCCCTTCCTATGACAAGGCAATATTAAATTCACCGATAAAAACCCCAAATTTGACCATTTTTGATATGCATTTAATAAAAAAAACATGCCTACGTAGCAGTTATTTATATTTGAATTTTGTTCATTTACTTAATTGGCATAGGATATATTGAATGTGCAGGTTGTGATATTTTGTAAGATGAAAACATCAACAACAGAACGACAACTAACACTACACTCACAAAATAAGTTAGTAGACAAGTTAATAGAACGTCTTGTAAATCAGGTAAATTATTTTTTAGTAAATTTTTTGCTAAACTTATGTTTTCAAATAAAATTTTAGTTATACTTATTTAGCACTTAACTATTTTGAGCTAATGCTTCACTAATATTTTACTAATGCTTTACTAATTTATTTTGCTGAAAAAAGACTGTGCTGATAAGCACATTAATAGTGTGCAGAATGAAGTAGATGTGGTGGCATGTTAAGATGTAATAGAGACGAGGAAAATGATAGACGTTCAGATATACAGCATAAAGTGAAATATAATTACACACACCTCAGGTAGGTTTTTATGTATCCTTCTTCTTATTGCAAAAAAAGGCTTATTTTGTTAATTTTCGATTCGTTTCTAGAATTATCTACGACATTTACCTTCCTTTAAAATGTTGCATCATTTAACAACCATTGAAGTAAGTAGTTGAAACATAATTTTATTTATGTTATATATATTTTTTTTATTTTTTTAAGCATTCGTTAATTCATGTTGCCAATATGGGGCTATCAACATTTTTATATTTTGTAACGTATTGCAAATTATTTTTAAAAGAACCAGAAAAATATGTTTATGAGTTACAGAAAATAAATTAACTAAAGTATAATTTTTCTAAAAAATTTTTGAGTTTTTTTCAGTCTACTAATATTCAGCAAACACTTTTGTTAATCTACTAATTTTTTTGCTAAAAATTTGCTGACATTAGCAATTTTTTTGAAAGCACCCCACTGTCTAAAATTTTGCTGACTCAACAAAAGTTTTTGCTGACTTTACTAATTATTTTTTTGAGTGCACTACATGTAGTTGCACTTCTAAAGCTTTGTTCAGTTGTTTAGTTTCACATGCAGGAGTTGACCATACATATGAACTATCATACACACACATACAGTCACATATACACATTGATATATTGCGTATGGATTGATTTTCAAAACTCTTTGTATTCATACAGTTTGACACATACATAGAGAATATATACGAGGGTGGATCAATAAGTCCGTGACTTTTTGAATGAAACACAGCTTTTTTTGCAAAAAAAAATTATTTTTCAACATAATCTCCTTTTAGCTCAATACACTTAGTCCAACCTTTCTCCATTCGAATTGCTGTTAAACAACTTCAAACAAACCTTTGAAATTGTCACACGATTACGTTTATGGTCAATTGAGAGCAAACGCGGCACCCATCTTGCAGACAGCTTTCTTAAACCCAACTGATCATTTAAAATCGAAACCATATGAAATGCCTATGGTATCAACAATCTAACGCAATTTAACTCTTCGATCGGCCAACACCATATCGTGTATTATTCCGACATTTTCGGGTGTATTGACCTCAATTGGCCGTCCAGAACGTTCAGCATCATTTGTACTTGTGCGACCACAACGAAAATCAATATAACATACTAAAGTATGTACCACCAGTGACCCAATATCCACATTAGGGGATCTTAGGGGCATAGGATGGAAGAAGTTGAGGAATTTCGTCAGTGCGACGGAGTTCCTGGGATAGTAAGGTGACATAGGACATAGAACCGATTGTTTAGAGCGCACAACAAGCCAACATTCTGGCTTAAGTGTAAGTCCTCAGGGACTTGAGTCGGTTTAGGGGAAGTATTTCCCTTCTCCGAATCCTCTTTTCGACCTAACCTAACCTAACCTAACCTAACCTAACCTAACCTAACCTAACCTAACCTAACCTAACCTAACCTAACCTAACCTAACCTAACCTAACCTAACCTAACCTAACCTAACCTAACCTAACCTAACCTAACCTAACCTAACCTAACCTAACCTAACCTAACCTAACCTAACCTAACCTAACCTAACCTAACCTAAACTAACCTAACCTAACCTAACCTAACCTAACCTAACCTAACCTAACCTAACCTAACCTAACCTAACCTAACCTAACCTAACCTAACCTAACCTAACCTAACCTAACTAACCTAACCTAACCTAACCTAACCTAACCTAACCTAACCTAACCTAACCTAACCTAACCTAACCTAACCTAACCTAACCTAACCTAACCTAACCTAAGCCTAACCTAAGCTAACCTAAGCTAACCTAAGCTAACCTAAGCTAACCTAACCTAACCTAACCTAACCTAACCTAACCTAACCTAACCTAACCTAACCTAACCTAACCTAACCTAACCTAACCTAACCTAACCTAACCTAACCTAACCTAACCTAACCTAACCTAACCTAACCTAACCTAACCTAACCTAACCTAACCTAACCTAACCTAACCTAACCTAACCTAACCTAACCTAACCTAACCTAAACTGATGTAGACGAAATAATATTGTTGACAATTTTTGTGTGTACTTACTGGTCAGATTTAATTGAATTGCCGTTTTAACGAGTCCCTAATGAATAGAATCAATACATTTCGGATACACATAATTCAGCAATTTAAAAGATAAATGAAATAAAATAAAATATTTCACAGTCATAACCAAAGTAATTTCTGCCTCTAATTTTGACTGCCGACACAGGAGACCTACCGAAACTAGTGACTTACCTCCAAAATTAGTTACGTCGGGCTTAATAAACTTTTAAAGTCTACTTGCTAAGTGCTGCAATAAACATCGGTATATATAAGGTTATCTTTTAAGTGCAAAAGTTATTTACACTTGTAAATTTATATTTTAAATTTCTGGCTTCTACCCAGATGCGAATTTAAATCAAATTATTTTATTAAATACAAAACATTTTAGAACAATAACATTTTTGGCTGAAAATAACGAACTTTTAAGTTTTAAAATTATAAAAGAGTTTTTTTCTACATTTAATTTTTTTTTAGATTTTTTTTTAATTTTAAGGGGTCGTATTGATAAGTATCTCATGCCTCAGAAAAATATTAAAGACTCTAAACCTAATTATAGAAAACAAAATAATAACATTTGCTTAAGTTGAGATACGTTTCGTTTGTGTCCTGAACTTTTAAATACTGAAAAAAATCGCTGATGTTGCCAATTTTTTATGAACAAATCCGGGTAAAATCCTGCTTTCGTATAAGAATTGGCTTACTTAAACCAGATATGGTTACTTCGTATACACAAAGTTTTTCTGCAGCTACTCTCAAAGGAAAACCTTCGTCATATTCATGACTTGTTTCGTCAATTTTTGTCCAATGTAACGTTTGATAGTATTTATGAAACATTTCATAAACAACAAAATCAATTTCATCATATTTATGAAATGTTTCCTGGAGACCATGCTATGATCATTACAATTCTTGTTGTTTATGAAATATTTGACAATTCACATTGGTCGACAATTGATGAAACTTATTCCAGTTATTTTCTGGGTCTACAGAAGTTCGACAGTCTATGGTCAAAATATTGAACTTATATGGGTGAACGGTTTTGCAATTATTATAATTATATTACTTTAAATTGATAAACGCTTAGTGAAAACCTACATTGGGCCCAGAGGTGGTTCTGCACTCTGGGAAAAAAGTTTCACTATATTCAATAAACTGTTTCATAAATCGTTTGCCATCAATTATTTATCATATTTACAATGAAGAGTTTAAAAAAAATGTATGTCAAATGTGTTAAAAATCTTCATCACTTCGTAAAAAAGTTTCACAAATCATGTGAACATATTTTTTTCTTGTTTTCCTACCGATTGAAGTTGAGAATTTCCATTTGAAATTTAAAACTCATTAGTAGAATATAAAATCTTTCATTTGAAATTAAAAAAAATTAATTTTTAATTTAAAATTCTTATTTCAAATTCAGAATCTCTTATAACATCAATTAAACGTTGGAAATTTTAATTAGTTCTAAATTTGTTCTAGATTTTTAATTAAATTTTGTGAACACAAATATAATTTTTACAAATTTTAGTGGTAATTTTTATTCCAATTAATGTTTTTAAATTAAAAATGAAAATACTTAACTTAGTATTATTTTTTCTGAACTTTAATAAAAATTGATATGAATTATATTTTCTAAATTTCAATTTGATTTCTGATTTTTTATTTACATATTTTGAATTACAGTGGGAATAGTATTGGCTTTTAAAAATAATGCATTAAAAATAAATTGTTTCCATTGGCTGTAGCCTTTGTCGTATTTGTATTTGTACATAGAAGATTTTTCATTTCATAAAAATTTATGAATTTGCTACTAATAAATTATGAAACATTTCATGGAAAGTTATGAAACTTCTTCATACTTATGAAAAACTTCATAAATATATTAATGCTTTTTCCCTTAATATCTCATGGTTTGCTGTTGAAATATTCGCAGTTGAAAAAAAAATTTGGTCAGACCATTTCCCAATTGTTTTAATCATGAAAATAAAGGTGAACGGAAGTAGTTTGAAAAAAAAACTTAGCCTGCACTATTGTGGAGCGATTCTAAAAGCGATCAATATCAGCAGAAACTCAATTAAAATTTACGAAACATTTCCCAACAAGGAACTGCAACCAGTATCAAGAAACTTACCTATCTAGTCGTTAAGTCAGCAGTCGCAAAAAAAATTAATCTTCGAAAAATAAATGGTTTTATGATCAATGTAATTGGGCTCGAAAAAATGTTTTTGAATTACTACGAGTTACTCGTACATAAATATAGGAAATCAAAACTAGAAAGTGATAAGGGAGATACTTGCAGCAAGAAGTAAATATAAATATATATGCAAAAGGAGCAAAGAAAATTACTACAAAAACATACCAGAAAAAATTAATAACATAAAGAATGGCTAAGAATGGTGGAAATTAGTGAAAGAAATAAAAAACCAAGATTTGCAGATATTTCCAATGATATCCTCTGCCACGTTTAACAACTATTTTGTAAAATTACTAAACTTATCACAAATCTCACAAGACAGATCTCCAATTTTAATTCATGGTGAAGTATTTGATAAAGAAATCATGGTCGAAGATAATAAACATATAGCTTAAAAATGGCTAACCAAACAAATAGGGTACCCTACGATTTTTTTTGTAAATGCCACTCACTGATGAATTTCTTGGAGAGCTTGCTCGTATTTACAATATACAATTTGGTGACACAAATATGGATGAAGCCCTTTCAAAAACAATTATATTTCCTATTCATTAGGAATGGTGCACAGTGGGATATAGCACAAAATGTTTGAAAATAATTCGGCCATTTCTTACTTAATGGTCCGATTGCAATAAAATTTGGAATAGGCAAAAGTGATGTAATATCCAGCTTAAAATTTGATTTTAAACCATCCAAACCCTCAGTGGCAAAAAATACTTATTTAAGTTCTTAACTATTAATTACATGGATCGAAAATAGATAATATTGAAAATATTGAATGAATATTAAGCAGGGTTTCGAATGAAATATTCTACCGCATACATTAATTTAGCTTCGATTGTTAATATTAAGCTGCATGAAGGAAGTAAAGTATATGCGTTTTTCATGGATTTCAAGGCAGCATTCGATAAAGTGTCTAGAAAATCTCTGATCTACAAGTTGTATGGAATGGGAGTGCTTTTTAAGTTTGAAAAAATGATTAAGGAAATATAAAATCATACAGAATCAGCGGCATGGACGTGAGATGAGTTGTCAGAATACTTTGGAAGTTATTTAATCTGAAAATTTATTGTGCAATCTGGAAGTAAATTAAAAAAAGTCAAAGATGGATTTTATACAATGGGTGCAGATGGCTACTCCTGAACAACGTGTTAATATCGAACATTAAATATGTAAATTTTGCCAATAAAATACAAAGGGCTATGCGGAGCGACACACGTATCTACACACATTTAGATCATACAGTATATTTTTTCAAAATTTGAACCAAAACGATATCTCTTGGATATTTAAAGCACGCTGTAATCTGATCTACTTAACTGGGACTAAGTTTACAAGAAATGATGGTGATCAGCTTAGTACATTATGTAATTTAAGGGAAAAGTTAACACTGCAACACTATCTAGGTAGATGCCCTATGCTAAATACTTTCAGATTGAGATATTTTGCATGAACTTCATTGTCAGAATATGAAATTCAAATAATTTTAAATTGAAATTCAAAGAATTTTACGGATTAAGAAGAACTTGTTGATTATTTAAAATCCACTCTTAATTATCGAAAATTAATAACAACTTGGTTTGTTAAAAGACTCTGGTAAGTAATGTTTTATTATAAAATTAACTTTATATCCAGCTGACTACTTTTGTCATAGCTGCATAATATTTACTTCCATAATTTAGGAATTTGTAGAAAGAATCATTGTAAATGAAATTATTATTAAAAATAAGGATTTATTACTTATTATGGATAATGATTTTTTTAATCTTTTTTACTCAATAACGTAAATATGTTAGTTAACCTAATGAAATAAATCTCTTCCCTTCTGATGCTTCTAATTGTTAACCATGGCGTATGATGAATATTTTAATGTGAACACATTAAAATAACTCATACGTCCAGTGTACTCCATAGCGTCTCATATCCCATTTATAATATGTATAAGCTAAATGTTCTAGTTTTTATAAAATTTTGTATAAAAGTTAACTAGAAAATGCAAGTAGGGCAATGTGGGGTGAAACGGCAACATAATTTCTCAAGCTCTTGAAAATACCACAAACACTATTTGTTAAGTTGTTTAATAAACACATGTTAAAGATTGATTAATTTTTCAACTGACACATTTGTTAGTTTAATTTTTAGTCATTTTTTCAAAAAAGACATTTTGGAGTGAATTGAGAAATTTGGGGATAAAGTGGTAATATAAAAGGAAAGTAGTACCAGAAAAAGTAAGTAGTTTCAGATGAATCTGAAAGAAAGAGATAAAAAAATGTAAAACGAAGGCCGTAGCCAGCAATTCATTTTTGTGGTGCTCGAAATTTTTTTGCCGACTTGTGCACATAGAATTTTTTTGTTCTCAGCAAATTTGGCTTTGATCGAGAAGTCAAAAATTATATGGCAATTTTAAAAATCTTATACAATTTTTAGCTTAGTGCTAAAAAGTCAACTCAAGTGGAAACTCCAGAGTTTTTATGCTAGAACACGATAAACTTTTCGACCAATCATAGATAGTAATTGGCAGAGCAACCAAAACTATGCTCTAAAAACCGATTTTATGACAATGAAAATGACCAAGAAATGGTAAATAAGCTCTTTAAATTTAATAAATATGCCCTTAAAATATATTTTTATTAAAAGTCCGTATTTCAAAGCTTACAGTACAGTAAGCTTTGAAAAAGTAACTTTCATGAAATCAATTTTAATTGCTAAATTAGGTAAAAGATGAAAAAAATTGGTGATTCAAAAAAATCTGTTTTATAATTTTTAAATAATTATAATTTAAAGGCAGTAAGTAATAATTAAAAAGTTAATAAACAAACTAATTAGTTATGAAGTAAAAATTAAAGCTTTCCAATACACATACATATATTGGTTTTTATATATTTGCTATATTTTTGATTATTGGTTGATCCGAAATTTTGACTCTTTTTGCTTTTCTGCTAATTAACTCGTATACAGTGATAATGTCGTAAAACGCTATGTGCACTTATTTTCTATTTACAATCAAAATATACAACTTTCATTAAGATATGGACTTTCATGTAGTAAAGGGATATGGACTTTCGTGTAAATCAAATCCATAAAAATTGCTTGAATTTTCGAAATCCGTGTGGCAAACCCCTGAAGTTTAGGATATTATTGTGTTTAAAATTAATTTAAATTATGATCTAGAAACATGATTTTGTTCTATAAAGTACAAAACTATGCTCTAAAAATACTTTTTATCAACAATATGTCCTTCAGATTAAAATATGCATTAATATGCTAACAAGAGCAACATATGGAAAAATGGTAAATATTTCATTAATTATTCAATTTTACGCTCAAGAAAAAAACGATACAGCATATTTCTGGTTCCCCAGGTTATTAAAGTTCATTTGGAAAATTTTATTTTGGGATATCATTACACACATAGAAAAATTTAGCTATTTGTCAACTGAAATTCGGCTACTATGACTCAAATTCGGTTATTACAAATTTCAGTTGGTTGGTACAACTTAACCTTAGTTTCCACAACAAAGTTCGGTTAACTTAACTGAATTAAAGTTGTAATACCCAAAATATTGAGAAATGTAATGTAAATATAATTGTGCTAACAGATTTTATAAGACGTTACTACTAAAATACACTTTTCAATTCGGTTGGCACTTTTTTTCTCTGTGTGTATGTTTAGAAACTTTTTGCATCAATAAATTAGAGAAAGTTTTTTTTGATTTATTGCGATCCGTTGAAAAAGTTAAATGTTGAAGTATTTTAATACAACTGAATTTTAGTTGCAACACAAAAGAGTTTTATAAATCACATTGCAATATGGTTGTACTAACCGAATTTATTGGTTGTTACCACCAAAATAGACTTCTCAATTCGGTTGACACTTTTTTTCTGTGTGTATATATTACGACCCATTACAAATATATTGAGCTCTTAAATTAGATTTTGGTAGTCGATTTTAAACTATTAACCGCCTCATCAGCTCAAAATGGTTTTTTATAGTTTGTGTAAGGAATTTACATTATATTTTTTACCAAACTTATAGCACAATAAGTCTTTAGCGGGTCGCGATATATCACAAATTTTTGACCATTCTAATTGTTATTCGCTGCATTTTAAAACTGTTTGTTTTCATTATTTTATATTGAAAAACTGAATGGTAAAGTGAGAATTCAAGTATATTCTGCTGATTCTATTCCACATAATAAATCACTAAATATATTCATTTTTATCCGCCCAGAAGCACTAAAAGGAGTTTCAAAGCTGGAGCCAATAATTTTTATGTAGAAAAATTCTTTAAAATTTTTACGAATTTCTATGAGATAAAAATAACAAAAATTAATATTTTTTAAAATAAAATATCCTTTAGATATAATTAGAAAAATCTGCGGAATCAGCAATTTTATATAAATAAAAATAATTAAAAGCCTAAAGCATTTTTTTAGATAAAATTTGTTTTTTTTTGCGTTTTGTTGCTATTTCATTCCATAAACGTTGATGATTAAATGCTAAATAACGCACATATTTCATCAACGTATAGAGCACAACACAGGTCCGTTTTAATTGTTACTTTATTTACAATTCAAAAAAGTTATAACTTAAGGGCTTATTCTAAAAAAATGTAACAAATTTTGTTGTTTTTAAATTTGCCACGTTCTTGTTGTATAAATTTTTCAAAAATTTTTTATGGTTTTCTATTTTTTTTTATGATCAGAAAATGTTTTTAAATTTTACCATACTATGGTGAAAGCTTTTTTTGTGAAACAGAAACAAAATAATAATGAAAAAATCTAATTGAAATGTTTGTAAACTAAAAAAAAAAATGCAAAATATATAAATAATTGGATTTTTCAAAATTATTGTAGTTCTGAAAACGATAATTATTTAAAATATGTCATCAGTGACAGAAAATATTTTAGAGTCCTTTTGGAGAGTTTGAAGAATTCTCCGCCATTGTAATTTTAGTTTATCCAACATTTTTGCTAGTGGGATTTCAACCGTTGTACATGGCCAGATTCAAAGAAATTTTGATCTCAAATATACAAAATTTATTTCGATGACGAAGAAAAATTTAATTTTTTATGTGCCTTTTCTCGCATGTCAAACTTGTCATGGTTTTTCTATGACAATTTTTTTCAGAATTTGAAAACTATAGCAGTTGTCATTCACCACAGTATTGTCACAATTTTGTCATTGTTATAAAAATCAGAATAATGCTATTAAATGTTTCAACGGAAATCAGTAATCAGCTTTTATAAATTATTTTAAAGTAAAGTCAAAAATATTACTGGAATTTTATGAGTAGATCCAAAATATCTAAATACTAGTATAAACCTAGCTATTATGTTTAATTTGCTTTATTTTTGTAAATATGCGGAGGTTGGAAGCTCGTTATAAATTAAAAATAACATAAAAATAATCTCAATGTATATAAAAACAAAAAAACTAATAAAAGTGTAAAAAAATATGAAATATTTACAATAATGCATAATTTTCGTACAAATATATATAATTATATATTATATATTATTTTATATTATTATATATTATTATATATTATTATATATTATTATATATTATTATATATTATTATATATTATTATATATTATTATATATTATTATATATTATTATATATTATTATATATTATATATTATTATATATTATTATATATTATTATATATTATTATATATTGTTATATAATTTTGTATTTTAAAAGTAAGAATTGTGCAATATTTTTTGTGATTTCATAAAAATAAATATAAGATGTATTTCTGGTCTCTCTTCTGCGATATTTGAAGCGCTGCTAATACAAAGAGGAATGAAAAACTACATCTGAATGAACAGAGATAAAAAAAATAAATTTTTATAATTCAACTCAAAAATGAAGAAGGGTGGAGTTTATCAAAAGCCGTCAACAGTGAACTTATCTCCAGGACCCGTGGTTTCATTTGGAATACTCGCTTATCTGGTAGAGCTCATCCATAGCCATAGCCCTGTGAAACACACACAGCTCATTATAGAGAAAATTCGTTCATTAGTCTTACTAGCCGTGTGGAATAAACTTCCCGTGGAGGTCTTTCCTCTTACTTACATTGTTGAGAAATTTCAACCAAATATTCACAAACACTACTCCCTCTTCTCTCCTTCCCATTACCTATTTTTATAATATCAACACAATGCACTGCATTAGTAGGAGCATCCCTTGAGTGCCATTCTTACCTAAAAAAAAAACTCCAAAATATGAAAATTCGTATTTTGGCTTTGAAACTTAAATTTTGCGTCAAGTCCAATTTTAAACAACACAAAAAAACAATTGAATTTTTTGCATTATTTATAATGTTGTATCCTTAAAATTGAGTCCTGCGTTGTTGATGATTATTTACGCTCCATGTCTGTCTTAAAGATGGTAGTCGATGTAAATGACAATGCCTTTGGGAAACTGTAAGTAATTAAAGATTTTTTTTTTTTTTTTTAACTTTCGTTGTAAATAATTGTCCAAAGAAAAAATTCTTTAAATTTTATCACTCGTGAAATTAAATGCTTTTGTTACTTTGAAAGCACAACGACAGGTAATCATTAGTAATTCAAATTATTTGCATGCTAGAGCTATAATTAATGGGGGATGCGAATAAAACATACACAAAATAATGACCGTGATGTCCAAACAAACAAAATATTTAATATTTCTTGAATACCACATTGATTAATAAATTAAAATCCAAGTTTTTTTTAAATATTAAATATCTATAAGAATTTCCATGAAATTTAACAATATCATTACATTGAGTATCAATAGCAATCTCATTTGTAATTGCTATTTTCTTTGCCATTCTTTTTTATGAAAGACCACTTTTGCTATTTATGAATCATAATCGTGGCGCACTAGTGCTGCACTTCAAGTTCATTCTTTTAAAATAATACTGGAAGTAAGAATCAAGCTTACAAAAAAAAAAAATACTTTCAACAACATGAAAATCTTCTTTAAATCCGCTAGAGATGAAACGTAATAAAAAAACTGACAGTGAAATGTACAATTAGATGGTTAAAGCCATGAAGTGTTTCCCTGGACACAAAAGCAAAAGATATCTACAACATTAAAAACAAACTTGGTTTCCCTTGCACATACCTAGCACACTCTAATATATTTTTCTGATTTTTGCAATCAATAAATAGCATGAAAGGATGGTAATGGTAGTAGAGATGGTAATGGTTTAAAGAGTCTTATATAAAATTTTTATATAAGACTCTTTAATAAACTTTTTTTATATAAAATTTTTACTTTCATCATCTTTGTTATTTATCACTTTTTTTACTTTTCACTTAAGTTTCATAACATTTTCTTGCTTTTTTCACAGTTACAATAACTATAGTAGTTTTATGCAAGTTTTGCTTGAAAACCACTACTCGACGGCCAAAAAAAAAAAAACATCGCTTTGAAATAGATATTTTTTAATAAACCTATGTACGCTGATTCCAAAGCTGGCAAAACAGTTTTTCTCATTTGCAGTTTTTAAAATATCGCGTTATTTATATTTAAATCATTAGCCCCAATTATTTTCCTTAATTTTTCGAAATTTTATCGCAAAATCATGAAATTTTTTGTGAAGAATATAAATCTACTCCGAACCTTTAATTTAATCATGCTGATGTTTGTATCAGGATATTGAACTGGTATTGCAAGAAAGTTGAAAATTTTACATTTTTAGTTTTATCCTTATAAATTTTATGCATAAACTAGACATTCCAATAAAAAGCAATTTATTTTAAACTTTGAAAGTCCTTTAAAAATATCCTGGAATATTTAGGAAAAAACTTAAAATTCGAATAAATTTTCCACATGCCTTAGATAGCAAAGTAAAAACCAAAATTTCTTCATATAAAAATATATATAGACTAAAAAAAAAAAAGTTATAATGGCTACTGAAAATTTTGCTGTTATTACGGATATATTGATATTTTGATCCTTGAAGTATTTTTTGCTAAATTTATCAGCACATGTCTTCTGCACTGTAGTAAAATGAAATTAGTAGAGAAAATTAGTAGCCACTACTAAATTTTAGTAAAATTTCAAAAAACTGCAATGTAGAATTAATTTGCTGTAATAAACAAAAAATTTATAACGAGCTTTCAACATCCGTATATTTACAAAAATCAAGCAAATCAAACATATTAGCTAGGTTGATACTAGTATTTCGATCTGGCTAAAGATCTCGTCAGAACCCAAAGATTTAGAAAAGTTAGAGCCTCCTGAATAGGCAGAAATTTAACAAAAAACCTATTAATAATCAATTTTGCTCCATTCTTGTCTTCTTAGTTATAAAGCGCGTAGCTAGGGTCTTTTCCTAACAAGCATCATGACGTTACTAAACTTTGAACACCAAAAATGTTCTATTTATATAAAAAAAATTTTTAGTTTGTACTCTGGCTCAAATAATATTTTTTACAGTTTTATTAGTTTTTTGTTTTTATATACATCGAGATTATTTTTACGTTATTTTCAATTTATAACGAGCTTTCAGCATCCGTATATTTACAGAATTGTAATTCATCCAATAGTAATAAAATGTTTTTGATTCCATAATAAAATATTTTTCAATCCTTTACAAATTTTTCCTAATGGATAAATATCATTTTAATCTTAACTCTGTAATAAAAAATTGTATATGTTTAAAAAGTATATATATTTTTGTGATTAGCAAAATTTGTATATTTAGCAACAGGTTTTCAAAAACTAGTAAAATATTTAGCTAAAATCAGCTACACAAATTAGTTCAAAATTCAGTAATTTGTAAAATGAGAATAGCAAAAAACTTTACTAAAATAAAAACGCTTACTAAAAATTAGTACAAAAATTGTAAAGTGTGATTTAAAATTTCTTCTACAACATTTTTCTGCTGAGTATTGTTATTAATTAACATTACTATTAAAGAATATGCTACTTTTTGCAAAAACTGTTTTTGTAACCCATATTTTCTAATAGATTTAGGTATGCTGAGTTTTTTTTTTTTACCAAACATAAGAATTATAAGAACACAACTGAACATGCGAAATTTTCAACATACTTGCAATACCGGTAGGATATGGTGAAATAAACACCGACATGATCATACTCAAATGAAAGCTAATTTTATGTAGATTTATATTCTTTAACAAAATTTCAAGATTTTGCGATTAAATTTCGAAAACTTAAGCAAAATGTTCGAAAAATGGGGCAAGTTATGTAAATATAAAAATCGCAATATTTCAAAAGCTGCAAAAAAAATTATGATACATTTTGGTTCAGCATACTTAAGTTTATTCAAAATGAGGTTCTGCAAAAAAGTGAAATTTGTCGGGTAGTGTACTTAATAATAGTTGCGGATAATGATGGTGTTGAATATAATAACGATGAACAAAAACGTGAAACACATGTTACGACGCATGCAATTAACTAGACGGAAATGTTATACACTCTAAAAATGCTTGTAATATTAATACTTTAATGTTTGTAAATTAGCATGTAAAATTACAAAAATTGCGTAACTTTAAGCATAAAATACTATAAACACTTTTACTTTATTTTGTATGTAAATGTACTGAATTAATATACCCAATAAACAATTTTGTTTGTATATAAGCTAAATTCAAGTGTAATTCAAGTCCTCTTTTTCAATTTCAAGCCTTGATTTAGATTAGTAGAAACATACTTAAAATAAATGAAAACTCTGTTTATCTACAACAACGTGTGGTTATACTTATTTTAAATAGTTTTATACTTAATTTTAATATGTTATAATTTTTAGTTTTTAATAGAATTTAAGTTGAAAAATAATTGAATTAGTTATACCAATTTGTTCTTTTCTTTAAAAAAACACTGTGTGTATTTAAGAAATTAATATTATGCACATTAATAAATTAAAAAAAAAAAAATACTTAAAAACCACGACATTTTTGTTAAAAGAATATTTTTTAATATTGATTTAAATGTTTTTTTCTTCATAAGTCTTCAAAAATGACTTGTGTGAAGATGCCAAATTATTTTTTTAGCAACTATTAGTACGAACATTTTTATTTTTAGTATCTTTATATTTAATTACAATACATATGTTTTTTAATAATATTTTTAAATCAAATCTGAAAAATATTTGATTTAACTCTGTTTTTTTTTTGCTCTCTGTGTACCTGTCTCCAAGTTGGTCACCGATGTCAATGCAAGCAAGATGAAGTAAGTAATTAAAGATTTTTTATAAAGATATTTTATATAAGAACTTTCTTAAAAAAAAAAAAAGAAATTCCTAAAATTGTATCACTCGTGATATTAAATAATTTTGTAACTTCGAAGGCATAACGACAGGTAATTTGAAAATTATTTTATGATAGAGCTATAAATTAATGTATGATGTAAATATATACAATGACCGCCAAAACGAACGAAATGTTCAATAATTTCGCATTCATTAACAAAATAATATCAAAGTTATTTAGAAAATTTAATATGACAGAAAACCTTCAAAAAATGTTACTATAAAAATCATTACGTTGGATATCAATAGTTCATTCTTTTAATATAATAATAATGAATGTAAGAAGGAAGCTTAGAAAATAATACTTTCAACAACATGAAAGTCTTCTTAAAATCCACTGGAGATGTAGCGTATTAAAAAGTAACTAAACCGGCAGTGAAATGTACAATTACATGGTTAGAGTCATGCAGTCATGCAGTATTTAGGTGGACATACAAGCAAAAAATATCATAAACATTTACGAGTACTTAACGCAAGTGCAAAATGAGCCACAAACTTGCCTTCAATTGCACATACATACAGCACACAAATTTTTGCAATCAATAATGTTAAATATTAATTTTCTTTTGTATTTGAATTAATGACTTTAAGTTTATATATTAATTTAATTTGTAAGTTTTTATACAACCATGTGGTCGTTCCATTTACAATACAACACTTCATGTTTATTCTTATAGTACTTTCTTATACCACACTGCACAGTGGGGTGTATTACAAATATTTTGGAATTATTTCAGCCATTTCTTACTGGCTGATCGAATTGCCATACAATTTCACACATCCATCAACAATGTAATTTCAAACTTAAGCTTCAAAGGCGCTGATCAATTAGAATCCAAAGTATGACACCTCGTGTGTTCACAAATTTTGAGAGCTTTCCAATTTTATACTTATCAACCGACTTCCAAAAATTAAACATTTTTGTAATCTGCTTGTCATTTCAAACGACAAATATGCTAACACAAGTTTGTTATGTCTTATAGTGCAAAAGTTATCCGCATTTGAAAATCAAAAGTTTGCCTTTTTGCTATATAAAACAGATAAATCAAGTGCGAATGATTTGAAAAGAGTTGGTAATATTAACGACAAGTTATTTGATTAATTATCTTGTTCACGCTTTAATAAAATGCCTCTAAATTTGTAAATTATAAAAAAATTTAATTTTTTTGTCAAAAGATAGCAAGACTCTTTTGCCTCCAGATTAAAAGTTTCTTCAAGAACACATTTATTGTTTATATTTCTCAGAAGGACTTCTGAATATAGTTGCGTTTTATGGAAATTATATTTCCAAGTTGGTCATTGTTTACTCAAATTTCAACTTTAACCTACTTTTTCTCTAAGTGTACCACCGAAGTTGAAAAAAGAAAAACGGGGATTGGTACCTCAGTTTAAAACTTAAGCTTGAAATTACGTTGGCTATGGTTAGGTGAAGTTTCGTGGCAATCCGACGATCCAAGAAATGGCTGAATTATTTTCAAAATATTTGTGATATACACCACTGTGCACTGGTAGAAGACACAGTCCATTTTTATATATAGTGGAATCAGGAAGCAAAAAAAAAAATGTGTCATATAATAATAATAAATATATTTATAACATTGAAACAAGTGTGGTTTTGATTGTATGTAAGATGCAAATAAAATATAGTCTGAACAAATAAATAGGACTAAAGGCTGGTAATGATGCACAGTGTCGTCAATTCATATAACGAGTAGCCAAAAATAGAATGAGTTGTGTATGTACGTTACTGAAATCTGGTTCACGAGTATATATTGTTTAAACATTTAAAAATACAAAATTTTGTCAAAATATCAATTAGGACACGCATACCTGTCATATATCCTGAAAGATAGTAATGCAATAAAAGCTACAGATATTATTGCAATGTGACGAAATTTGGTATGTTTCTTAAATATTTAGCCAGAATTATGTGTGCAATATTTAGAATATTTCTTAGTAAGGATACGGCAAGCTCCAAAATATTCTTAAACTAAAAAATTACATGAATTCTAACACAATGATTTTAATAATACGAAACTAGGTATATATATATATTACATATGTGACCATAACTACACACAGAGAAACATTTAGCTATTTGCCAACTGAAATTCGTTTACTAGGACTCAAATTCGGTTATTAAGAAGTTCAGTCGGTTGGCACAACTTAACATTAGTTTTCACAACAAAGTTCGGTTAATTCAACTGAATTTTAGTTGCAACACCAAAAATATTCTGAAATCTAATGTAAATATCGTTGTACTAACTGAATTTATAAGTTGTTACTATTAAAATACACTTTTTGATTCGGTTGGCACTTTATTTCTCTGTGTGTAAGTGTGCTGATTTTTATTGAATTCCAAGCAAGGACACACCCCCATCCACAATATATCCATAAGCATTACTTTATTACTTTATAATATGATCCAAATTACACAAATTAAAGATTATTTTCTAAAAAAGCTCTAAAAGTAGGTGAAATTACCACGTCTACCTCCCAAATATCCTTAAATATTAAAAACATAAAAATTTTAAGTTAGAAAGTGTTTTGCAACCGTCAGATAATGACAATCGTAATTAATTTTTTTTATATTAATTACTGTAGAATATTTCTTTAGTTAGTCTCTTTACAGGAAGAAGAAGAAGAAAACATTTTTATTGAAAAATTTTACGGACACAAGGGATACACCAGACTACCGCAGTTTCGTCCCCCTCCTGGGACTCGTCAGTGGTTAATTTATGTGTCAATTGAACAAAGTATTTTATATTGTTAATTTTGCTCTATATGAAAAACTTTTTATTTTTTGGTGTCGTTCTGTGATTTGAACTCACGGTCTTAGCAACAAGCTATGCATCGTAATCTCACCTCTTAACGAGTTGAGCCACGGTCGACACAGCGTTGACTGCGACTAAATTGGAGTTTGGTCACACTACGTACACACAAGTATTGTTTCGATCAGAAGAGACAGAATTAGCTAATACCAATGCACAATTCATTTCTCAACTAGAATGCTTTTTCTTCTTAATCCTATCTCTTTTTCACAAGTAATTATCACGTTTTTTATTTTAAATTTTCTAAGAATTCAAAAATAATTTTTTTGATAATATTCTTAAGGTGCTATTTATAAATCAGTTTAGAAGTTCTAGTCAGTTTTTCAATCTAAGTTTATTTTACAATATTTATATTGCAATTTTTTTGAAATTGTACAAAAATATATAAAAAAAAATTATTTGTAAAAATTGTTTACTATTGTTTTGTGTTAATAAGAATGAAACATATACTTTTAACAATAAAGTAAAACGTATAAAAGTTATTCTGTTCCCCATAAAATTATCGCAGTTTGAAGACACTCACAGTTCTTTTGCTCAAAATATTGTTTTTACGACAACTTTTAACCCAACCCTGCGGGAAATGGACCAGTCACTGGTATGGCCACGTGACTAGAACTTCGTGTGTATGAACCTGTCCTAGTTTCGGTTCTGTTATATAAAAGTGACCGATACTTTTAACATGGGCTTGTCATAGGAGGTGGCAATTGCTACCTTTGGAGCATCTTGTGACGTACCGAATGAAATGAATAAACAACGGAACAAGTTAGAAGTAGGCAGTGTTAAAGTAGCATCATTTTAGGATTTATGTGACATGCAACAAGACCAGTAGGAAAATAATTATCACGTACGTATCGTAGAACTGAGGATCAATTTTTGATTTAAAACTAGTCGCATAATAAGCACAATGTTTGCTGTTACAGGGGTAGTTTGAATGGAATAGCTTTGTGAAATACCACTGCACTGGTCTAAGGAGTACATGTAGCCGGGTATGCGAAGAGTTATTAGCAAATAACCTGTTACATTTTATTCACCGTGTGTTTTGTTATATAAGAGTTGCTAAATTGCCCGTCCGGAAGCAGTCACTGAACTTCACTGAAAGAGTGTGTCATAGCACCTGGTCACAAAACCTTCAAAAAGGCACAACAAAAATCAATTTTAAAATAAGTTTATTTCATTGTTATGTCCGCTTTGTAGCAGTCAAGGGACTGAATCCTTTGGCACTAACTGCCACGTTTTCATCCACTGCTAACGGTATTGAATCAGTTCAATGACCAGTAACAACTTCAACCCTAGTTGCTTCAGTACACTATGATGTTATGTTACTTTTTCTTCATGATTTACCTGGTACCAACTTGTCAATATTTTATCACCATTACCATAATCACGTAATTGGTCATTTCTCACGAATTAACACTTTTTGGTAACCACAATTTTAGTTTCACCAGTTTCGTGACGTTCCACCGAAACATATATCACAAAATCGTCACTTTGTATCAATCGACTCTTTATTTCCCGCAGGGTCTATCCTCCATTGTGCACAGGAATTGGATATGTGTCCATCCACTTTATGGAAGATTTTGTGGAAAGATCTTGGTTTGCGTGCTTTCGAAATCCAATTGAAGCCACACCATTACCTTGCAAGGCGTAGATTCGGTGAATGGGCCCAAAACAAGATTGCCGTTGATCCCGATTTTCATAAGCGATGAACTGGTCAGAACGTTACAGTCAATGGTGACCGCTATAGAGCCATGATTACTGACTTTTTCGTTCATCGATTGAACAACCATGATGTGCAGGAGCTGTGGCTTCAACAAGACGGCGCAACATGGCACACAGCTCCTGCCACAATTCAATTACTGAAGGAAACGTTTGGTAACCGCTTAGTTTCACTTTTCGGAACCATGAATTGGCCTCCAAGATCGTGCGCTTTATCGCCGCTATGATGACTTAAAAGTATTTTATAAAATTTCCATATTTCTTGATGTTTTTGATTTACAAGCGGATTTAAATAATCTTCTTGTATGGTGCAATTTAAATAGGCTTTATTTAAATCTTAGTAAATGCCTCCATATGTCGTTTTTTAGGTCATTAAATCCAATTCATGCTACTTTTTATATTGGTGATTATAATTTGGAATCTGTGGATTCAACTCTTGATCTGGGTGTTGTTTTTGGCTCAAAGTTGTCGTTTGGGCTTCATGTGGACTATATTGTTCCAAAAGCTTACTCTATGTTAGCTTTCCTGAAAAGAAATTGTGCTGACTTTTCCGATCCAACTACATTAAAGCTAATTTATTCTGCCTTTGTCAGATCAAAACTGGAGTATGCTGCCATAATATGGGCTCCTCATTGTGGTACTCACATCGCTCGTATTGAAAGGGTGCAAAGGAAATTTGTCAAATTTGCAACCTCGTCGTTTAGGTTTACTGATCCTATACCCTCTTATAAATCTAGAGGTCTACTAATAGGTTTAGAAACCCTTGATTTTCGTAGGTTACTGCAATCTGCTTTATTCGTTTTTGATATTATAAGTGGTGCTATTGATTGTTCTGAGTTGCTTTCCCGTATTAATTTTCATGTTCCACCAAGAAGATTAAGGTTTAATTCTATTTTTGATGTACCACTACATCGTACCAATTATGGGCTTATTAGCATTTTAACCCGTACTTTTATTCAAATGAATGAGATTAATAATAAACAGCTAATTACTTTAAAGCAACAAATTGAGTTTTGGACATCAAAAACTAGCTTTAAACAACAATTATATTCCATTATGATGGATTTAGGTATTTAAATAAATAATGTAAATATTAAGATTATTATAAAATTGTTATATCATAGTCTGTAAGGATTTATGTAGCCATAGACTGAATAAATTGAAATAAATAAATAAATTTTCTGTGGTTATATGTGAAGTCGCTAGTCTACGCCGATAATCCCGAAAATATTGACCATTTGGAGGACAACAACCGCCGCGTTATTGTTAATAGACGGCCACAAATGTTGGAAAAAGTCATCGAAAATTGGACCTCCAGATTAGACTACGTCCGAGCCAGCCGTGGCGGTCATATGCCAGAAGTCATATTTAAATTATAATGCCTGAAGATTATCTTTCGAATGTCAATTTAAAAAATTCATCTTTGTTTTATTATATTTCAGAGTTCTATAAATCTATAAAAAACTCTATTTATATATATATATGAGGCGCTCAGCGCCAAAACGGCCTAACCCATATTGTAAAAAAAATCAAACTGGCTGTGCTGGTCTGGCCGGAACCTTTTGAAATAAATTCTAAACAAACTCTCTATTGCATAATATAACACTAGGTTATACTACCTGCTGAAAACTGTTTTTCGAGTTTTTTTTTGGTATTTGTTTCAGGGGGTTCCGGTTGGATCGGCATGTTCGGTTTGATTTTTTTGACAATGTGGGTTAGGCCGTTTTGGCGCTGAGCGCCTCATATATATATCGAATAAAGGCTATTTTAAATAACTTTCCAATAAACTATGCCACAATTTAAAGTTATATCGGTTTAAGATTAAATTTGGTATATTAATAGTTTTAAATATATTTGTATATGTATATGAGTCATTCCATGTCGAACTGAACGATTTTTGACATCACGATTTTAGTTTGCTTTGATATTTGGTGGACGCATTCTTATTTCAAAAACATTTGACATGTATTTTTCGAAAAAACTTTCGATATGTCGACATTTAAATTGATGTATATTAAAACATTTCAGGTTGATTTTAATGGTTGATGGCTTATTTTAATATTATTTTACTTTACGCAGATCTATTTAAATCTTTATGTTGCCATTTTTTAATGTTTTTATTTAAATTTTTAACTTTTGTATGTATTTGTTTAACACTTTCTACGCCACCTTAAAATAAAAATAATGTCTACACACTCTTCTACTAAATAAATGCTAACATTTCCAGAGTGGGATGGCGATGCACAGCGTTTTGTTCCCATATAGCGAATGGGCAGAAATAGAAGGAGCTGTTAGATATATGAAACTTGGTGTATATATCTGCGTTTGGGCCAACGATAACCATTTACAAAATTTTCTGAAGAGTGGTGCAAGGTATCCAGAAATTGAAAAAAGTGTGAAAAACTTTTCAACGACTCTACAATTATGTACAAATTTCAAAGATTTTTCAGTAAAATAATGCATTCAGTAAAAGAAATGAAAACAGTTAAATTCTTTCTATTACAGTTTTAAAGATAATTCCTTCTAAAAATTAAAATTTTTTGACCAGACTATTTTTTTTTTGTTTTTGACTGATTACATTTTATAGAAAAACTGTGACAGTTTTTTTTAATACTATTTTATATTTTAATTTGATAAATACTGTTTTTATTTCATGTCATTATCTTAAACCGTTTTGGAGTAAAAGACTTTCAAAATCAAAACTTAAAAACAAATGTCCAAAGTTTTTAAATTTAGCAAAAGTTATACTTTCACTTTTTTTTGAGTTTTTTTAAAAAAACTTTAGCATTATTTATATTTTTTATTTTCTGTTTACAATTAAGTTTATTTCTTCCGATGACGAATTTTAAGTAATTACAATTAAAATGATTAAATGATGATTAAATATTGTTGATTGCAATTGAATTTCCACTAATCTATTTTCAGAGTGTATAAAATGTGTTAATAAGTTTACCTTTTGCAATAGTTAATAAATGACATGAACTTATTCGCTTTAAAATTTATTTTATAAAAAAAGAAATTTCTCAAAAAAAAAAAAAAAATTCTCTGGGGTAAAGTGTTTGTTACCGTCATATAATGGCAATCGTAATTAATTTTATTATAATTAGTCATGGAAGAAATTTTTTTAGTTAGATTCTTACAGGAAGAAGAAGAAAACATTTTTATTGAAAAACTTAACGAACACAATTGATATGCCAGACTGCCGCAGTTTCGTCTCCTCCAAGGACTCGTCAGTGGATAATTTATGTGCCAATTGAACGCAGTATTTTATGTTGTTAAATTGGTCTATTTGAAAAACGGTTTACTTTGTGTCGTACTAAGTTTTAAACCCACAGCCACACGTCCGGCTATGGACTCCTAACATCACCTCTTAGACAGTTGAGCCACGGTCGACACAGCGATGAGTGTGGCTAAGTAGCGTTTTGTCAATCACAGCATTCACAATGTATTGTTTTAATCAGAAGAGACAGAGTTAACTAATATCTATGAACAATTTATTTTTCAACTAAGTATATGTTATAGGTAGAGTTGCCGCTGGGCACATTTTTCAAATAAAAAATTTCCTTTATCACTATTTCGCCTAATCATTTTCAAATCTATTATTTTAATATTACGTTCCCATATTCAAAACATTTCGCTGACACTTTCCCTAAACCAACAAAAAAAAAAAGTTAATTTATTTATATGACCAGTTTACTTTCTTTATCAATTCAATCGTAGAATATTCACAATCAAGTGTTATTCACTGCTCATTACATATATTTTGGAAATTCAAAAGAACTGTTCATACATACCCGGAAATACTTAGCACTTAAGACTGTTTGACTTGAAATTATACTTTTCACTAAATTGCTGTTGTTGCCGTAAGTGGTGTTTTGGTAATAATTTTGTTAGCTGACTGGTACTTTCAACTTGTTGCCTAATATACATTGTTAATATATTAAACTTGACATATAAGTCTACACATCTATCAGTAAGATTATACTACACGAAGAGAGCTATCTGGTTGATATTAATGAATTTATGATTAAAACCAATTAAAATTGCTATAACACAAGTTTTCATAAAATTGTCTATAAAATATAATATTATTCTAAAAACTTTCATACACTCTATGAATAAGATTCATTAAAAAAACAAGTTTTATAAAAAGTATGAAGCTTTTTATTTATTTTAAGAAATATTTCGTTTACTTTGTAAAGACAATTTTTACACACAGAGAAAACTTTAGCCATTTGCCAACTGAATTTCGCTTACTACTACTGAAATCGATTGGTTCGACTAAAATATTGGGGGTTTCAACGAAATTTGGTTAACACAACTGAATTTTAGCTGCCACACCAAAAATATTTAGAAACCATATTTCAAAATGTTTGCATTAAGCATATATATTGGTTGTCTTTACCAAATTAGACAGTTTATTTTTCTATGTGTATTCATTTACTGAAACATCTCATGATTTTTGTATAAGAAAATTCTCTCTGTGTAGGTACACTTTGGTCCGGATGTTAAAACTGATGACGCAGTAATAAACGCAAATACCATATTATCTGCTGACAAGACAAAAAAATGTCTATTAGCAGAGGTTAATGTCAAATGATGGTGACTTGTCAAGAATGTAAAACCATCGAACAAAACAAACAGTAAATAAGTTTTGCTGATAGACCTCAGGTGCCATTTTAGGGGTTTTTTTTTTTTTTAAATGAACAAAAAAGTACAAATAGTTGAAAAGTTGTGTAATTTAGTTAAAATACTTTTGAATTTAAAGCAAATATTTTTTAATCAATTTAAAATGTTCTTAACATTGGTATTTATATCCTTGTTTGGATACCTAAAATAAAAAAGAACAACAAATTGTCCTTGATAATGAATGGCAAAATACAAAAACTGGAAACCAATAAATGCTTTATAAATAATCCTTTCTTTCCGATTCATTGAACTTGCTACTTAATAAAGAAATTGTAAAGGGTCCGCCATCTAACATTTTTTTTTCAACTAGTGCTTATTTCGTGAATGGTAACATTTAGCTCATGTCTGATTTGACAGATAATAAGTTTTATCCTTCCGCTGAACGAATATGGTTGTGTATACGCTTGAACAACGCTGCGAAATATTGCGACATTACTTTGAAAATCATGGTAATGCTGCAGAATGTGTGCGAAAATTGCGTACGGATTTTGGAAGAAGAGAAGCACCGTCAGCTCCGTATGTTCGTTATCTTGTGAAAAACGTGAAAGAAACTGACATCCTCATCGATAAACCAAAGCGTGAAAAGCCAAAAACAGTGCTTACACCCGAGAATATTGCTGCTTTGGCAGAAAGTGTGCGTGAAGCGCCATCAACATCAATTCACCGTCGTTCTCAACAATTGAACATTTCGGAGACATCATTGAGACGAATTTTGCATAACGACCTTGGTATGACGCCATACAAAGTCCAATTGGTTCAGGAGTTGAAGCCAACTGACCATCCAATGCGTTTTCGCTTCGCTAAGTGGGCCTGCGAAATACAGCTGCACACAATCGATAATGTGCTTAAAAATTGGACCGATCGTGTAGGCTGCTGCATGGCCAGCCGTGGCAGCCATTTGAATGAAATTATTTTACATTATTAACCGGAAGGATTGTACTTTCAAATAAAAAAAGAAATTTGAGAAAATATTCAGTAGTTTTTTTTTATAGCATTTTCAAAAAAAAAGAAGTTATTTGGCGGACCCTTTATAAATTAGTGTGCACTAGGGTTGCCACACAAAATATATTATTTGATTATTCGAACATATAAAAACAAAATACTAACGAACAGTTGCAAAATCATTATTTTCGAATAAATGTTGACTATTAATCGAGTAACTTAAAAAAAAAAAATATTGTGAGATGTTCTTCGTTCGGGTTAAGATTAATAAAATAAATTTTACACTAACAGAAAATTTGGAATTTGTTTGCAATCATTTAAAACAAGCACTGGTCAGCTACGACAAACCAAAATTCTATTCGGTTCAAACCCAAAGTTTTAAAAAGTCTACATAAATGTTTTGATTTATTTTTGGTTTATTTTATTTACAGTGAAAAACAAATGCATTGAACTTTGAATTTAAAAAAAATCAACTTTTATATGTGTTTCAATATATTTCCAGTGGCCCTTACTTGCATAAATTCTAGTTTTCTGAAAAACTAATGCCATTTTACCACGATAGCACGTCATCACTTCGTTTATGTAATTTGTACGGTAATTAAAATGAGTTCTTTGCAGCTCACTATATTAAAAATATCTCTGATATGTATAATAATTTTTAATATTTGACTAAAAAATCTATAACTTTTACATAATGACAACTTTTATTTTTTAAGTATTGAATATAGTTAATGATAAGATAAAAAAAACACGAATTATACATGTAATTTTTTTAAATATTTTTTATTCGTTCTATTAGACAAATTTCCAAAAATTAATATATTGATCATTCGATCAAGTTTTTGTTGATTTTTTGCTGGGAGGATCATTACTGAAAAATTGCATATATCAGCAAAAAAATTTGTGTATTCAGCAAGAATATTGCTGAAACCAGCAATTTTTTTCTGATATCAACAATTTTTCTGCAGCAAAAATATTTCTGACTTTACTGATTTTTTTTTTTTAGTGTACGTGTATGTATTTATACATTCAACCATCCGTAGACACAGAAATACACTTACTACAGCCACTAAAACAAATAAAATGAAAAGACAATTTATTACAGACATTGTTTTTATACACAAACACTTAAAAGGCCATAAAATACATATATACACATACAATATAATATACTTTCACAAATTCTAATACAGACATCATCAACACAAACTCTTTTCAAGTGAACACTATCTTCACTTATTTCATACAAAACGAAAAATAAATCCAAAACAAGTCTTCTGACCTTAATACCGGAATCAATGAGTTGTATGGTTTGACACGATTTCAGTTCAATTTTGTGGAAAACAGACAACCGAAAGTTAAGTCAACCACATTTGAAAAAGATTTTCCAGCTGTGTGTGTGTACTGAAAGTGTTTAAAATGTGTGCCATATGTGTCTGTAAAAAAGTATGGTTTCTGTTTACGTACTCGAATGTTTGAAATATTTAACCCCTTCAACCCACAGGTGATTTACAGGACAACAAAAATACAAATTTTAAATAAAACTTATTTTGTTCAGAAGTTACTTCCAGGGAACATTACACGTTCTTTGTCTAATGTTTCCGCTGAGGGTGCGTCAAAAATATTACACAATTATTTCTGAATCATAAGTCTATATTAAAATACTTTTTCTGGTTTAAGTTTGATTCTAAAAGTGTTAAATATTTCATATTGTGATAATGTATATGTCAAAACACACAAACACAAAGAGTTTTTTATGTCCGCAACTAATGAAAATCGAATAAGTTGCAACAACCGAGTGGAAATCTAAAAAAATATATATGGCTCTATCCCAGCCAGCTGCCCCCTACAGGAACAATTATATCGCAGCAATACCGAAGTAACATTATTTGTCAGACCTATAAGAGAAAAAATGGAAAAACTTATTTAATATTTTTAGTTGAATAATGACACATTTTGCGCTCATTTTTAGTACCCATATTATTATTTAAGATATATATGAATTGTCCTTCATATATACCTTTCGGTGAAAAAGGGGTCAGTTGGGAATTGGGACATGTACCGTGATACATTAAAACAGGACCGGTTCCGAAAATACCTATGGCGTGTTAGTTGAAAAAAGATCGGGTTCTAAATTACCTACCAAGTGACCGGTTTAAAAGTCTATATCATGTGATGTGTCTAAAGTACCATTCCTGTAGTAGCTAGAAAGTATCTTTCACGTGATCGGTATAAAAGTCGCCATCATGAGATGGGTCTGAAAGTACTAATCCCGTGGTTGGTGAAAACAGTACCAGTTCCCAAAGTTCATATCACGTGATGGGCCATTGGACCGGTTTTAAAGTATATATTAGGGAAGTCTTTCTGCTCCCATGAAAGTCTTTCTACTCACCGACTGAATTGAAACCATAGAAATACTAGATAACAGAATAAAAAATGGTTAATTAAGTTTTTAACAGTTTTCTTTGTTTTTTGTTTTTAGATTATTTTTTTTTGTTATTTTCATTTAGATTTCAACCCGTATATCCACAAAATAAAGCATGTCCATATACATATTTTTCGATCTGGCAAAAGATCTTGTCAGAACCCGAAGTTTAAGCAAAGCTAAAGCCTCTTTTTAAATTATTATTTTTATTTCTTCCAAATTATTCAAAGAAATTGTTAACACATCAAATGTAATTTTATTTTTGTCGTCATATAGAACAAACTCTATTTTTTTTGGATTGAAATATTCGTCCGACTAATTAAGTAAAATTAATTTCTGACCGTTAATTGTATTAAAAATAAAAAGTTTTTGTATTATGACATGTTCTTTTGAGTTAGTTTAGTGACATATTCTTTTGCGTTAGATAAGTGCGTGTTAGTTTACGTTGGTTGTGTAATATTTTTTTCCCCCGATATTTCAGGATCTGTTCTTTTACATAAGTCCTGTGACCTGTTATCTGTGTGACATGTTCTTTTACGCCGGTCCTGTGACATGTCACAGATGGCTTTAGACCCCCTCCTAGAACAAGCCCATGTTAAAGTGACCGGTCTCTTTCATATAAAAAAACCGGTCCCGTGACAAGTTTCTATCATAATGAACCGGTCAAGTGACCTGTGCTGTGATAGGCCCCTTTCCCGCAGGGTATTTAAATATTTCTGTACATAATTTTATTACATGCACACAGGGAAAATATTAGTTGGAACATAGTTTCATTTACCATGATTTTGCAATAGCAGCAAACATTTTGAAAAGGTTTTTTATAAATATTTATCACAAAATTGTTATCCTCTGTGACCAAAGCTTACACATTTCAAATAAATTAGCCTGTTTTAGTCAATTCTGGTATCCTAACCAACTCATGCAAAAATAATTAATTTCTTAATATTAATGACATTTCTTGGATATAATGCAAAAATTGTTTTATTAATATCATAAAAGATAATTATTTCAGTGAAGCGATATCATTTTTGACATCTTTACCATACTGGTATCGATAAAGACTGCTTTAAATTAGCGTATGAAGAAACTTTTTAATTAATAAATATACATTGCACGTATCTTGTTTAACAAAAAACAAATGATCTTAAATTTGAATAATATTGCTCACATCATAATTTATGATAAAAGATCGAAAAATAAACTTTTGGTTTTAATTTTTTAAAATTTTAAGCTAAAACTTCGGGTTCTGATGAGATCTTTAGCCAGATCGAAATACTAGTATCAACCTAGCTAATATGTTTGATTTGCTTTATTTTTGTAAATACACGGAGGTTGAAAGCTCGTTATAAATTGAAAATAACATAAAAATAATCTCGATGTGTATAAAAACAAAAAACTAATATAACTGTAAAAAATATTACTTGAGCCAGAGTACAAACTAAAAATTTTTTATATAAATAGAACATTTTTGGTCTTCAAAGTTTAGTAACGTCATGATGCTTGTTAGGAAAAGACCTAACCACGTGCTTGATTACTAAGAAGACAAGAATGGAGCAAAATTGATTCTTAATAGGTTTTTTGTTAAAGTTCTGCCTATTATGGAGGCTCTAACTTTTCTAAAACTTCGGGTTCTGATGAGATCTTTAGCCAGATCGAAATACTAGTATCAACCTAGCTAATATGTTTGATTTGCTTTATTTTTGTAAATATACGGAGGTTGAAAGCTCGTTATAAATTGAAAATAACATAAAAATAATCTCGATGTGTATAAAAACAAAAAACTAATATAACTGTAAAACATCTAATTACTTATATATATTTTGAATCCTTGGAAAGCGTCAATCGTGTGATAAAAGGCTTCAAAAGGCCAAAATAGATATTTTTGGAAAGTTTAACCGAGGTTTTTTTCAAAATTGTGACGTGATGAAAAAATTATAAACTAAAATGTGTTAAAAAAAAATTTGTTATTGCAAAAATAGAAATATATATTTGTAGCTGCATTTGTATTTGTGTATAAAATACATATACATTGACAACGTTGTTCAGATTTGATTCTTTACTATCGTATATGACACTACATTATTTTTATATGTAATAATTTAAAACATTTTAACTTTTATTTAAATAATAAATAACACTATATACAAAATTGGATTTTATATTAACATTAACAAAATCCATACTTACTACGAGTATGTATCAAATTGTGGCATTGTTGCTCTGCTTTATGGAAAAAGCAATTAACATAAATTTAGAGTATGTTTAAGTGAAAAGCAGTGGTGATAATAATTCAGTCAGGTCGTCTGTCATTGCAGTAATTAGTTGCGGTGGTGGTAGTGCTTTTAAGAGATACCCTGGCTCTTGGCCAGGTTTATACAATTGCAGGTGTGTGAATTATGTGAATTAATTTAATGAAAATAATGTAAAGTATGTAATGTAAATATTTTAAGGTAAATAATGTTAACAATGTAAAATATGTAATGTATATAATGTGCACAATAAAAATAATATAAATAATGTATGAAATAAAAATTTTATTTCACTTTGAGTTTTATTCGTTCCTCCGTTTTCACCGATGAAATTTATCCTGTCTGACAGAATTTTGTGTTTGATGTCCTGTAGAACGTCTTGTTTGGTGAATTATGTTACTCCTTATATATAAACTTCTTCGTGTTGGTGACTGCGACAATAGCGGTGTGCCAATGTGCGCTTACACTGTGCGTACATAGAAAAAATCAATCGCCAAATGACCTAGTGTAGATTGTAAGTCTAGCGGAGTGTATTACAAAACCGGTTTGAGAAGTTTCAATATACACAGAAAAAATTATCAACATAAAATATCTAATTAAAGATTTGATTTGAATTTAATTTGTTTCTAAACAAATATTTAATTGAATCAATTAATATTTTAATTGACTTTTAAATATATAAATACATATTTTCTTTTAGACGCAATTATTATATTGTTTTTTCATACACTGTATGCATAAATAGAAAATTTTCAGTATAAAATACCAAAGCACACACACAAACAGACTTTTTTCCTTCTTAATTTTAATAAAAGGTTGAATTGATAGTATCATTGCCGTGATAGGTGCAAAATCAATTTAAATATTAATTGATTCAATAAATTTTTTAATTCAAACCCGTTTTTAGTTTTTTCTGTGTATCGTAAAATGTTCGACAGAACGGTTGCGACTGGTGCATTTAATCATTTGTAAGTCACTCATTTTTGAACCGATTTTGAATTTTTAAACTGTATTTAAAAGAAAATTACCTTGTCTTTTAAAATAGCATAATATTATTATTACTTAATACTAATAATATTATATATTATTAACATACATATTTACAGATAAGATATTTCAATGGAAATTATTCAAGTCCGAGGCCATACTCTATATTTCTTTATTAAGATATTGTCCTAACAAATAATCTACAGAGTTTTTGTTTTCAAATTTATTAACTGACCACTTTCAGGAATGTATTGATAGATCTATTTCGGGAATTTTCTAGGTTCCCATCATCAGAACACGTTTTGAAAGAAGTGACAATCCCATGCAAAACATTAAACATACATATAACCTAGGTTTCCCACTAAATGAGAACTAATATATGAGTTCAAAGTTAAAGATTATCACCATTGATCAAGATATTTCTCAACAACAATTAAAATTTTTAATTTTTTTTAAACTTTTTCAATTTCCACTAGGGTTTAAAAACAACAATATTTTTAAAATGTGTGCTTTTCTGAGTAAAATGAGCCGTCATTTGTAGAAATCGACAAAGTTTTGGCACTTTTTCTATATATGCAGATAGGATTTTTTTTAATTGCAAACTAACTACGATGGAGGAATGAACAAAATTCTGTATATATAGAAATATTACAATACCTTTGTCTATTTTCAACCGATCCTTACAAAATGAGGCTCATTTTACTCAGGACAACAGTGACTCATGAACATTGTTTTTTAAACAAGATTCAATAAATAACCTCGAAAGGTTAAACAATAAAAAAAAAACTGAAAATGTTATTGTAATTACTAACTACACAGAGATAATTTCTTGGACGAGTTTTTAATGAAATTTTTTCATTCTTCACAATGTAAATGAAAAATTTCTTGAACTTTATGAAAAAGCTTCATATTTTTATAGAAACAATTTTTAATGAAACGTTTTCATTAATGGTATGATATGTTTAATAAATAAAATGAAATTTTTCATTAAATTTTATGAAAAACTGCATTACTTTAAAGAAAAGTTGCAATAGACGAGTTACAGTGACATTTCATAAATCTAATGAAAAAATTCGTCAATATTATGCAGATAGTTCTCTCAGTGTATATATAACTTTGTCAATTATCAAGAGATTTTAACAAATGAATATTAATTTTACTCAAGCGATAACTTTTAGAATATTGTTGTGTTAAAAGAAGATTTAAAAACAACACTCGTAGGAGGAGAAATAGTTAAAAAAAAATTTAATATTTAATGTTATTAAAAAAAACTCTACACATCCCAGTGAACAATTGGCGTCCTGAATGACTCGACAAAGAGTCCTGAGAACTTCTTAAATCATATCAATATGAGGATGAATTTCTTTGCAGGTGAAGCCTCTTTCTGAGCCTTCATTCATGGTTCATAAAGGACTCCTAAATACATATAGAGAACAGATTCGTTGTGAGAACCGAATTTGTCGCTAACCGAATTTAGGTAGTTGCCTGTACTATCACATTATTCATTTACAGCTTTCGACATTTATAGTTGTGTTTACCAAATTATAAAAGCATATTAAGTACGCCCGACCGTATTTTATATATTATTAATTTAGAGTTAAGTTCTTACGGGCAATGAGGAGTCAATTGCCCTTAAAGGACATATCCCGGGACAGGTTAAAGATGGGCATATTATGGAACTAGAAAAACTTGCCATTGATGAGGTCAATTATCACTTAAAAAGCACTGTCAGCCTTTTTTAACATAATGTTTATACCGCATTTATACTAGAGCTAGAACTAGTATTTTTTGAAAACTATTTGTATTTACTTTAGTTAGTCTCTTTACAGGAAGAAGAAAAAGAAAATATTTTTATAGAAAAATTTTACGGACACAAGGGATATACCAGACTGCCGCAGTTTACTCCCCCTCCTAGGACTCGGCAGTGGTTAATTTATGTGTCAATTGAACAAAGTATTTTATATTGTTAATTTGCTCTATATGAAAAACTTTTTTACTTTTTTTGGTGTCGTACTGGTATTCGAACTCACTGCCTTAGCATCAAGCAATGCATCGTAATCTCACCTCTTAACGAGTTGAGCAACGGTCGACACAGCGATGACTGTGGCTAAAGTGGAGTTTTGTCACACTACGTACACACAAGTATTGTTTCGATCAGAAGAGACAGAATTAACTAATACCAATGCACAATTCATTTCTCAATTAGAATGCTTCTTCTTCTTAATCCTATCTCTCTTTCGCAAGTAATTATCACGTTTTTTTTGGTGCGCTTTATTCACATACAATAGGTGGATACCAAGTGTAGGTTAGAGATTGAGTCGCCGTTAAGCAATTTCTTCAAATTTTATGTTAGAAAGTGTTTTGCAACCGTCAGATAATGACAATCGTAATTAATTTTTTAATTAATTTCTGTAGAATATTACTTTAGTTAGTTACAGGAAGAAGAAGAAGAAAGTATTTTGATTGAAATATTTTATTTATTTTTTTATTTATTTACTTTTTAAATTTCAAACAAATTTTTAATAAAAAAAACCAAACGATTACCAAAACTACTAGTTCTATATTCCGGGATATGTCTTTGAAGGACATATAACGGGACTGGTTAAACCAGGACTTGTTGTAGAACTGTTTTTCTCTTCTTCATTTTTATAAGTTTTGTATTTACGGGCAGCACTGGACTTCAACTATATTTAGGTGTTGTAGTGTAGTTTATGGCTTTACATTTTGTATGTTGTTGTAATATTACTTGTTTTGTTTTTCGTTTGTACTACAACAACTACGCACAAGCAGAATTGGCTGAAGCGGTAGCTTGCCTACTTTGTAAGCAGGAGGTTGTGGGTTCGAGCCCCGCTGGCAGCAATTCATAACAAATTTTTTTAAATTCATAATTTTTTAAAAAAAAAATATATATATTTTTATACATATCACCTAACACGCACCAGGTGCCCGACATGCGCATATATGTCACCTCCAATGGCAACGCCATTTTCACGTGATATATAGATTTTCATATAAAAACAAAACAAACTTTTGATACAACTACGGTTTTTTATGAGAATTTACGGCACGGGATTTCGCGGGAATTCCCGACATTTTTCAACTCCGAAATAACGGAAATACTTCGGAAATTCGCGGGATTTTGTAATGTTATAAATGGAATTCAAAAGAAAAGATATCTGAAGAATCCTGAATTATTAAATTATGAAAATGTTCAAAATATGCTTTAAAATTACTTAGAAACTCAACTTCTACATCCAGAAAACATTTTTAATTTTTTTTTCTTTTGCCGAAATTTAGTAAGAAAAGTCACTCTTAACAAATAACTTAAAGCAGTTTCAAGGCCTTTAATATGATAAGCTGAAATTATATGAGTATTTTCTCTGACATCTCTCTTGGCAACCAAACATCTCACTTGGCAACCAAAACTTTGGGTATAAAATTCTATTTTTTTCACGAGTTTTACACTGTTGTTGGAGTGCATTTTTTTCCTAGTGTTAGGATGTACGCTTTCGTCATATTGAGGCTGCTATCAGGAAGTGGGGAATTAAAAAAAAAAATAAAATTGACGAATTCGGTGCTAAAATTATAGTAAGTATAAGAAAAGCTATAACTGCAACAACCAATATTTAATTAAAAATATTTAGTTAATCTGTATGGAGGAGCATATTAATGGATTTTCACGAAACAATAATAAAAATGTAAAAATGGTGAAATTTTGCCTAAAATGTAAGTTATATTTAAAATAACTCAAATTGTTTGATTCTGCATGAAATCATTGTAAAAATTTACCAATAAACCGGAGATAATTAGGTTTTTATGCAACATTTTTTTTAGCAATTTTGGACTCAATAGTATGATTTTACATGCTTGTTCATATGAAAGGTTATTTGAAAAGAAAACTCTGTTGCTTTAACCTGTTTTTAATTTTGAGGAAATTCCCAGGATCCTGGGAAATTACAAAATGAATCCCGCTTTCTCGGGAAATGATAAAAACTGGGAAAAGAAAAACCCTAGATACAACAGATACATATCTCTGGCAAAAATGATTAACGGAATGTTAATAACAAACTAACTGTTTAAAGCTTAATTATGGCTAATGTAAATGTTTGGACATATGTGTCTGGTTGTACGCATGTATAAATATGCAAATTTCGACTTTTATGAGCAATTAGCACATTTTTATGACTTTATATTATGACTGTGAAATTAAGTCTTGCTCTTAAGTATTATCAAAGAGTATATACAAATATAGGAGCTGAACTCGGGCGAGGTAAAGTTACTCGGTAATGTTACTCATTTATTTCAAAATTTAATAACATTTTTACGTACTTGCGTAACAAATTTACACACCAATATGTAGTAAGAGTACAGTTTCCTACTATAATTTGCGTAAATTTCAACTGGAATTAATTTGAGTGTGAGTAATTTATTAAATTCTTTTTATTCTCAAATTATTCAACAATTTAAAACAAAACTTTAAACTTATAAATTTTTACTAATAAATAGATTCTTTGTCTATTGATATCTTCTATTGGACTTTGGGGTATTGATAAAAGTAAACTTATTTTCTTTGTTATACAAGAATTTAACTGCTCCATTAGTATAAAAAGAAGAAAAAATAAAACTTTGATTTAAAATATCAAAAAGTTTTTGCTCTACATTCTTAATTTTTTTTTTTTTTGTGTTCTATAACTTTTGCAAACTTTTACAACTGCGTTTTGATGTCACTCATCAATGATTACTTAGAGTTTTATGTCTCGTCTAAGGCCAACGATATCTAATGGATTTTTTCATAGCAAAAACAAATTGATATAAATTGATAACGATTTGTTTTTTTAACTTTTAATACTGATATTTACATAAATAAAAACGGCTACACTTAAGTAATAATCGAAAACAGAATTGAAGGAAAAAAAAAAGTATTTGGGTCAAGTACTTAAGTTTAGTTTTCATGTACTACGATAAGTATAGACAAAAAGTATTTTTTCCTTTTTTGTTTTTTAAAAAAAAAGTTGCATGTGTGTATGTACTTTAAACGAATCAGGAAAGTGCAACTTTTGATTGACTATTTGAAAAATTAATAAGAGGTATATTAATTAAAAATATGTATTAAAAAAAAGTATTTGTATTTGAACGCATTACAATCCATTGTCATACGAATTCACTTCAAATACTTGAATCATATAGATTTGGCTTCTTACGCACAGCAAAAAATGTAGCCATTTGTCATCTAAAATTCGGTTACTACAACTGAAATCGGTTGGTTTAACTGAATATTGGCTTTCACAACAAAATTTGGTTAATATAACTAAATTTTAGTTGGTACTTTCAAAATGTTTAAAAATCACATTTTAATACGGTTGGTAAGGTTTTTGGTAACCACCAAAATACAATTTTGAATTCGGTTGGCACTTTATTTTTCAATGTGTATCTACACACATAGAACAAATTCGTTGTGCCAATCGAATTCGTTGCCAACCGAATTTTGGTATTGGGTGATTTTTTAGCAACTTTCCTTTTGCCAACACTGTTTTTGGCAGCTCAGCTGTTTCCGTGTAACATGTTACTGTTAAACATGTTCAGTTTGGTCTATAAATTAATCCACTTCCAAACGAACAACGCTCGCAGATTATTGAATTTTATTATCAAAATTCATGCTCGGAAAAGAAAGTGCATCGTGCACTACTTCCAATTTATGGTCAGTTTGGACCTTCTTAGGCGGGTATTCTGAATATTGTGACTAAATTTCGCACCAAATTTACATTATTGGACATTAAACCACTAACACGCATACGTAGAGTGCGGACAAAGTAAAATACCGCAGTGAATTATCGATTTGGCACCGTTCGCAGCAATTGGGCCTCTGTTACTCCACTACGCATTTTGCGGATGGATTTGGGTGTAAAACCTTTTAAAATACAGTTGGTGCAAGAAATGAAGCCACACGACCTACCACAACGGCTAACTTTTTGTGAATCGGAAAATTGTGTTCAGCGACGAAGCTTATTTCTGGTTGAATGGATACGTGGACAATCAAAATTGTCGTATTTTGATGAGCAGCCAGTATTTTGATGAGCATTGCAAAAACTGCCAATGCATCCCGAAAAAATGCACTGTTTGGTATGGACTATGGGCCGGTGGCAACATTGGACCGTACTTTTTTAAAGACGACGAAGGCAGGAACGTTATGGCGAGTAAATACCCAAAATGGAAGAGCTGAACTTGGGTGACATGTGGTTTAAAAAACTTGTGATGATTTGCGCGATTCAAAAGTGATGATTTCAACACAGAAGACAAGGAGAGGCCTGGTCAGCTGAAAAAGTTTGAAGATGAGGAATTGAAAGTGTTACTCCACGAAGATTGTTGTCAAACACAAGAACAACTTGCATTAGTATTGGGAGTCACACAACAAGCCATTTCCGTACGTTGAAAAGCATTGTGATTCATTCAAAAACAAGGAAATTGGGTCCCATATGAATTGAAGCAGATAGACGTTGAAAGGCGATTTTTCATGTAGGAAATGCTGCTTGAACGCTACAGAAAGAAGTAATTTTTGCATCGTATTGTTATTGGCGATACATTACGATAACCTTGAGCGCAAAAAGTCATATGTAAAGCCCGGAAAACCAGCCAAATCAACACCGAAGCCGAATGTCCACGGCTCCAAGGCAATGCTCTGTAGGAGCACCATTGATAAAAAATTGATCAAAAATTAACCCTATACGGATCAAGTTACACAAAATAATAATTTTTATCAAGTGAAAAAAAATTTTGTTGATTCATTTAAAGGCTTTATAATTTTGAAGTCATAACTTAATTTAAGTTCTATTTGTCCTGTTTGTCCCGCACCAATAAAAATTAGGATTTTTTGAATGAAAGTAAATGCAATTATTGACTTATTAAATGTAAGTGCTATTTTTCCTAAAATTCTTTAAGGTGTTATTCTGCAAATTTCCTAGTGGGTCTTTTTGTTAAAACTAACCCTATATGGATCAAGTTACATAAAATAATTATTTTTATCAAGCGGAGATTTTTTTTTTATCAATTTAAAAGCTTTACAATATTGTAGTCATAATTAAAATTAAAATTATCCCCGTGCCTCTATGATTAAACATTTTTTAAATAAGTTATATTTTTCCGAAAATTATGCAGAGTTTGATGAAAACGTTAAATTTTTGTAAATTTTTGACAAAATAAGCTATTTTTATAAAATAACCTGGAAAGGAGTCGCTTCAAATACAAACTAATATTATTTTTTCTTTAATAACAACTATCATATAATAAAAACAGCTGCCGACATTTTGAAATTAGCTATTTTGAAAAATCTATAAAATTAATTTAAAAAAGGACGTTTCTGCATTTTTATCAAATTCGTAGGTCATTTTGGATTCATGGATAAAGCGGGTTTGTGCTATCCGATGAAGTCAGAATTCCATATGTGATTAATTTTGATATTAAATGAACAAATTAAATAAAAAGTTAATTTTTCGAAATTTAAAATTTTGAAAATACATAATTTTTCCAAAATGGGCCATTTTTGGGTTAAAGTTTTCCGAACAAAAAAAAAAAATTATTCCTTCCATTTTGAGCATTTAAAAAGGGTAGGCGCCGGGGGTAATGACAAATGACAAATCAATTTTTAAGGGACACCCTAATACTTATATTTGGGTCATCATATTATCCTTGCAAAATATAGAGCTTTTATATAAATTTTTATTAGTTTTTTATAGTTTACGAAAGCATGCTAGAAATTTATATTTCTTGTATCTTCTAGGCAAGTAGAATAAGCGTCATGATTTTATTTTTTTTGTTTCCTTTCGAATGTCTTTAAGGCAACAGTCAAAATGTTAGCTCAACCAATGCACTTCTATCTGGCTCTTCTAATCAGCTAAACTGGGACCCAGAGAGTTTTGGTAGACAATATTAATATTTTGTTAATAGTGGTACATTTAATTAAATAATTTACAAGTTTATAAGCTGTTTTTTTAATGAAATTCAAGATTAATTTAGGGTTTTCATCATATTCTCTGCATTATTAATACAAAATTAACACAGTCTTTTAATTATTCGTATTGAAAAATAAGCATTTAAAACAGCACTATTAACAGTACAACAGTTAACAGTTTCCTCTGTCCCAGTTTGCATATGGGAAACTTCAAAAATTTAAGACACTTTGACATAAAATATTTTCAAACACCTTCTGCGTGTATATTTAGCCGATGTTTAAGCATGCTAAATCCACTTGCGTTAATCATTTATCTTTAACGGCGCAAAAATTATGGAAGTTTTCAATTTAATATATTTATATATTTATATATATACACTCAACAAAATTTTTCTCATATATTAGGACTTAAAAAGAAAAAAATTGAGAATTCTAGAAAGACATTTTCTAAACTACCCAGCAAAACCACACATTACCAAATCATGGGTAAAGTAATGTATCGCCATAGGGCTTCATGCATTACTTTACACGTTACTTCACTGATGAATTTTACAGGCGATGAGCCTCAAAGGAACTCATTACCTTGTAATGGGTAAAGTAACTGGTTACTTATATGGTTACATGGTGGGAAAAATTAATGTGTCTATAAATAGATTTTCATAAAAAAAATGCATAAAAAATTTTTTTTACAGATATTTTTTTTTAATTAAATAAATAACTTTTTTTTTATTAAATAAATAACTTGGTCATGCTGGGATTCGAACCTGGGGTCTCTGGTATTTAACAATTAGTTAGGCGAGAACTCTACCAACTGATCTATCGATACGTACAATATTTTATTGCTTAAAATGTAGATGAGTTGTTGTGCTTCGTGTTTTCGTTCGTGATATCAAAAATATACACCTTACCAAAAAAAATCACAAAGTAATGTGTCTATAAATAGATTTTTAAAAATATATATTAATAATTACTTTACGTTTATAATTCATGCATTATGTAATTGATGATCGGTAAGTCATTATTTATGTTGTGAAGTAATGTAAAATGTAACGAGGGTTCATTACAAGGTAATCCATGAGTGTTCAATTATCGGTAACTCATTACTTCTTGTTGGAAAATAATGATACAGGTAATGAGTACACATTACAAGGTAATGCATTACTTTATCGCACCCATTACCAAAGTTTTGCTGGGTAGTTTCAAATAATATCCTTATATTTTTTATATGTACAGTCTTTCTATAGCGTTTTTATCTTGTCTCAGTATTTGGACACAAAATTATCATATAATGAAAATAAATATGATTCTGACGATTTATCATATATTTAGATTTACGTATACTTAGATTATATTGTGGTCTATACTAATTTCAATTATAACACGATGCTCTTAAACTATCATAAATAAATATAAATATAAATATAATTAAATTATTTTTAGATAGAAAAATACAATATTATATGTTATTTTAAAAATAATAATTAAGAATTCGGACTACCATGGCAACCCTGGTCACGATTTCATTATAGACCATTTTTTTAAAGGCAAAATCGGGTGCCATTGTGTTTTGTTTCACACACGAATAACTTCTTTAGTCCCTCGCGTAGACGCATTTTTAAATTTTTGATTTGCATTACAATTTTACGAGGGTAAAGTCAAAAATTAAAAAAATACAAAAAAACATAGTTTTTATTTTTCAAAAAGAGACTAGAGAAAAAACAAACACACTATAAATATAAATCGTTCGTAGTAAATTTCATTCTAACTCAACACACAAAGTAATGTGGGATATAACGTTACTCAATTTCTTTAACGTGTGAGTAAAATAGAAGATATTTACGATTAACACTAAATGGCACGAAGAATGTTGATGAAGACCGTAGTGGCTCAGAAAATGCATTCCATTCATGCTAGTGTCTAATAACTTTTTCTGTGTTTTTTTCTAATAGTCAAAGTAAATTATCATATAAAAATTATAATTTTTCTGTTAATTTAGAGAAAAATTTGTCATGATCTAAAACCGAACAAATAAAATCTCACACATAAATTTATAGATCAACGATAAAATTCACTAAAAAAATTTAGGTAAAAATTTAAAATTGTCTTTACGTTAGCGACTTAAGTTTTTAGTTCTCTACAAAAAAAAAAAAACGATTAAAAATCGGTCTACCCGATAAGGCTGGCACAGTGCCACCCGGTTTTCAATATCTTGCTTTGTGAAAAAAGCATTTGAAATAAATATTGCTCATGTAAAATATAGGGCAAGGAGTTTTGTTAACAAGCTGTAATTTTATTATTTCTGTGAATTTTTCACCAAAATTTTCATAGCATATAGAAAAAAGTTCAAACTATTGAAATATACTAAAGAAAATTTAAAAAATATAAAAAAATTTAAAGCTAGTAAATTCCTGCCTGTTTCGGGTTAAAATATAAATAAGTTAGCCATAAAACTTCTTCTCCATTAAATGATAATAATATTCTTATTCTTCCGCTTTTCTGTAGTATATATTTACATAAAAGTCAAATATTAGTTGTAACTTAATTAGATACAAATTATGTTAATAATTTACATAGTGAACCACTAATGAAACATGTGTTTTACGATCAACGTAATTAGATGCACACATTTACAATTTCTGTACGTGGCTTAAATGGTACTTAAAGTCAACAGTAACAACAAAAAAAAAAAGAAATAACTTTTGATGATATCATAAAAAAAATATAATTACGGAGTTAGGTTTTCTGGTTACAAATGAAAGTATTTACTCATGTATCCTTTATGTATACGATGAAATGAAAATCTTTTTGAAGATGATCGTAAAATAAATTAATATTAAACAAACGCTACATAGTAAATATACATAAATATGATGCTTTCTAGGTGAGCCGCCCCGCTACAGGAAACTTTTAGTTAGTTCAATACAGAGTTCGAATTTAAACACAATCAAACGTTTTTCTATCGTTCAGTTTTGCTTTTTGCTGAAACTCAACACAATCATTTTGTTGTGCACAGTAAACATAAACAGAACATTTCTTTATTTTCATTTTGATTTTTAAACAGAACACAAACACTTTCACAAACTAGTTTTCGATGAGAGACCGAACTAAACGATTTTGTTCTGTTTGGCCAATATTTCAAACAGTTTGATTTTGTTGTGTTTATGGAATGGAACAAAACTATTCGTAAACCGTTCTTAGTGTTTATGTCATATTACAAGTGAAAAAAATTTCCTTTAATTTTATGAATAATTGCATTAGTTTAATAAAAAGTTTCAACGGAGGAGTTCCAGTGAATTTTTATAAAACTAATGCAAAAAAACATTGATAACACAGGTCAACAGCAAAAAAAAGGCTTGACTAACCACTATATAGATTTGATGCATCATGACTGCCTAAGTACAAAAATGGTAAAATTTTTCAATTCTATGGATAATTTTTTTTTTAAAAATTTTTTAAGTAAAATTGACAATATTTTGAGACATTTCTCCACTTATGTTGTCATAACTCAAAAACAACTAGTCCGATTTTGACAAATTAAATTTACAAAAATTAAGGCTTACAATATCTTTAAAGAACGTGTACAAATTTTTTTAATGCGATCAATAGTTTCAAAGTTATGAAACAAATTGTTAGCAAAAAAAAAAAAAAAAAATGCTAAAAAAAAAAAAAAAATTTGAAAAACAAAAATCTGGAAAAAATCGAAAACTGCAAAAAATATTACTTTTTATTTTTTTGTAGTAAAGCTACATATCATGCGAATTAAACTAGATATGGATCATAAAAATCGATGCATGCTTTACATTTTTATTTACAATTAATTGAAGGTATCGCATATTTACAAGCACTGTAGAAAATTGTACCTACTATATAATGAAAATGCAGAACATAAAAACTCAGGTGCATTTTACGACACGCATTTTGGCAAAACCCCTTTGGGAAAAACCTCTATGACATTTTTATGATTCTAATAATTAAAAAAAATAAGTAATAAACAAAAGATTGTTTAATTTTTACGATTGCGGTAGGATAGTAATAAAACGCTCATAAATGTGCGTGTACGCTGAAGTGCTCTTATTTTCCGTTAGCTACCTGTAACGGATGATTTTTTTTTTTTTTTCATAAAAGTCCTTAATGTTTTTTAGGATTCTTGGGAATAATAAAAAAGTTGCAGCACACACAAACTGTATCCACACAAAGGGTTATCCCAAATTATAGTATCAGTATTTATAAGATCTCCTTGACCCTTTTTATTTCATTCAAGAAGTGTTTGCGATAACGCAAACATCATTTAATACCTACACAAAAATTAGAGTCATACAGCTTAGAAGTTAAAAACAATTTTCAAATATTAATAAAAATGAGCCAGAAAGCCAGAACATTTTTATGTAAAAACGATCCAGATTTATTTTGTTATGTGTGCGGCCAATATATCACCGGGAAAAAACGGAAGTGCTTCTTAACTTCATTGCAAAAGTCATATCAAGATTGCTATAATATCTATCCGCACAATTTGAACCAGCATTGGACACCGAGTACTATATGCATTCCATGCACACATGATGGCTGATTTTTGCTGGAGTATTCAGAGTAACACTTCGTTATTCAACAATAGTAGAAAATCGACTAAAAGAAAATTTCAGAGTTTGTAGTTTATAATACATATTTATTTATTTATTTTCTTGTTTTATTTATTATAATAAATGTGAATAATAAAATATAAATTTTCTACTATTTAATTTATTTATTTATTTACATTTAAGCTCATCCAACACAAATGTCTTTCCGAAGAATAGAATCAGTATATTCTAGGTAGGGTTTTGCCAAAAAATACACGAATGTTACTATGTAATGCATTTTTGATGTGAAAATTTGTACATAGCATGGGGAAAATGTTTTCAAAATTCAATCAATCGAAAGAAGAACATTAACTACTCAATTTTATGTATATCAGACAAAAAACTAAAATTTGGTGAAAATGAGCGAATTCACTTAATTGTGAATAAATTCGAAAAAAATCAACCGATTTTTATGATCGATATCTCATTTTGTTCCTATTACATGTGGCTTTGCGATAAAGCAATAAATCTGAACGATTTTTGCCGTTTTCGATTTTTTATGATTTTTTTAAAACAAAAAAAATTGCTATTTTCACGTAAAAAAATATTTTTTCCCTCAATTTTTTATTATAACTCCGAAACTACTGAGCCGATTGAAACGCAATATATTAACGGATTAAAGGCTATGTAAATTTCAGTTTTTCTAAATTTATTTGAATAATATCGGACTAATTTTTTTTTAGTTATCATTAATTATGTGGAGAAACGTCTAAAAAAATTTATAATTTTACTTAAAAATTTTTTAAAAAAAAAACCTCTCCATAGAATTTCAAAATTGAACCATATTTGTACTACTGGGACCACAATACATCAAAATTGTATAGTGGTTTTCAAAGCCCCTAAAATTTTTTCAAAATTGTTGCCTTGTGTAATATGCAGAAAAATCATTTCTTTATTCTGCCAACCACAACGTTAAAAACGCGTTTTAATGTTTAAGTTGAATGAACACTAAAAAATAACCACTACGAAATAATAATGTTTGACGAAAGAAACATTTTCGTTTTGTTCCGTTTGTTATATTACAAAAAACGAATACAGCACTTGTGTTGTGTTTATAAATACGAACGAAACAATAGAGATCGTTGTATTGGTTTTTTTGATAGCAACGTTATGTTAGTGGTACATACATTTTCGAACTCTGGTTCAATATCAGCTTAAAAAAATTATTGTCATATACAGTACAAATAAAACATGGAAGATTTTTTATCTGTTTTATAAAAGAAGGAGAATTAGGAGATGTTAAAAATTTTGAACTTAAGTTTTTTTTTTTTGTAATAGTGCAAATAAGTTTCATATGAGCAAAAATTTTTTTTTAAATTCGGAACAAGCTCCGTCTATTTAGTGCAAAAAAAAACTTAATTTAATTGAAAATCGAATAAAATATTTTTATTTATTTTTAAAAATAAATTTGGGTATGATAAAAAAAACCAATAGATAGAAAAAGTATTTACATTTAAATGTGTTGACAGATTCAGCGTAGGGTAGTGTTTGTTCGAATAGACTGAACAAGAATTTTATTTCCGGTTTGTTTTATTCTTTACTAGCTAAAGTGCCCGGTGTTTCCCGGGTCAACTGTGATTCTTGAATGCAAAAAAAATTTAGGCTAGGAAATGACTTTGCTGAGGAGATTCGGCAGCCCTGGCTTCTGATTGTCTTGCTCTTTGCGACTCAAGGCGTTGTTGGGTCTGCTTCAATGTTTCAGACGTTCGTCTGAGGCGAGCCTAAATGAGATCGTTTTCGGAGGCATGGTTTTTAAATGATTTTAGCACAAAATTATTTGTCAGTTGTAATAACGCTTGAAATGTTTTACAAAATTATCTTTAAAGATGTTGAATACAAAATGATGCTTTCAGTTGCAATTAACGACTATAAATCAATTTGCTTTATCAATAAAGATGTTTCATATTGATTTTATTGCATGGTTTCGAAAAAGTTTATCCTTAAAGAAATTTTTTTTTGTTTTTTTTTTAATGGACTTGTTATTGCCAAAAACGGAAAATAAAAATTAAATTTAACAAAAAATTAAATTATAAAGACTGCGATAAAGACAGTAGGAATATTATACGGGGAAAAAAAATCTTAAAAACGAAATGGGTTTTTAAAATGTTTTGATTGGATTTAATACTTTCAAATTAAAAAAATAAGCATTATTAAAAATAGTGGTATTTTTTAATTCTGACGTTTTTGATCAAAAGTAGGTATTGAAGTGGGCTATGGTAATGAAACTTTTACTGATGCCTTTCTCGGGAAACGTAGAATATATATAAGTTATTTCAAAGAAATCCGTTAAAACTCTCTTAGAAGTTTGTATTCGAACAAAACGAAAAAAGTTAAAAAAAATTTTAATTTTACATTTTTTGTCAAAAGTAGTCGTAGAAGTGGGCGTGGTCGATGGAAACTATACTACGATCTAAGCTGAGGTCCGAGGATTATTCATACCAAATTTGAGGAAAAGCCGTTGAGAATTGCAAATTTGTATAGAGATCAAACAAACAGAAAATGAGTTTTATATATATAGATATAAATTTTAATTTCCCTTTTTAAATAGATTTAAATAAAAATTTGGCTAAATGCCATTAAAATAACCACAATGTACTTTAGTTTCCTACCTCTACTACAAGTTGAGATAATATTCCTCATCATCAATTGCAACATCTATTGAAAGTTTTATGTTTTATGTGCTTACACATATGCACACCTGGTCCAGATATAATATTTTTAAAATCTTTATTTCTTAAAATACTTTTTAAAATTATTGTAAATTTAAACATTAATAACTACCATTAATAGCTAAAAAGTTTAATCAAGCATAACATTACGAAGTTCTAAACAGATTTCATAATTAGTATAATTATAATTTAATTTTTAACATTATCATTTGAATATCTTGAATTTCAAAATGACATAAAGCAATCAATGCATGAGCATAACTTTATTGCAGTAAACTGTAAAGTAACTGATTTTAAGAATTTCTATTGGAAAAAGTGTAGTGTCAATGAAGAATACCTTCAAAATTGTTTAGATTGTAGGAATGCACTGTGGTTTTAAATAAAAATTTTCTTGACCAAAATTCAATTTTCTCATATTCTTTTTGTTTATTTTTGTTTCAAAATTAATTTTTTTAATAAATCGCATCTTTAATAAATCGCGTCACATATCATATATAGAGTAAGTTCTACTTTTTAGATAATAGTACCTCTTAAAAAAGTTGGTGAGTCTAATGACATGGATAATTTGCGTCCCATTTCTATACTTCCAGTACTTTCTAAAATTTTGGAGATCTTACTTAAGAACCAATTAGAAGATCACATTGCTAATGTTTCTTTTTTTAGTGATTCTCAATATGGATTTAGATGTGGTAGAAACACCACGTCGCTTCTTTTAGGACTTACTGATACGATTAGAAGGTCTTTAAGTATTGGCCATGTCAATGTTCTTTTATCCATTGACCTTCAGAAGGCTTTTGAAAAGATCGATCATAGTATATTAATTTCTAAACTATACCGTAATTTAGGTATTTCTGTTTCTTCTTGTAGGCTTATATCATCTTATCTCAGAAATAGAGGCCAATACGTATCTATTGGGAATAAATATTCTCATGTATTATCCGTTATAAGTGGAGTACCACAGGGGTCCGTACTTGGACCATTGTTATTTAATATATATCTTAACGATTTATTTAATTGTATTCATTTTTCTTCATGTGTTTCATTTGCATATGCAGATGATTTGTTTTTTTTATTTAGTGGCGAGAGGCAATTCTCGGATGTTTTGCAACAACAGTTAAATTACTGTGTCTCTAATATTACGGATTGGATGTTGGAAAACAAATTATATATTAATGCGGATAAGACAAAGGCTATGTTTTTTGGATCACCCTTACTGGATTTGGTAATAAATATTAATGGTACTAATATTGAGTTTATCGATCAAATCAAGTGTCTTGGTTTGTGGTTGGACAATAGTGTAAATTTCGAAAGACATGTAAATTATGTTATTCTAGGGTCAACTACTCCTTGCGTAGGCTCTATAATGTTAATTTAATTTTACCTATGAGAATCAAGGTTATGCTCATACATTCTTTAATTATGCCTTTATTTTTATACGGCATTGAAGTTTATAGTGGCACTTTTGGCTATATTATGAAAAGGCTTTCAGTGTTGTAGAGTAATCCGTTATCTATTTTGTTTAAGGAGACTTAATCGTACCCATATGACGCCGTATGTTTCGAGATTCTTAGGTTGTCCATTTTCGAACTATGTTAAAGCAAGGACTATACTTTATTTTTATAAGATTAATCATAATGATGACCTTGTATATTTGAATTCATTTTTTTCTTTTGGCCATTCTACACGAAATCGTCAAATTCAAATCCCTAGGTTAACCTCACTCTTAGAACGATCATTTCATGTGCGGGTAGCTCATATTTTTAATCACTTGCCTACAGAGCTCAAGTCCTTGGAATTACCATTCTACACTTTTAAACGCAAAGTTTTGATCTATGCTCAAGGTAATGAGTTATAATATTTTTGACATTTTAATGGAACGTGTGATTGTAATTATTCATTGGTTTACAGTGCCTTTATATTGTTTTTCTCTTCTTTCTTTTAACTTCTAATGTTTTTACTATTTTATAATACATATATGTTTATTTCTCTTTTTTTTTTTTTTAATATTATATTGTTATTTATATTTTTGTTTTATATAATACAGTAGTCTTGTGTTGTAGTTATTTCTTAGCCATATATGGCCCTTTGGGCTCGGTTATTTAATTGAAGAATAATAAAAAAAAATAAATAGTTAACGTAGAAGTTTTTTTACGCTCGGAGAACCTTGTCTGCATGATATTAACCTTTTACGCTCGGAGAACCTTGTCTGCATGAATTTTTGTATAGAGGCAATGACGTTGCACTTGAACTTGTCCATTTAAACTTTTCATTAAACTAATGCAAGTTTTCATGAAATTTTGTGAAAAATATAATTTATTTATTAAAATTTTTATTCACTCATTAAATAAACTTCATTAAAAAACTAGTTTTATAAAAAGTATAAAACTTTTCATTAGTTTTAAGAAATTTTTCATTCACTTTGTGAAGAAAAATTGCATTAATTTACTGAAAATTTAAATCATTTTTCGTCCACTAAAATTCTCTCTGCAAAAATATCGAAGCTGATACTGTAATTATTTTGCATTTCAATCTTTTAAAAAACTGCTTAGATGTGATAACGGGTAATGTGGAATAGTATTCCACATTACCCGACTATGTACTCCAAATTACCATCCATGTTTGTTGAGTATGTAGACTTTTTTCGTATTTAACTTTTTTTAAAATAAAGATAATTTAATTTTGCTATGAAAACAGTTCTACAAGAAATCAAGGTTTATTTTAACATCGACTTTGTGAATTTATCGTCAATACTTAGACGGAAAACTATAAAAACAAAATAGGTATTCCACATTACCCGAACTCATTATAAAAGTATTTAAAAAAAAATTCAAACCAATAATGAAATAATATAAACCAAAAAAAATCCACAGGTGCTTTAAAGGGCTAATGAAACAAAAAATACATTCAAATCCTATTTTAACCAAAAATATATATATTTTTTTATTTAATAATTTTGGCCAAGAAAAGTTGTGTTTGAAACCATAGTGTAATGCATGTATATAAAATTTGCGAATTGAATATGTACATTAGAGTGGTTTAAAAAAAGTTGAAAACTCGATTTTGCGATCTCCACAAGGTTAACCCTATTTCTTAATGTCAAGTTAAAGCTTAAATCGTTAATATTTAAAGCTCGCAGAAAAAGTTAGCTTTTAAGAATTAGTAATTTGTCTCTATAATATGTTCTCACAAATATAACATTGACTATAAACTTAATTCTTTCTTAATCTACACCATATAATGCAACAAAATTTTCCAATCTAGTCTATATATATTTGCAGAAAAGGTAAATCACAATTCCAAAAAAAAAAGTTGAAGTCTAAGTTAATCGCGGTTTTTCTTACAAAATTATACTTAAAAAATATATTGATTTTCGTAAAAATTGTAAAATTTTCGAAAAAGAAGTAAAGGAAATCTAAATTTTTGTTTGAGTTTGAATTTTAACGTCTTTTTCAGACAATTGCAATTAGTACTATAATTAATATGCAATTTTATTTAATTTTAATTGTGAAAGGCGTGGTAGAGAAGAATGAGTTTATTTTCTAAAACTCATAACTACATTGTAAATTTTCAATTTTCTGAATCAGACTGCGCAGTTTCTGGTATTGAACCTTCGTCAATGACCCTGTTTTTTTGAATAATGTAATATTTGTTATGTTTTTATTTGTTCGATTGCGTTTATATGAAATTTTCTGTGCAATCACTGACCGTGGTATAGATAAACTGATTTCTAATTTGTTTTCGTCTTATATGAACAAATTTCTCAACTCTGAGCTTAATTTTAATAAATATTAGGAATCTGCAATCGAGCTTTAATAAAGTTGTGTATTTTTAATTATTCGCGTTTCTCAAAGATTTCAAAAAAATAAACGATTTTTTGTGGTATTTTCTACACTTAGGAAATTATGTTGGTAAAGACGACAGCAATTGTAGTCAAAAACAAATGAAATTTCATTTAAAAAAAGGACGACTTACATTTCATTAAATTCAACTAACATTGTCATTTGTTTTTTAATGTTCAAAAAATGACTAACAATTGCAGTAAAAATGAACCACATGGTAGTAAAAAATAAACAAACATTTATTTATTTTTATTTTTTTAAATAACAAAAAACAACTGTAAAAAGTGAATGTAAAATCATAAAACAGTCATTTGATGTGAGTTGTTTTTTAAATGAACTACAAGGTTAGTTAAAAATGTTATTTGTTCTACAAATGACTTACATTTACATTAAAAATAATGAAACGGCATTACAACCCAAACAACTACATATTTTTAAAGCAGAAGTTCCCTGAGTGTAATTGCTTGGAAACGATGTTATTTAAAAATTACTACTTCTTACAACTTTTCAATACACTTACCAAGGACTTTCATCATATATGATTTTGTTTTTAATTTTTGAAAGGATAACAGATATCCTTGCAGTTGAACTTAAATTTTGATTTTTTTTTGTGGTTTGTCAATAATATTTAGCTTATTAAAATTTATTTGTTAACAAAAATTGTATCTCTATACATTCCACAGAAATATACCCAGGTAGAAATTGCCGACAGTACAAATAAAATAGTACTGGAACAACACCGTTTTTCTCAATATACCAGTACTACTCAAGTACTGTAAAAGCTATAAATCCAACACTTTGCCAGTACATGTACTACCGTCAACAACACCGCGCCAGTACTGGCCCGGTCGTAAATTACTTTTTTGTATGAACTTTTCCATTTTCGGGGATTCCAGGTCTTAAATTTAAATTTGGATTTCATATTCGTAATGTACGAAAAAACGATATAATATTTGATGTGTAGCGTTCATAATTATTATTATTAATTAATAATTATTTGTTTCTCATTTTTTAATTATTTTTTGATTCTAATAAAATAATAGAACAAGTACTACGTTGAAACATCACTTTCGATCTGCGACCTCTAAACAAATTATTTTTATGTTATTTTCAATTTATAACGAGCTTTCAACCTCCGTATATTTACAAAAATAAAGCAAATCAAACATATTAGCTAGGTTGATACTAGTATTTCGATCTGGCTAAAGATCTCATCAGAACCCGAAGTTTTAGAAAAGTTAGAGCCTCCATAATAGGCAGAACTTTAACAAAAAACCTATTAATAATCAATTTTGCTCCATTCTTGTCTTCTTAGTAATCAAGCACGTGGTTAGGTCTTTTCCTAACAAGCATCATGACGTTACTAAACTTTGAAGACCAAAAATGTTCTATTTATATAAAAAAATTTAATTGTATACTCTGGCTCAAGTAATATTTTTTACATTTATATTAGTTTTTTTTGTTTTATATACATCGAGATTATTTTTATGTTATTTTCAATTTATAACGAGCTTTCAACCTCCGTATATTTACAAAAATAAAGCAAATCAAACATATTAGCTAGGTTGATACTAGTATTTCGATCTGGCTAAAGATCTTATCAGAACCCGAAATTTTAGGCAGAATTTTTTTTTTTTTTACGAACCTTATTTATTTATTAAGGGTTGTGGAACTCGCGAATTCCAAACTTTTTGTTTTATAATTTTAATGTACATAATCATACATGTCTTTGACGGTGGTACACAGAGAAATTGTTCTTAGACTAGTCTTAATGCATTTTTTCACTTATCTAATGAAGTTTTATTCACAAAGTAAGTGAAAAATGTTTTAAACTTTAGGAAAGAGCTTCATCATTTTTATGACTATTTTTTATGAAATTTTTTCATAACCGTATGAAATTTTAAATAAATTTTATGAAATTTGTCTAAAAATTGATAGAACAACTGCACTAATTTAATAAAAAGTTTCAATGTACGAATTACAGTGAAACTGTATAGATCTAATGCAAAAATTCATTGATATTATGCAGATAACTCTCCCAGTGTACGAGTATTTTAAATGGTAGGCAGCAAAAATTACTTGGCAACATTCCAATATTCCTTTGTTGTGTGTAATTTTTTGGTCGTTTTGTTACTATTTTTTACAAGTTCCATGTAAAAACTCATACAACGCAGCTTTTAGTATTATTTTAACAAAACAATCAGTAAAAGTTCTACACATAGTTTGGTTCGTGGGTTTATATTCTAGTATTTACTTAGGGTCGTTACAAGGTTAATGAACACTTTTTTTGTCTTATCATTCGGTGCACGTCCCTAAAATCTGCCAATATGTTAGAAAATGTGATTGGCTAGTTCTTCGATAATATCCGATAATATTAACACGTGCCTCATTAAGGTTAAAATTAGAAAAATTGCGATTTTTTACCAAAAATCCTAGATTTTGGTTCTTAGAGACGAAACCATAGATTGCTAGGGCAAATCTTATTTGAGTCTTATTCAACAAGAAATTTTATTATTATACATCTTGGTCATAACAGATCATAGTGACCACTTTAAAATCACATATAAATCTCTTTTTCAGTTTTTGCAAAATTTTTTTAATCTTGTAGTAGGTTTCAAGCCAATATTAGTTAGCCTTGTAATTACCAAAAAAAAAACACAATTTGATCTAAATTAGCAAAAATCAACTCGCTGCCCAGGATACGAGGGAGTCTTTTTAAAATTTTTTATTTTCATTCTCTAAGATATATTTAATAATTCCATGAAGATCAAATCTCAATTTTTTCGATATTATTGAAGACAAATTTTAAAAATTTGAGATGGGAGATTGAATGTATATTAGGGCGGCTCGATTTAAAAATCGCTCAACGTTCAAGGAAAATCGTATTCTAGGGATCAAAATAAGAAACTTTGCCGAAGGAACCATGCCTCTAAAACGAATTCTGATGCCCCGACTTTTGACCCGTAGGGTGAAATTTTGAAAAATCCAACTTTGACCCATTTAGAGTGCCCCAATCGAATCCAACCGAATCGAATATATTTATACTCTATTAGGGTCTCTATTTCTTCCGGAGAAGAAATAGAGACCCTAATCTTGGAAAGACTCCTCCTACTTTCTGAAATATCTCTATCCCGAGATTTGTACATTTTGCTAAAAAAAACAAGGCTAAAAAGGCCCTCTTTTAACTTAAATTTTAACCCCTAGAATGATGATTTATGCATTAATCTGCTAGCGCGCCTCCCGGAGAAGAAGTATCTCCCATAATCTTGGAGAGATTCCTCCTACTTTCTGAAATATCAAAGTGGGCATTTTCAAAATTTGACCCTACGGGTCAAAAGTCGGGACATCAGAATTCGTTTTAGAAGTATGCTTCCTTCGGCAAAGTTTCTTATTTTGATCTCTAGAATACGATTTTCCTTGAACGTTGAGCGATTTTTTGCCTCCATTCAAATCGACCCGGCCTAATGTACATCAAAAAAATATAGCCTGTTTTTGACAGCACTTTAGGGTAGGCTAAAGACATCAAATAAAAAAAAACATATCCCATATCACACAATTTATGCGTCTATTAAAGAAAAAAAATTATGTTACAATAATCAATTTAAAAACGTTCGAGATGCGTGCCCGAATTTCGTGGTCAAGTGGTATTTTTCACATCAGTTGTCTGGGGCATATTTTATTTCTGGGCTAGTTCTGAACCGACTTTGGGTTTTTATACCTTTTTGAAAACATAATTTTATCTTTGTGTCGATTAATTTATAATTTGCAATATAAATTATTACGACATCAAACAAATTTTTCAAAAACTGATTAATATTTTGTTTTTAAATGGCCTCTACGAAATGGCCTGATTAATGCTAACTACTAAATCTATCAGTTTTAGAATAACATTTCTTATCGAATCAGACTCAAATTAGATTCCTAGCACAAATGGTTTTGATTTTAAGCATCAAAAGCTAAAATTCGCTATTTTACCTAAATGAGGCACGTGTTAATGTTATCGGATTGGTCTGAGACCAATCGGTTGCGGGCCTCGATGGAAAATCCCAAATTGATTTCTTGTGAAAAAAATTTTAAAATTTCATCCTACCGAATCGATTTGGTTGCTGCAACCTCGTAATTTCGGTTGTTGCAACTGAATTGAGGTTGCAGCAGGAGAATCAATTAGGTTGGATGAAATTCTAATGATACCACCGAATTTGTTATTTGAGTGTACAAACATACTCCCGAGAACTTATTGTCAAGACCCAAAAAGTGACTGATTTTAATTTGTGTAGTAACTTTTAAATATTTTTGCAAGTGTACATGAAAGTAGTCGAAATAACACAAAAAACATTAAGCTAGCGTTTCTATGAGGTAAAATTAAAATTTTTTTTTTTTAAATGTGTTTATAAATTTGGAATCATTTTATTGTAATCATTACGGATTATGCTTACAACGTACCAGCAGTTTTTTATTTTTTTCTTAGGTGGACTCATCTTGTATGGAGAACAAAAGTGGCTTTTGTCCACCCCACAAAATGTACGTTGGTTTGTTTTTGTAATGATTCCCAAAATATTTCGTGTCTAGCATTAATATACTGTGATCTTATGTCCCATGAAAATTTTCCATGGAAACGTTTAAGCCCCCAAGTGTGACAGTAGGTCTGAAATTTTTAATAATATAGAAAATTTCAAGAAGTGAATGTTTGTGAAATGTAATTGACGTTGCTTAAGTCTGGCACATAAGTGCATACCACTCTCAAACTTCATATATATCGGAAAGCCGTTTTACAATTTAATTTTAAACAAATATGTGTATTGTACTGTAAACATTTATAATTTATTTTACTAAATAGTACATATAAAGTTTATTTGTACAAATATCTACAAAAAAAAATATTTTCTTCATTTAATTGTGCTTAATTGCACTTAAAATGATCTTTTAAAACAATAAACAAATAATGTTTGCAAACTTGTATCCTTAAAAATAACAAATAACTTAAAACAACAATCCTGAAATGCACCAACTCAAAGAAGAACAAAGTCTCATTAGAGTAGCAATTGTGTAATGTTAAATGACAGTTTTTCTACTGTAGTTGACAAATTATGTTGTTAACGGAGACATGTGGTGAGATAAGGGAGAGAGATTGAAACACCTCAAAGTTTAAAAGCCCGTGAAAAAAAAATTTTCGATAGCATATATTTTTTAATTTGGTGCAATACTAAATTGTATAAAATTTAATCCGAAAAATTGATAAATTAAATTGTATTTAATTGTATAAAATTTAATAAACCTTATATAATTGTATTAAGTTTAGTATTATTTCATAATATTTATTAAGAAGAAGATTTAATTATCTCAAAATATACAACGTATAATTGAAGGGCGTATTGTAAAAACATGATAAGCCACATTTATTGTTTTATAGATTTGCGCTGTTTTTTTTTACAACTTTTGCAATTGTAATTCAGAAAATGTCAATTGAAGTTCGGAATTTCCATTTGAATTCACAAAATATAAATTTAAATTTAGAAGTTCCATTTGAAATTCAGAAAACATTATTCGAAATTCAGAAACATTAATTGAAATTTAGAAACTCATCAATTGTAGTTTAGAAAGTATCAATTAAAATTCAGAAAATATCAATTGAAATTTAGAAAATATCACTTGAAATTCAGAATACATCAATTGAAATTCAGAAAACTTTCATTTAAATTTAATTTAATATTTTCTGAATTTCAAATGATTTCGAAATATTAACAATTAATATTTTCGAAATATTAGCTAATTTTATTTTCTAAATATTAATACATCAATTGAAATTCAGAAAGCATTCATTTCAATTTCATTTCAATTTCATTTAAGATTTTCTGAATTTCAAGTAATATTTTCTTAATTTCAATTGATATTTTCTGAAATTTTAAATGCTGTTTTCTGAACTTCAATTGATGTTTTCTGAGTTTCAAATGAAAAGTCTAAATTTCACTTGATGTGTTCTAAATTTCAAATAGAAGTTCTGAATTTCAATTGATATTTTCTGAATTACAGTTGCAAAAAGATGTAGACAGCCCACAGTGGGTAACATAATAACATTGCAGTGAAATTTTGGAACAGGCATAAGTGACCTAATGTCGAGCTAAAGTTTTGATTCTTTTTTGATTGTGATTCAGTTTTTGTTACAATGTAAATTTTCATTATTCAATAAAATATTTTTTAATATACATAATTTAATTATTTTTTGAACTTAAATAAACTTTTCCAATGTGAAATATATGTCCGAATTTATGATTCAAAATAGATGCAGTTAGTTATATGGGACATTATTTCGGATAAAATTTATTACTTATGACGCCACATCGAAATTGATGCGACTACATAAATTTCAATATAAATTTTTTTTTTATTGGGATATTAAAAAATGTTAAACGGAGTGATGTTCTTTAAGGTGCTTTAATGTTTAAACAATCAAAAGCGACACATTAAATAACACCATTTCGTCGATTATAAAATATTAATAAATTGACTTTAAATATCACATTTTATTCTTTTTGGTAAAGTTGTCTCTGATAAAGGAAAACAATTTAAAATTTGTATACCCAGCAAAAAATAGTGTTTACACAGAAGCACTTCGGGAAGACATTATTTAATTACGAAGCGCTTCCAAAGCAAATCCAGAAGGCATCATTTTTGTTCACTTTAGTATGTCTCTTTTAAGCAAGTCAAAAGCACTTCTTTCATGTGCTCTTAGAAGCAATACATTCATGCTTTCTTAGGCAATAACAAGCGCTTTTTTGTATGTTGACAACATTAATGCTTCATGGTATGCATTATTTATTACTTCATTGTAATAATTATACACTGCTTCAAGGAAGCCATTTTGGGAAGCACAACAGAATGCCTTCCCTAATTGCTTTATTGTATGCAAGGCGGTAAAGCGATATTTTGGAAGCATACATATGTAGTTACTACTTACAAAATCCAGGTTATTTTTTGCTGGGTATACTTACTATGACATATGTTTCCGGATGTAGAGACCTCCTCATTTAAAAAAATTGGAATAATTTGTTTAAAATCAAAGCTCTGAAGCAGTAGAATTTTTTTTCATGGACAATCTCTCTCTGGGTGGTTTGAATACAAAAAAAAAAAAATATTTTGTCATATTCACCTTGCATACAGCAAAAAAAGAAACAGTTCCGGAAGGTGTTATTTATTGACCGAACGCTTTCTGCCCTAATTTCAGAATACTTGGGTTTTGTTCGCGATTTTTCACTTGGCATGTCGCTTTTCAGCAAGTCAGAAGCGCTTCCTTCATGTGATCTAGGAAGCAGTAAATTCGTTGCTTTACTTTGAGAAGCTCTAAAATAATGTTTAACTAAAAAAAATTAAAGCGCTTCACTTTTTTCAAAGCAACAGTAAAATAATATATGATTAAAAAATGTTCAGCGGATCTATGATATTCTTTAATGAGTAAAACGACTATTCTTTGTATATTATAACTTAAACTTTATTTAAAAGAATTAAAAAAAAAAAAAATCGTTTTTTAATTTAATGTATTTTTTATGAAAAAATTTACAACATTGATGAAAAAATGTATATAGGAAAGCACAACAGAATGCGTTTTAATTCTCTTATTGTATGAATGACGGTTGAGCAAAGTTACTGAAGTTACTGCTAATCAAATCGAGGTTATTTTTTCTATGTATAAACTCATATCTAACATTGAACGTACTCATACACAGAAAAAACTAAAAACATGTTTAAATTAAGAAATTTATTGAATCAATTAATATTTTAATTAATTTTGCATTTATCACCGCAATGATAATATTAATTAAAACTTGTATTGAAAATGAAAAAGAAAAAAAGCTATAAATAACTATCTACAAAAAAAATATGATACTTCAAAAAAAGTGTGTGAACGACACGTTAGTATGTATATGTGTTTTCGGTAATGCTGTGTCTGGTTGTGTGTTAACCTGTTGTAGTTGTAAACTGAAAACGTTTTTTGTATTTTATGGCGCTACGAAGTAACCCCCAATGAAATAACACCCAAACGACAAAATGAAATAACCCCCAATGAAATAAATCCCAAAAAAAAATGAAATAAGTCCCAACAAAAAAAAAAATGAAATAATACCCAAAAGAAATGAAATATTCCCCAAAGGTGAAAATGAAATAACACCCAAAATTTGGGGGTTGTTTCGTAATGAAATAACTCCCAAAGGAAGAAATGAAATAACCCCCAATGAAATAAGCTCCAAAGAAATGAAATATGTCCCAAATTTTTTTGTTTTTATATATTTGATTAAATCCAAAATGTTTGAATTAATAAATTCAAACAAAATCGCGCGATTTTTAAAACCAAACCAAATTTTCGCCTGAGGCGCTTTTTTCAACATGTTACTTACAAAAATTATGAATTTAAAATTTTTAATTCGGTTTCAAATTTTCGCCTGCGGCGCTTTTTTCATTTAGTTTCTTACAGAAGAATAAATTTTAAATTCCTTTTTTCATAATTTAGCAAAATGAAACAACCCCCAAAAAATATGAAGTAACCCCCAAAATAATTGCATATGAAATAATCTCCAAAGAATTTAAATTTTGGGCTTTATTTCATTGGGGGTTGCTTCATAATGAAATAATCTCCAAACCGTAAGATGAAATAATCCCCAAAAAAAATGAAAAAACCCCCAAACAATTTTACACAATTTTTTGGGGGTTATTTCATTTTTGGCCGTTGGGGGTTATTTCATAGGGGGTTATTTCGTAGCGCCGTATTTTATACTCAAACTTTTCTATTTAACGTAGAGTATATGAAACAAATATTTTGAGAATTATGTCTAAAATAAAATATGAATTTTAATATTTAAAAGTCAATTAAAATATGAATTGATTCAATTAAATATTTGTTTGAAAACAAATTTAATTCAAATCAAATCTTTTGGAAGATATTTAAGGTTGGTAATTTCGTCTTTGTATTTTGTGTAAAATTCTAATTCAGAAATCCAGTTAGAATCAGCAGCTTTTAACCAAAACAATTTAATTTGTTAGTTGCTGTGAACAATTTTTTTAATAGTTATCATGAAATCACTGTGGTTGTTATATTCAAATATTCATGTATTTTGTTTAAAATTTAAACGTTACGACTACTTAATGCAAGTACTAATTTTCTTTTATAACTACGAATTTTTAAAGACTTTAAAGTTTGTTTCGGTGTTTTTTTTGTTTGTTTCCAGCTCTTGTTATAGACTATCGCTTAGATTAAAATTTATAAACTTTGTCTGAAGTGGCAAGTAAAAGAAAATGTTGGCTTAGTGCCAAATGCCACAGACGTCAGTTTCAATAACCTCAAGTGATGTCATAAAACAATTTCACACACAAAGGCTCTTTTTTTTACCAACATATAAATATTTATTTACTGTATTTGAAAAGAGTTGCAAAACAATCACACAAAACTAACTAAAAATGTTTATGATATTTTGTTTTTTTTTTACTAAATTTCTTTAGCAAAGCCATTGATGTGGTTTTTTCACTATAAAATAGTACTAAAAAAGTTGTATTTATACAACCTGTTGTTTTATTGTGTAATTTTTTTTAACCCTAGAACATTAATATAGGTCTTTAAGACCTATATGGTCTATAATTTCCAATTTTTATCTTAAACCCTTAGAGAAAGTTTAAATTTTATTTCGGAACATAAAAGTTTATAATATTTTTTATTTTTTTTATTGTAGCATGAGGCTGAAGGATATTTTATTTAGTTAAAAAATTTCTAAAGGTAGAAAATACCTATATTAACTTTTGTGTAACTTTTCCGACTTAATAATATTATTAGTGCCACATTTTTTATCTGTTTTTATGTTAAAAAAAAACAAAATTATGTGGAAAAACTATCACAAAGTTGAGATTTGTGCCGCTTGTGCAAAATAGGTCCACATTTTATTTTTAATTTTTTTAAACAAAAATTTGATGGGTCTATTTTAATGGTTTATTGATCTTATATTTAATATATCAAAGAAACCCATAATTTTAGCCTTATATTTTAGTTATTTTTTAAGTATATTCCAAGGTAGTGAATCTTTGTTAAAAAAAACACTAAAAAAAATCATTAAATATGAAATGAAATTTTATGACATATGCATTTTTACAGACAAAATGTTAAAGTTTTCTGTACAAAACTATTTTAATTACAAAATTGAAGACTAAAAATGCATCGGACATCCGAATATTAATTCTAATAGATTTTCTGACAAATGCGAATACCAAACTTAAATATTTGGTCTGGTTTTTGAAATATTCGCTAATTTAAATTTTACAAAAATTCAAGTTTTTTCTTACAAATTTTTGATTTATTCGTACGCTGATAGAAATTTGTGGGTAGTATCAATGAATTCATTTAATAATACAATGAATTCATAAAAAATGAACGGGTTCATTGAGCTAATGAAATTTCATAATATATATGAAATATTTTCACTAATTCTAGCTCATTTTCTAGCCACAGTTCTAGTCACAAATCTTAACTTTGCATTCGTTATATATCTGTTGACTTTTTCCACTTATTTCGACTTAAAAAATATTTTTAAGAATTTTGAAAAAAAAATTATCATTTCACATCAACACTCTATACAGTAAAGGCTGCAAAACAATTTACTTAAGTCTGGTGTTGAAATGAAACTAAAATTTGTAAATGCAATTATTTCAATTTAAAAAAATACTTAACTTTCGTTTCATACGTCATGTCATTTATGTCATTTGTTATATTGAGCGTTTAACTTCATCGATTATTTGTACTTTATAGAAAAAAAATAAAAAAAACTACACTAAACAAACTTTTTTCCATATTACAAGCCAACATTTTTATAGAAAAAAAAAATAAAAAAATTCTTATGATTTTTTTTGTATGAAATTATGAAAAAATCATAAAAAAATATTTATGAAAAATAAAAAATATTAATGAATTTGTATTCAGTTAATGAAATGTTTTATACAATCAATGAATCCATTTTTATAAAATCGATTCCTAAATACTATGAAGGAAAATTATATCAGAGTATACCTGAATAAACTACGAATAACAAGATGTAAAGGGGGAGTAAACAAGACCGTACTTTGTCTTTTTTACAAGTTTGATATAATTTTTTTTATTAAACCTAGAAAATTCCCGAAATAGATCTATCAACACAATCCTGAAAGTAGTCAATTAATATATTTGAAAAAAAAACTTTATAGATTATTTGTTAGGACAATATCCTAAAAAAATATATACATATATATCCTAAAATAAAAATAAATATAAAGTGTGACCTCGAACTTGAATAATTTTCATTTTCATTGCACAATTAAAGGTCGAAAAAACATAATTTTTATTTTAAATTAAAATTATATCAAGATTGTAAAAAAGACAAAGTACGGTCTTGTTTACTCCCCCTTTACATCTTGTTTTTAAATAAATAAAAAAAAACAGGTGTAAAAATAAAAAGGAGAATAAAAACAGAAAGCATGTATTGTATATCTACCAAAGGTAGAGCTTGCACATAATGAACAAGTTTTCAATTTATTTTTGGTCAATGGTGATAATTGTTAACTTCGAGCTTATACATATATTAGTTCTCATTTGGTGGGATAACTAGATTATATGAATGTTTGATATTTGCATGTGGTTGTCACTTCTTTCAAAATGTGTTCTGATGATGGGAACCTAGAACATTACCGAAATAGATCTATCAACACATTCTTGAAATTGGTCAATTAATAAATTTGAAAACAAAAACTCTATAGATTAGTTGTTAGGACAATATCATAATAAAGAAATATAGAGTATGGCCTCGAACTTGAATAATTTTCAAACTCTTTTTGGAAAAAAATTTTATATGAATTATTGGACTTATTTTTTTTAACAGCCAATATTTCGCTACGTACATTTCTTTAGTTTGTTTTTTTATTTACCGATGGAATAAGTGGAAAAAAATATTTCTATATATATACATATATATCCTAAAATAAAAATAAATATAAAGTGTGACCTCGAACTTGAATAATTTTCATTTTCATTGCACAATTAAAGGTCGAAAAAACATAATTTTTATTTTAAATTAAAATTATATCAAGATTGTAAAAAAGACAAAGTACGGTCTTGTTTACTCCCCCTTTACATCTTGTTTTTAAATAAATAAAAAAAAAACAGGTGTAAAAATAAAAAGGAGAATAAAAACAGAAAGCATGTATTGTATATCTACCAAAGGTAGAGCTTGCACATAATGAACAAGTTTTCAATTTATTTTTGGTCAATGGTGATAATTGTTAACTTCGAGCTTATACATATATTAGTTCTCATTTGGTGGGATAACTAGATTATATGAATGTTTGATATTTGCATGTGGTTGTCACTTCTTTCAAAATGTGTTCTGATGATGGGAACCTAGAACATTACCGAAATAGATCTATCAACACATTCTTGAAATTGGTCAATTAATAAATTTGAAAACAAAAACTCTATAGATTAGTTGTTAGGACAATATCATAATAAAGAAATATAGAGTATGGCCTCGAACTTGAATAATTTTCAAACTCTTTTTGGAAAAAAATTTTATATGAATTATTGGACTTATTTTTTTTAACAGCCAATATTTCGCTACGTACATTTCTTTAGTTTGTTTTTTTATTTACCGATAGAATAAGTGGTAAAAAATATTTCTATGGATTTTAATTGATTCTTCATTTAAAAACAAACTTTACGTTAATTGAAACATGAATCGGTAACAGAAAATATATTATGACTGAATATTTCTTTTAAATTCGTTAAAATATAATTATGTCCGATCATGACAATTTTTTATACAGATCCTAAAAACTTCATAAACTTGCTAAATTTCGGGCCGTTACCTCATCATTTAGGTTTTTGGCCATAAACACCAAAAATGCCCCATAGTGCAATGTATAAATATTTTTTACATAAGTACATTAAAATATTTTTGTTGGTTTTTATTACTTGAAGTGTTATTGGAATATATATAACTATCTAAGTACAAATATAAAAGTGTTTTTGGCAAGTTTCCAAAGCTTTAAAAGCATAGAAGAAATACAAAATCTTATCTCTTTTACTATTTGCAACAAGTTTTCTTTTTTTTTTTTTTGTTTATTAAAAAAGTTGTTCTATTAAAGCTTTTTTTTTTTTTGTTAATGTTTTTTAATTTTTTTATGACAACAACAATAAAAAAATGTATTATTAGAAATTTTTAATGGTTTCTCAATAAAAATGCATCTTTTTTAGTTGCTTGTCAATTTTATAATTGCGCTGTGTAATGTGATGTATAACAGCCGCGCTTTTATCAGGGTGTGTCTATTAAAAACTTTACATATTTTTGATATTCCGTTTTGTTTTTTTTTTTTTACACATTTTATAGAATCACCCTGGTCGAAGCGCTGCAAAAAAAAACAGGTGTCATACTGTCTGAAATAAACGCATGACGTTCATAATAAACACGTCAACAAATAACAGAAAAAAACTAAATAAACACATGTTACACAAACAAAATATACATAATATTGTAACACAAAGTGAAAGTAAAGAAAAAAGCTAGACAAAATGTCAAATGCAGAACTCTAAAGTGCCACTTTATTTCATGGTTGGCAGGCAATACCGCTGAAATAACGTTATCGGTTCAAAACCCTTTCAACCAACTATCGTTATCCCTAAAATACCGTTACCGAAATAATTAAAAATCCGTTATCCGTAAAACAACGTTACCGATATAACTGCAATACCGATATCCTTAAAATACCGGTACCGAAATTATTTAAAAATGCATTTCCTTTAAAACAACAATACCTTTATTTTTTTTAAATAATTTAAGTCTTATTGTTAACTTTATCTAAACGTTTTTTATGATTCCATAATAAATAATTATAAAATGATTAAAAAATTTGTTCATATGTAAAATAACGTTACCCCTGTAATACTATTACCGAAATAACTGAAAACCCGTTATCCTTAAAATATCGTTACCGAAACAACTAAAATTCCGTTACCGCTATAATACCGATACGGAAATAACTTAAATACCGTTAATGCTAAAAACCCGTTACCGAAATTACTGAAATATCGTAACCCCTGAAATACCGTTACCGAAATATAAGAAAATAGCGTTAAACCAACCGATACCCGATTCGAATCGGTTATCATCCATGCTTTATTTACAATTGCTAGAAATTATGTTGAAAAATCTTGTCGTTCCTCGCCATGCCACACTTGTTTTTAAGGTTTATATTTGATAAAGCCACTCACTTCCACGTGAAATATTAGTTGAATGTATTCTCGAGGTTACTGTAGTTACGTGCGTATACTAATATTGCACTAACTATTACATTACACAAAATATGGATGCTACTTTATGTTCTATGTGTACCCCAGTCAGAAACTACCAGTGGTACAAAAAATTAAGCACTGGTATACCAGTGGCTAATCGAGGAATTGAAAATAAACAACTGGCAGAACACTTGTTTAAGACGCTTTACCAGCGTTTCCAAATATCATTTTGCTAGTATTTGTTTTACAAGAATTACAGTGGTCTACAGAAGAAATCATTAGCAAAGAGTTGGCTGATTTGTTAGTAGCAAATATAATGATATGTCATTACCTTTTCTACACTGGGTGTGTTTATAAAAATCTGTTAACATTCAACAAATGATTTAAAGCTACTCAAATTTTTGAGCACTCCAAAAAGTTTTCATACAAATTAGTTCTGATACAACGAACTTTGCATATAACGAAAAAACATGTTAGGTCCCCGAAAGTTCGTTATAACTGAACTCCACTATATAATAAAATCTGATATATAAAAAAACAATTTTTTTTTAAATGCAAAGTTTCTTGTGTGAACATAAAGTGTTTGAGAACATGTCTACAAATTACTAAAATCATATTGCATATGGTTTGGATCCAGAGTTTCCATTCATTTGAATTGTTAAAAAAGGACAAAAAACCCTTCGGGAAAAGTGTACTAAAACTGATACTGGTACAGATATTAAAAAAGCCAAAACAAAATCTAATACATAAGTTTTAGGTGTATTTAATTTTGTAATTTTAAACAACAGAAAGGTCCTAAAAACTGAATTCAAAATTCAGGACTTAAACCGAATAGTTAGCTCACATTGCAAATTTATACGTTAACTTATGTAAGTTAAAAATGTTCCATAAGTTCTTCAACATTGTAAGTCAACTACTACTTACTATTATTACAAGAGCATTATATATCTTATGTGCGTAAGTGTGTGTTTGCGTAAACTGAAATATTACATCAATATTTCACTTCCGATTTCTGCAACTGTATGAGAATTAGCTTTTTACTTTTCCATGGCATTGCATTACGTGTACATTGTATAAATTTGATTCATTCCCGTGTGTCTTGTAGTTGTTTAAACGTTCATATCTGCAGTCTGAATGTTGTTTATATAAATGTCTTAATTTATCTTTTCTAGTATCACATACAAACACACAATTCACACATACATATTTAGTTAGATGTGAATAATGTCGCATGTATTACGAGTACTTCACAAGTTTTTATTTAACCTTTAACTATGCACGTGAAATTTTGCATTTTAAACTAGTACATATGAGTCATTACATGTCAGACCGAACACATTTTTTACAACAACTCTTCCGATTTACTTTAAATTTTGCCAGACGTATTAAACATAAAAAAGTATTTGACACGTGTTTCCAGAAAAAAATTCAAAATTTTTTTTGAAAATTTTATGGGCATTTGAAAATCGTCAAAATCGTGAAAAATCTTCCGACATGACAACTTTTAAACTAATGTTTTTCTAAAACTAGGGAATGTATTTTAAAGTTTAATACCTTATTTTAAAGGTATTTCAGAACGGGTCCCACTCCATTTTTGGATATACAACCCCAAACCATGATACAGCCACCACCGTGTTTAACGGTTTGGCGTGCCTTATTTGGTTCGATTGTATCAGGGTCCTTAGTCCAATACCATGCACTCCCATCGGATTAAAAACAATTAATTTTAGTCTCATCAGACCAAATAACCTTTAAATTATTTAATATTTGTTAGTATAAGCAGTAATACACACATATGTTTAATAAGATACCGTATCCCAATCAGTGACAGTCCAGTGCGCGTGTGCTGCAGCAAAAAGAGAGTGGGACTCTTGGTGCGCATCGATGGAATTATGCGCAAGAAAAAATATTTGTCCATTCTGCAACAAAATCTTCCTGATGTAGTGGAAAAAATGGGTCTTGCTGCTAAAAAAATAATTTTTCAACAAAACAATGACCCCAAACATACCGCACATGTAGTGGAAGACTGGCTCAAAAAGCAAAAATTTGGTGTGATGACGTGGTCTCCACAATCTCCGGATATGAATCCGAACGAGAATTTGTGGAGTCACGTCCAATCGCAGCTTGCGAAATATGCCAGTACTCCAAAAGGCGTGATCGAGTTGTGGGAGCGGACGAAGGAAGAGTGGGAAGCGATTCTTCCAGAAATTGTTCAGAGGTACAGACAAAATCTACCTAATAGCATCCATGAGCATAAGAAGGCAAAGGGTTACTGGGCCAGTTATTAAAAATATATTATTGTTTTAAAATATAAAAATAAATAGTGAGTGCAAAACTGTATCATTTTGATTTATTTACATTATGCCTTCGTGTATTTGTTGTTGTGATCAGATCTAAATAAAACCTTTTTGAAAGAGCGAAGACACTTGTACAAACATAATATGAAAAATTTGATTGCATTTGAGTAAAATTTATAGAAATTATAGGTTGCTAAAAATCAAACTTTGCTCTCTGGCAATTCTTCCCTAACTACGTAAGCGCCATCTATCGAATATAAAGGGTGTCCCAAGAAGAACGCAATTTTTAAATCTGGCAACATTCGAAGTGTCATTGTTTGACATTTGAACAATTGTTATTGTTTGCTAGTAGAAGGTACGAGGTTAGTAAAAATGGAGCACTACACGAATGAACAACGCATTCTCATTGTGAAATTGTTTTACCAAAATGGTGAAAGTTTTGCGGCAAAAATCATCTTCAGTGACGAGGCCCATTTTCATCTTGATGGCTTCGTCAATAGGCAGAATTGTCGCATTTGGGGTGAGGAAAATCCTCGAGTGATTCACGAGAAGCAAATGCATCCTCAACGTGTCACTGTGTGGTGTGGTTTTTGGGCTGGAGGAATCATTGGACCTTTTTTTATGAAATTGAAAGTGTTATTTCGCGTTTTGGAGATCAGAATTGGCCGCCTGGATCGTGCCATTAGATTTTTTTCTTTGGGGTTTTTTGAAGTCGATGGTTTACGCGAATAAGCCGACGACGACTCAAGCCTTAAAAGAGGAAATTGGACGCTGCATTAATGAAATACCGCAGCATTCATGCAAAACGGTCATTGAAAATTTCATTAAAAGATCTTGTGCATGCCAGCAAAGCCGCGGCGGCCATCTGCACGATATATTGTTCCATACATAACCTCATTCTGTCTACTTTACGATATAATAAAGTTTCACGATTTTTTTTTTAAATATCTGTGTTTTATTTAAAATTTAAAAATTGCGCTCTTCTTGGGACACCCTTTACAAAGAATATATCATAGATATGGCATCACTTACAGCATATGGGAAAACAGTGGACATTAGAGTGGGGTAAGTTTCTAAAATTAGAACTGTTGTGTTGTTGGAGTTGTACTTCTGAGATTATGTACGCAAGAACAAAAAACACCGTGTATTGAATAAAACTAGTTTTAATCACAACAACACTCGACCTGACGATAGCTCAGAGGGCTAAAGCGTTCTGTCTAACGCGTAGTGCGAGTGCATGTGGCATTAGAAATCAGTTTATCTATACCACAGTCAGTGATAGCACTGAAAATTTCATATAGACGCAATCGAACAAATAAAAACATAACAAATATTACATTATTCATCACTGACGATGGTTCAATACCAGAAACTGTGCAGTCTAATTCAGAAAAAAAAAATTGAAAATTTGCAATGTAGGTACGATTTTTAGAAAATACACTCATTCTTCTCTACCACGCCTTCCACAATTAAATTAAATAAAATTGCATATTAATTATAGTATTAACTGCAATTGTCTGAAAAAGACGTTAAAATTCTAACTCAAATAAAGTGATAGTTGTTGGTTTGTGATACACTTATGCTTCTCCGTGTATATATAAAACTCTGTAGCAAATTACAAAATTCATTCAACAAAACCAATATAAATGCTTGTGGCTCCTTAAATAGGTTTGGAAATACAATTCGCTTTAAAAGAAATAACAATTCTTGAAAAGTAACAAAAAGCAACAATGGCAAATATCTAAATTTAAATACAACATGATCGTAAATTGACATTTTTATTTGTTCTACATGACTTTCAAAATAAAGAAATGTACAGATGCTATACTTAAATACATTACTACCATGTAGACGTCACTACCCAATGTGTAATAATTCGTGTGTTGCATTTTATGCACTAAAAATTGGAGTTTAAATCGATTAATTATACGAACTGAATAAAAATATATTTTCTCGCATATAACAGCAATGAATTATGATTGATATACACTCTAATTAATTTCTGTTGAAATTTACCCAACTTATAGTAGGAAACTACCTTCTTCTTCTTCCTTTCCGCTTAACTCCCAGTGGAGCATAGGGCCTCTACAAAATTTCTCCAAGATATTCTGTCATTCACTAGTAGTTTTAACTCGTTCCAGCTTCTTCGCTCTGTGTTAAATATCTTTGAGCAAGCTTCTTTTCCAGGTATTCTTTGGCCGACCTCTTCTTCTGTTGCCTTGTGGGTTCCAATCTAGTGCTTGACGGCTCATTTCATCAGGGTTATTCCTAAGCGTGTGACCGATCCATTTCCATTTTTTTCTCTTTATAATAATGGGAATGGGATCAATTTGGCATTTTTTATACAATTCTTCATTGCTTATGACATTTGGCCAAAAAATTTTCAGTATATAACGCAAGCAACGGTTTGTAAAGGCTCGCAGTTTGCAGTTCAGTGCTATTGTTGTCAGCCAGGTTTCGCAGCTGTAAAGCAAAACTGATATAATGTTTGACTTGAAAATATTTATCTAAGTTTTGACCGATATAATATTGGATTTCCAAATGTTTCGCAGCTGAAAGAACGCACTATTTGCCTTTCCAATTCTGTGTTCGATGTCTGATTAAGCACTTTCTTCTGATGAAACCATGCTTCCCAGATAGCAGAATTTATCACTAAATTCAACCGGTTCGTTGCCGATGAAAAAAGGGTTGTTGTTTGTGGCTCTTATTGTCATTACCAGTTTTCAGACCAACATTTGCAGAGTGGAAATCAAGATCATTAAGTTTTCATTGCATATCCGAATGCTTGGTGGACAAAAAACATATATCGTCAGCATAGTCTAAGTCCTCGAGATGACCGGTCAAAGTCCATTGGATGCCACGTCGATGATTAGCAAGTGTGTCATCCAATAGGACAATAGACATCCCTGCCTCACACCTGATTTCGGTAGGAATGGTTCTGAGAGCCGATTATTATGCAAAACTCTACATTGAAAGCCATCATACTGCGCTCTTATTAGGTTGATTAGCTTTGTTGGAATACCAGTGTTTTGTAAGAGATCCCATATTTTGCAACGGAAAATACTGTCAAATGCAGTAGTTTAGTCAACAAAGGTGATATATATATTACTCTGCCATTCTTCTGCTTGTTCAGCGATAATTCTCAATGTGTTTATATGGTCAACACATGATCTGTTAGCCCGGAAATCTGCTTGTTCCTTACGTAATTTATTTCCTATCGTGTCACTTATCCTATTGCGAAGAATTTTCGTAAGTATTTTGGATGGTATTAAAAGAAGTGAGATTCCCCTATAATTTTTACATTGAGAAAGGTCCCCTTTTTTTGGTATTTTTATAAGAATACCTTGAAGCCAGTCATCAGGTAATTTCTCTTCGCTCTATATTTCTTCAAAAAGTGAATGAAATAGCTGGGCTATTTTACGTGGGCAGCACTTGATAATTTCAGGTGAAGTACGCTCGAATCCAGGTGATTTGTTGTTTTTGAGTTTTCCAATAGCCATTTCAATTTCTTCCAGAGTTGGAGGACTGGTATTAAGTTGAACTAATGTTGAGCTGGACATATTATTGGAGTATACAGTCTGTGGTGGGATATTGTTAAGGGTTTCTTCGAAGTGCATCCGCCATCGAATTATTTGATCGTCTACGTTAGTTAAAAGAGTTCCATCTTTGGATGTGATAGGGCGGTCAGGAAACTATAATAATTGAATAGTTGAATTTAGTTGATAACAGTGGCATGTAATGCCAAAAAATCTTAGGAATTTTTTCAGATTTTATGAATCATTAAATTTTTATATTTTTTGCGCTTGTGATTTAATTCACACAGTTCCAGCCTACTAACAAAATATTCGTCTTACAAAATTTTAGTTTAGCGGTGACTTTTATGACATTTAATGTAAATTATATCAGAAATTATTATATCAGAAATAGACGAAATATGGGCGAGAAATACAATTTTTTAAAAAATGTCCTTAAAACATTAAAAAACTAAAACGAAATCATTTTTCTTTTCCTTTTTCACATGACATTTGACCAATAAGTACTCTCAGAACATTTTGTCGTTTAAAACTACTAAACTAAACTACTATTATTTTAACATTACTAATGAATTTTTCATTTTTTTAACTATTAAAAAACTAATTCAAAATCCGTAAAAATAAGAGATTTTATTTTATTTTTACTAACACGAAAATCAATAAAGAATTTAAAAAAAACTCCCAAATCCGTAAAAATAAAAATAGTGTTGTCACTTCTGAGTATAATATACAATAACAGAAAAAGCTAAAAGGAAAGAAAACTGCAATTTAGCTGCATTACATTCGGGGCCATACTTGGGTGTGATCGCTAAACGGTCATGACTTGGTATTGTTACGTTTGTAATAAAAGAAGAGCGCAGGTTTGATTCTTACAGCCGCAGTTTGTTGAAAAATGTATCATATAGAGACAATCTGACAAATGTAAGACACAAATAATAATACAATTTAAAAATGGAAAATCACTGCTTACACCTGTCCATAAAAAGAGGCAGAAACTAGTCTAGTCTAATTTAAAAATTAGTAGTGTTTATGATTTTTAGAGAAAAACGTTTATTCTTCTTCTTAACCTCAACATTTCTAAATTAAATTTGTCCAATACTTATTAATTAAAAATTAATTGCGGCTGTCTATATTGACTCCCAAATTATTAAAAACAACAGTTTTTCTTTTGCTATCGTCAACTTTTTGTTTCAAATAAAATTTTTGTGTAAAAAGAAACTTTTTAAAGAAAATAATAACTGGTACAGAAAAATAGCATTTATATGCAGTTTTTTTTTTTTTGTTTTAATAAATGGCAAAATAAGTTAAAAAAAATATTTCTTTGATAATTCGCTAATTAATAAGTTTAAAAAAATGTATACTTTAGTGTAATATTCATTAAAAACAAAGTTTACTGATTTTTTACTTTTTAAATAAACTACACTCAGTTACTCTTAAAATATTGTAAGTGTATATAAATTGCATGATAATGGAAGTTGATATTAATTTAAAGGTATTATAAAAGCTTATCTAGAAAAATTCTATTTGACTTTGCCTATAAGTAAAGAGTTTTAAATTTAAAATCTTTTTAATTTTAACATTTAAGGTTTTCTTAAAACATAGCACAAGAAAATAAAAAAAATTTTATTTTCCATAAAATCACTCTTTTTGTATTTTCCATAACCTCATTTTTTGATAAAAATCCATCTCAGAAAAATTTCTTAAAAATCTTTTGGACCATAAGCTTTCATATTCCGCTTTCTAAGCTGCAAAATAAAAGATTTTTGATAAAACACTCTAATGATCATGTTTCAGGATTTTAAAATATTATAACTAGTCTTTCAGCAACATCGCAAATAACAGTCCGTGGTTAACATTTTTTTGCCTCCGAAATAAAATTTGAGTTTAACTATTGCCTTATATTTACCGGGACTCTCAATAATTGGGCCTTATCAGTTTTATGTTCATATTAAGAAATACTTATATTTAATAAAAAATTAGTAAATTAGAGATTTTTACCATTAAAAACGATTTAATGTTTTTTGTAAAATTTTTTTAATACGATAATATCGATGTTTTGACAATACCGATTCCGAAAAAAATACAGTTCCGATACCAAAACCAAAATAAACTAAAAATCTTTACTAAACCCGTTATATGATTCGGTTACTAACCATGTTTACAAAAAGTTTAGTACATTGTAAAGTATTATCACGCATAGAAGCTTTTGCTGGATCCGTCACTGATCATGATTGAACTTTTTCTCATCAGAAAAAATTTGTGTTTAGACAGTCCCATCAGCAACAGCGATTATTGACTAACCTTTCTCCAGTTGGCTTGTAAATTCCTTTAAGCGGATCTAAGTCGAACAGTTTTGTGGAGTGATAAAAACCTTGACAAAGACATCAGCTTTTGGAGAGAAATTCTCTGGCAATCCTTTAAGAGCGCACCTATGGTTGATTTGGACACATTTACATTACATTCATCTATTATCTGATTGAGACTTTTCATTGTGTTGTAGGCACAGTTGATTATTTGACTCCGGTCCTTATCAGAAAAATCATTTTCGGGCCGCCTGTTTTATTTTGACAATAAGCACTCGGATTATTTGCAAAATTTGTGACAACCATATGTGAACGGTATATTTTTCGAGCAATTTCCCAAAAATTTAAGTCACTTTTTATATTGGCTGAAATTGGTTCATTTTCAAAATCACTTAGATCTGAACCATGCGGCATTATATTGCAAATTGATTAAAATAGCATAAAATGTTTCTCTTAGATCAATTAAGTAATCTCTTAAATTTTACACAATAAGAGATTAGTTATGACACAGTTATAAGTTTTAAAAAATGTTTGTAATATTAGAAAATATATCAAAAATCATTTGTACTTATAGTTATGCAACGCATTGCATACGATACATCAAAAGACCAAACACTTTGGCAATAACAAAAACTTCTGAGAAATCAGCTTTGGAGTAATGGTAATTATTGAAATAAATTTCGATATATTTGCAGTTACATAAAATTAAAAGGGTAAAAGATGTACCGCCATGTAGATATGATTTTACTTTAGACATTATTCAAAAAGGAGGTAATTTGCCGATCTGTGGTGCATCCTGTGTTTCTCCGCCACTACCTTGACGACATTTTTGTGGTAGCCCTGACCCTTCTGAGTAATCTCCCAGTAGTTTAGACGTAATCAATTTAACAACTAACTGATTTAATTACCAACAATCTGATTTAATTCTGTTAAACTGAATAAAAACCACAAAACTCCGCGTTAATTTCTTTTTAAAATATATTTTTTGACGGACTTTTATATAAACAATTGTAGTTCATACAATTGTTTATATAAAAGTAATAATAAGAAACTTTAATTAATAAATTTTCTACCAAAAATAAATAAAATTGGTAAAAATTGGTAAAAATTTTTGTTTGAGAAATTAGAGTTATGTTAACGTTTTTTTAGGTTTAATGGTTTCTAACTAAAAACCAATTGTTTTCAACGAATTTTATTTAAGCTGAAAATTATAATGACTTCTGTTAAATTAGAAACTTATTTTGCTGATGTTTTTACTGAAGTAACACTTTGAGTGTACCTACCTACATCTGTCTTTGTGTAAAACATGTCTTAAAAAAATGCATTCAAAAAGAAATAAAAAATAGTGTAACTAATAAAAAAAATAAAAAACTCAAATGCAAATAAACAAATATTTGTCAAGACCCTTGCAAATTTGTTTTACAATTTTTACCATACATTTACATACGACTCCTTTGTTAAGTATTTGTTACATTTGCGAGTACAAGAGGATTTTTGACTTTTTTTACAATTCTTTATATGCAGAATCTATTTTGTATAATGTATGTGTAATATAGCTGAAACATTTGTATTTACATATCCCAGTGTAAAAATGATTATGATATATCATTACTTTTCTCACTACCAGTAATGACTCCAGCTTACTCTCTGCTTTACACAAATACTAGGGACTTACTGATAACTTGTTAATTTTTCAATTATTTTAATACAAAAAACACCGCGTTAGTCATAAGCACTTATTTTGATCATTATTTTAAATATAAAGTAATGATCTAGAATTTTTTTTTAAACTCTAGTAAGGTCATATATAAATATATGTATGCATAGTTGAGGGACATTTGGACTGTCCCCAAATTTTTCGCGCCTTTTCATACATCTAGCGTATTAGATGAGGACAATTTTTTCCTTACACCGCATATTTCGGCGACAATTTTGGGCGTGTCCCTAAAGTATGCGCTGTACATACATATATATATATATATATATATATATATATATATATATTCCCGTCGTTCCTATAAGGAGCATAGGGCTCCTTATAGGAACAAATTAAACTAAATACTTAGTTTAATTTGTTTGTAAGCTGAAAAATAATGACATTTCGAGCTAGCAAGTCATTTATGTTTTTATTTATCAAGTATAACAGGTCGAGATAGCTCAGGTGGTGGAGCGGTTGACTGACAAGGCCGGGGGTTCGAATCCCGTGGCACATTTTGTTAAAACAAAATTTATTTTTTATTAAATTTTGTTTCTTTTTCAAAATATATTCGTAGACTCATTATTTTTGTCCATACTGCTAAGCATATAGGTAACCACATATATTTCTACTTTTCGTAAGTTGGTAAGTAATGATATGCCATTAGTTTGGGAGACATCACCATATAAAAGTAGTGAGATTTGAAATGACAATTGTAATTACTTGACACCGCTGTTAAGGCACTTTAACAAGTGGTACAAGTGCTTTCCCAATCCCAAAATAATAACGTCATTATCATTCGTATGTTTAAAAAGCGTCGGACAAGCACTGGGGAACCATAATTTTCAACGTTGGAAAAATGTTGGTAAAACCATGAAATAGGTAGTCTAAAAATAGATTTTCAAAAATAAAATTAAAAAGACCATTTATAATATTTTTGGTAGCGCCGGGATTTGATACCTGGTCGCCAGATTGGCAGCCTATAGCTCTACATACTGAGCTAATGAGACAGTGAATAATAACTGCTGGCTATCAGGAAATGTAACAACACTGTCATAAGGTTTGGTGAAATCAACTTGCCAAGGATCGGAAAACAAAAAAAAAAATAAATAAAAAAAAAAAAGGTGGTCATATAAAAGCTCTTTCAGAAACAAAAATTTAATATAAAAAATATTAAAAAGTAAAAACTAATAAAAAAAAATGTATGCCTGGAACCAGGAAAATTCTGACTACAAACTCATTTAAACAAAGCAGCATAATATTTATAAAATAAATGCTCTACCAGTATTTGGAAACGCTGATAAATCTTAGGACCCTTCACCAGCGTTTCTACTTTCTACCAGTAATATATTTACAATTCCTCGGTTAGCCAGTGGTATGCCTGTGCTTGAATTTTTGTACCATAAGAAGTTTCTGACTGGGTACTTATATAACCACATATATGGTAACGCTTTTCTACACTGGGATGTTAATATAACAATACCTAAACTTATTTCTATGTGTATTTAGGTATTAAATAAAACTAAAAGTCAAAAATTTCCAATAAAAATTTTTAAATTTTAAAAGAAACGGTTTTAAATTTAACAAATGATTCACTAACGGAGCGGGTGTTCTTATTCAAATTATCTTGTTACTTTAAAATGTTGTTGCCTTAGGGTGATGGTGTCCTAGGTCGCTGGACCTTCTCTAAAGACATATTCCGGTGATATGTTCGTATAAATATTAGATTAAACCTGTTTTTAAAAACATTGCGAATAAAGAATAAGACTTGTTCAGTTCTTGTTAAGTTATACATCTCCTTTTTATCGGTCAGGGGACCAGTTCATTAAATATAATTGACATCATTTAACCCACATCAATGGCAAATTATACTAGTTCCATAATATGTCCTACTTCAACCAGTCCCAGGATATGTCCTTTAAAGGCACTTTACTAATCATTGCCCGTAGACATGTAAAAGAATCAAAAGTTATAACTTTTTTGTTTTACACAGTGTTATTGACAAGTGAAAATTATATGTGATTAAATACGAAATTATACAAAAGACTATTAGGAATATAAATGACGTCAAAAAACAACTATAATAATAAAATTAGTTTTTTGGATCATGTGAACGTAAAGTGAATGTTTAAATGGCATTTAATAATCTTCAGTAATATAAAATAATGTTTAGTAAACTAATAAATCGATTGTTTTGAATTTTCGTCCACTCTACTTCGCATAGCGAAAGAGTCCTACATGTTATATGCTATATATGTATGCTCTCCAAAACAAAGTAACATGTTACACAATCAGTCGCGGATCCAGGAAAAGGATTTTAGTTCATTTTTTTTTTTTATCTATTTTACATTTTTGTATTGAAAAATATCATTTACATTTTTGTATTGAAAAAGTTCAATTTCAAGGCTAATATCAAATTTTAAATGAACGTTACGGAAATGTTGAGATTAAATGGTGAATCAATTTATGCACTAAACGCTAAAATAAACCATTTTTTTTTTGTCGCTGAAATGGATTTTATCTACAAAATTAGTTTTTATTTTATATATTTTTCACTTGTGCTTTGATTTCATAAAACTGGATAAATCCCAACTACAAAAAAAATTATTCGGCGTACAAATTATTAGTTTAAGCGATGTTCTTAAGAATTTTCCAAATTTAAGTTTTAATATATTCAGAAATAGACAAAACATGGGCTTGAAATAATAATTGCTTGGGAGATCTTTAAAATACTTTTCCTTCAAGTGACACTCGTAGGAATAAATCGGAACAAACAACACAATTTGATGGAATTAAATAACAAGACCTGCGTTAATATTTATGGCCCATATTTTTATTTTATGCACAAAATTTTATATTTAAACCCCTGACTGCTTTACGTTTTATGTAGTTTTTTTTTCACCGTTTCTTACAGTTTTAGCGAATATGAACTCTTAATGAACAATTGATCAGAATAAATGTTAATTCTTTAAAAAGAAGCAATTAATGGGAAATATTTTGATAAAAAAAAAAATTATTTGCATATTATTTTAAATGCAGAAACGCCAAACTTTAAATACATTTTTCTCAAAATCTGTACCATTGATCAAAAAATTAAGTACACCGTTAGAATCTGAAAATGAATGAACAGATATTTATTAATTTTAAAAAAAGTAACATTTTGTCCTACTGTGGTATTGTTTAGAGTTTAATTTATTTATTACCTTGCTTCTAATTTTGGGAAACTAAGGCTAGTTTTATTATCAAAAACATTAAAGGAAATTACAAAGTTGCTACTATTTTAAACTTTTGAATGTAAATGTGATACAGAATCAAAAATGTATTGTTAGGTCCACCCAATACTTATCATGAGTTTCTTTTTTGCAGATATTTTTCAATTTGTTCATAAATATAAAGTAGCAATATCTTTGCTGTTAAACTGTAGAATTAGTTAAGGAATTTTTGATCTTCAAAGATTAGTAACGTCATGATGCGTGTTAGGAAAAGACCTTAGCTAAGAACACAAGAATGGAACAAAATTGATGATTAATTGGATTTTTTTTCTGTTAAAGCTCTGCCTATTCTAGAGGCCCTAGCTTATCTAAAACTTCGGTACTTTGCTTTATTTTTGTATATACAGGGTGTCTGGTGGCAAATTTATATTTTGAAATACCATTATTTCAAAAAGTAATAAACGGTGCGGAGGGAGGATGACGCCGTTGGAATTATCGATTGTCCGGATTCGTCAGTCACGATGTCGCAGTGGTCGAGTGAGCATCGCGAGTTCGCTGTGGAGACATTTTTTAAGAGTAATGATTCTTACGTAATTGCTCGTCGACAATTTTGTTCAAAGTTCGGTATTCGGCGAATACGTGATGGACCGAGTGGATCCCATGTTTTTTTTTTTATGGGGTTACCTCAAAAAGAGGGTTTATTATGACAATCCCCAATGTCTTGTGGCTTCGAAGGAAAATATTCGTCGAGAAATCAGTTCAATTGAACAAAATTTACTGCAGCGTGTGGCGCAGAACACAAGGCTCCGTTTTGAACAGCGTGGTAAACTCGACGGAAGACATCTGGATGACATACTCATTAAAAAATAAAATCCGCGTTTCCATTCTAAGGTTCAATGCTTGTAATAAAACTTTGTGTCAATTATTACGATTTTTATTTAAGTTTGAAAATATAAATCTGCTACCAGACACCCTGTATAAGTAGGCTGAAAGCTCTTTATAAATAAATAAAGCTCTTTATAAAAATTATTTGTTTTTATTAATAAAATAGCTTCAAGCGTAACTTTATTTTATGCTAAACATTTTCTTCTACTATTATTTTTTTCCAAGGTAAACATCCTTCATATTGTAAACGAAAAACAGAAAATTTTAGCCTGATGCTGTTTTAGTTTCTCTTTTACCATCGTCATCATCTTCTTATTTTTCATTTAAAAACAACTTAAATAGTTAGAAGGAATGTGTTTGTGTATATTTATTTATATTTTCTTTTTATTGTCAACCACATAATTTTTCTTTGTGTTGCTGGTGTCGCCTTAAACAATGCCTTAATGTGGCTATAAACTACAGTTTCAACTACTAAAGGGTCCGAAAAATAACTTTTTTTTTTTTAACTCCTGAACCAATTGGACTTTGGATGGCGTCATACCAAGGTCTTTATGCAAAATTCGTCGCAATGATGTCTCCGAAATGTTCAATTGTTGAGAACGACGGTAAATTGATGTTGATGGCGCTTCACGCACACTTTCTGCCACAGCAGCAATATTCTCGGTTTTTGGCTTTTCACGCTTTGGTTTATCGGTGAGGATGTCAGTTTCTTTCTCTTTTTTCACAAGATAACGAACATACGGACCATATTCGTTCAGCGGAAGGATAAATATAATTATCTGTCAAATCAGATATGAGCTAAGGGTTACCATTCACGAAATAAGCACTAGTTGAAAAAAAAAACGTTAGATGGCGGACCCTTTACATACACACTTAAACGTTAGTAAGTATTTACATGCGTATTAATAAAAAAATCTGATTTCAGATTCCAAACATATTTCAGTTAAAAAACATTTTAAGTCTTAAAAAGCTTTGTTAAAAATTAGTTTTCATAATCAGTATTTTAAGTAATAAATGTTCTAAGGCTTTTTTTTAAAACTCGAAGTTGGCAGCACTTGTCACACTTTGTCACTTGTATCGTATTCATGCTAAGCAATAATTATTAATTCATAGGGTACTCGTATTTATAATTTATTTTTTTGTAGTGTTCGATAAATATTTTGTTTTTATAAAATAAAAAAATTTTAATAAAAGTGTAATTTAAATGATGATTTAACTGCAGATAAAAAAGTATTCAAATAACTAGTTTTATTAAAGTTTATTTCTTCTGAATGTTTACAAAGCTATTCAAATTACTCGGGTTTGGTTTTGTTCGAGTAAACGATAACTCTATTACTCGACTTATTCGATTAATCGAGTAAGGTTTTAACATTACTCGAGTAACTCGAATAATTAAATTTCATTAATTTTGCATTAAAAATACATAGTAACACACAAAATAAATACAAAATGTATTTTATCAAAATTATAAATACTATATAGGTAAAGACCACTGCAAATGTAGTTGAAAACAAATGAAATTTCATTTAAAGAAAGGACGACTTACATTACAGAATTCAACTAACATTGTCATTTCTTTTTAATGTTCACAAAATGACTAACAATTGTAGTAAAAATGAACCACATGGTAGTAAAAAATAAACAAACATTTATTTTTTTATTTTTTTTTTCAATAACAAAAAACGACTGTAAAAAGTGAATGTGAAATCATAAAACAGTCATTTGATGTGGGTTGTTTTTTTAAATGAACTACAAGGTTAGTAAAAAATTTAATTTGTATCTACAACTGACATTTACATTAAAAAATAAAGAAACTGTATTACAACCCAAACAACTACATATTTTTAAAGCAGAAGTTCCCTGAGTGTGTACGTATAAAAGTTTTCTTTATGTTTCTTATATATATTCTTATATGCTTTAAAGTTTGGAAGGCAGATTTTTTATCGTTTTTTTTTTTTTTTTTGTAAAATAAAAGATATTTAATTTCCCGTGCAAAAATGAGCTCTTCTGACCGGATCAGTTATATGATAAGATCTAATTAAATCTCCAAACGGAGACAAATGTAAGATCTAATTAGATCTGATCGAAGCTGGTTAGATCTGATATTTTTATATATGGAAAGGTTCATTCATTTTTAAAATGCTCTTGATCAATAATTAAAAATCGCATATTTTATTTTATTTTATTTAAGTCTATGGAAATTCAATCCTTACAGACTAATATGATAACAAAAATAATAATAATTAATGTAAAACAGAAACAAATTTGAATTAATATATTTACAAAAATTTGATTTATTTATTAAAGAAAAGAATAATGTCTCTTTTTACTGTCTCCAAACTCTTTTGAAAATCGGTGATATGATAGCATAGTTTGTGCGAAAATATTTAACGACAAGGAATTGATAATATCTTGATGAATGATGAGGAGTATTAATATTGATTTTACTTATAAGGAAATCAGAATGCAAATCACCTCTAATCAAGTTTAGCAAAAATGTTACATTTAGCATTTTACGACGACTTTGAAGTGTAGGAAGCTTTATAAGAGCAAGACGACTTTTATAAGATGGTAGTTGTATAGCAGGATTCCAGCCAAGTCCACGAAGGCGAAATATAAGAAATTGCTTTTGAACGGATTCAATGGAATTAGAATGCACATTGTATAAAGGATCCCATACAACAGATCCATATTCAAGGATTGGCCTGACTAGTGTAGTAAATAGCTGCTTTGTTGTGTAAGGATCGGAAAACTCTTTTGCCCAGCGTTTGATAAATCCCAGCACACCTGTTGCTTTATTGATTGTCTTTGAAATATGATTTCGAAAATCTAAGCGTCTGTCCAACAAAACACCAAGATCATTAAATGTATTAACCATCTCCAGTCGTATTTTAATTTTAATATATTTGTTTAAAAGCTTGGGAGCAAATAAATGGATAACAACTACAACGCGAATTAAGTTCAATTCGAATATTGCAAAAATATTAACAAAATCGAATAGTTTTGTGATTGTAGAGTTTTGTTTTTTTTTTGTTGCATATTTGGATATTTGAAAATTTAGCATAATTCCTAAAAATCAGAAATTTTGTAATAAAATATTTGTTGCAGTTTCATAAACTTGCCCTTCAGTAAAGTATAGTAAAGTCTGTAACAGGTCAAGCACATTTTAAAAATATAATTGCTGAAGTGTGATATTTTCGGCATTGGTCTCGATGCGGAACGATTTTTCTCCAAAATGATCGATGAAAAAAAAAATATTAGTACATACTTACCAATATCGTGATGCGACATACAAAAGTTATACCCCTACTAAAAAGATAACAACCACATCGCTTTATAGTTCAGAGAAAGAAAAAAAATCTTTATACGAAAAAATGCTAAACAATTTTAATACTTTTTTATAATATATAAACTGAAATAGAACATATTTTGATTTACTCGATTAACTAGATTAATCGACTAAAATTTTTAGAGTTATTCGTCACTCGAAATAGGTCATAGTTGCTTACTTGAACAATTGCTTAATTAAAATTCGTCGATTAGTCGAGTAACTGTTAACCGATTAAATACCCAATATATTGCACACCTCTAGTTCATTTAACATTACTTTGAACTAAAAACATGTAATTTTTTTTTAATAACAATTGTTATTACTAATTCTTTTGATCAAATATAGCGTATACTTTATTTATTAAAAAATCAACGAATTTCTTTTGATTGAGTTTGGTTGAGTTTACATTGTTCGCAATAATGTTCAAAATGAAGATAAACATAAATCAAAAATCTCATCTTAAAATAGGTTTAAACAAGGGCCGAACCGATTTTTAAAATCCTCTATTTACACAAGGTTTAAAATAGCTATTTAAAGTTAATATTCGTTTATTAATACAATTTTATCGAAATTTTCTTAACAATGATTTTAAATGCTGTTTAACATTTTTATGAATACCGCGGTTGGAATATAAATAAAGGGACCTTTTAATTTTTGCTCCGTATGGTTGTTTTGAAACTCTTTTTTGTGTTTATTTCTATAGAAGTTTTTAATATAAAAAAAACGAACAAAAATAGGAAGAACAACCACGGCATTTTGTTACATTGTTTTTAATAAATAACAATTTAAAAAAGTTGTTCTTCTGTTTATATGGGTGTATGTGAGATATGTATGTATTTTATACATCTTTGAATTCCGCTGACTGCATTCACACTTACAAAAGCATTAAGTACGCAACAAAAAAAAAAAATGTATATGGAGTTTTATGACGTCATATCAATTTGTATGTGACGCCGTATGTAATCTTATTAAATTCCATCCGAAATATGGGCCCATATATAATTGTATCTATTTTTATGAGTTTATATCTAATATAATGCAACTAGATAAATATCTAGTACAAGTTTTTCCGAACTATTTCCCGATAGATAAGATTTTAAAATATTGTATCAGTTTTGTATCTAACTGTATCAGTTTATATCTAAACTGATACAAATATATATCTTATATATAAAATTCTTGTGTCACAATGTTCGTTCCCGTTCTCCTCCGAAACGGCTTGACCGATTCTCATGAAATTTTATGCGCATATTGAGTAGGTCTGAGAATCGGCCAACATCTAAAAATGGGCGTGATCGGACCAGTGGGCGTGTCAGCTCCCATACAAAGTAAATATTTAATATCATATATCTACAGTACTATAATAGCCATAGTCTTAGAAATTTGTGCACGTTGATTATTTGCTAGTGCGAATAGTCATGGGAAAAATGGGCGTGATCGGACCAGTCGGCGTGTCAGCTCCCATACAAAGTAAATATTTAATATCATATATATATACAGTACTATAATAGCCATAGTCTTAGGAATTTGAGCACGTTGATTATTTGTCAATGTGAATAGTCATGGGAAAAATGGGCGTGATCGGACCAGTGGGCGTGTCAGCTCCCATACAAAGTAAATATTTAATATCATATATCTACAGTTCTATAATAGCCAGAGTCTTACAAATTTGTGCACGTTGATTATTTGTTAACGTGAATAGTCATGGGAAAAATGGGCGTGATCGGACCAGTGGGAGTGTCAGCTCCCATACAAAGTAAATATTTAATATCATATATATACAGTACTATAACAGCCATAGTCTTAGAAATGTGTGCTCGTTGATTATTTGTTAATGTGAATAGTCGCGGAAAAAATGGGCGTGATCGGACCAGTGGGCGTGTCAGCTCCCATACAAAGTAAATATTTAATATCATATATCTACAGTTCTATAATAGCCAGAGTCTTAGAAATTTGTGCACGTTGATTATTTGTTAATGTGAATAGTCATGGGAAAAATGGGCGTGATCGGACCAGTGGGCGTGCCAGCTCCCATACAAAGTAAATATTTAATATCATATATCTACAGTTCTATAATAGCCAGAGTCTTAGAAATTTGTGCACATTGATTATAATATGAATAGTCATGGGAAAATTGGGCGGGATCATACCAGTGGGCGTGACAGCTCCCATAAAAAGTGATTATTTAGCTCATATACAAAATTAATAGTAATATTAAATATCTAGGGTTCTATATTAGCTATATAGCCTTCATATTTTGTACGAGTCCATCAATTACAAATATAAGGAGTTGAACTGAAAATGGGCGGAATGGGATAAATAGGCGTGGTACCAAAAGCAAAAAACAAATAAGCATTAAAATAAATTATCACATTCAAGACTTTTTGCAAGGTTATTTAATAATGTTGTTCAAAAATTGTTTTAGCGTTCCTCATAGTCCTAGAATAAAGGCGATAGAAGAACAAAGAGGAGTTGGGCTTCCCATGAAATTACAAATTTTAAAATGATTTACTAATGTGAATTTATTTTTTTAATTATATATTTGCGTAAAAAAATTTTCTTGATTTAAAGAATTAATTACAATTAAAATTTGAAGGCAAAACAAAGTTTGCCGGGTCAGCTAGTAATTATATAAAATCCAGGTATCTTTGGATCTGGATTGTGACCTGCTATAATTGTATATGAATGTATGTTAACTTATAAATCTTAATATAATTAGCTCCGAAATTGCCCTAAATGGTACATTTTTGTATATGATTGTATATACACAATTTCATAAAAATGCAAGTTCATCCGAAAAAACATAATTTTTATTTTTAATAAAAATTATATCAAACTTGTAAATATTTCGCTTCAAACTAAATGATGCTGTGGTGGACCAAAACGAATCTATGGAAATTTTATGATGGTTTTTGCTATAATATGCCCAGCATTGGCAAACTTTTAAACTCTCTTTTGTCCCAAAATTCTAAAACTACACTACGAAGGGCGCGGGTAGTAACTATAAATACCCCAAACAAAATGTTTTGTTTTTATGCATAAATAATTATCCAATACCTATCGTTTGAGTAACTTATGAAATTCCCAAGTTTTTTTTAATTCGGGAGAGACTAATATACGAGGACGGATCAATAAGTCCGTGGCTTTTCGAATTTCCCTCGTAGTTATATGGAATACATCACTGCTTTCATCAAGTACCACCTGTTAATAGACTACTGTCAAAATTTGAGCAAGTTCCGTCATTTACTTTGCGTTTAACAGCTGTTCAACACATTCAACCTCGTGGATTTTTTAAACATGGAAAAAAGTGAATTTCTGTATTTGGTAAAAAAATGGGTTAATGTGAATTAATGTACAAAGGTTTGTATACTTTCAACTGATTTTTATTCCTTAAATCAAAACATTAAAAAACTTTCTATGGCAAAATATTTCAGTTGTATCAAACGGAAAATTTATTCAGTTTATCGTCCTATTTGCTACAATTGCGAATAATGCATTTTAATAGCAAAAATGTAAATTTTTGTATTTATTGTTTAAAACAAGTGTTAACGCGTAAAAAGAGAAAATATTATATACCATAGCACACGGTACGTATGAGTTATTTTAATAATATAAAATATCAATTATACGCCTTAGGTGATGAATTGAGATTAATTGTTTTGAACTAGCGACCAAAAGTAAAAGAGTGTAAGTGGAAATCCGACCATGTAGGGATACTTTTCTACCATTTTAATAATATTTTAACTGTGTAGGGGTAAATTTAAATTTTTAACTGTATGCACACACTGTAGTGTAAACTAGACACCGTTGTTTATATTCGATATATTTATCGATGTACTTAAAGATGATTTTTCTTGATGAGTGGTGTTACCTGTCCACTTTAAACAAAATGATTGGTCCACAGCGTCAATATAAAATAGATAAAAAGATGTATTTTTCAATCAACGATGCAGAAGATGAAATCGGTTTTCTTATGAAGACGAATCCGCAAATTCAAAAAAAAAAATTTCTCTGATTCTGCTCCGTTGTAGTGGGTGAGTTAATAGTTTAATCTGTAGTTTCTTTCTACTGACAGCTTCTTAAATACAGACATTTTATGTTTATCACTTTTAGCACTTTAATTTATTTGATGGCTGATCTTCTGTATGTTCATTCATATTTTCGCTTTTAGTCATTGGTACTGTGGAAACAACCGCACTGATAGAATTATATTTCTTCACTTCAGTAATGAATTTCTTCATAGCTTGAATGGAAATTGTCACTGCAACTCGTCCATAGAAACTTTTCATAGAATCTATGAAATAGGTTTAATTAAAGTCAATGTTAATACAATTTTTGTAGAACTGCTGAAAATCTTCATTGAACTAGTGAATTATTCAGACAACGAAACGATTTTTTAATATTAATATTAAGAATTTCCTTTTTTAATATTTCCTTTTTTAATATTAAGAAGCTTTTTGAATTAATAAATCTCTTCATGAATGTTTTGAATAGTGCATTGGAACTAAGTCAATGAACCGCTTCCCGGGTAAAAATAGTTATATCTAGTCATATATAATCGCCCATGTGCTTAATATCGAGTCGCTTTCAAAAAGCAAACTTTTTTGAAAACGAGTCATGTAGAAATTGGTGTTCCTAAAAACGTTCGTTTTGATATATTCGAAGTTTTGTTCAAAAAAAAAAAAAATATATATAAATGTCAGATGCTTGTAAACGTAATTTTAAAAATAATTTCAAAAAATTGAATTTAATTTTAAAAATTTTAAAAATACATGAAATATTCGTGTATGTGCCAGAAAACGAAACCGCACAAGTAAAACGAGTTTACAAGATTAGGTGTGCCAGATTCCGATATCGCAATTTTTTTGCTCGTCTTAAATCGAGCAGTTGTACCTTGTCGAAAGTAAATAGAATGTGGTTTTTTTCTTAGAAAGGTTTGTTAAATAATAAAACAACAATTAGTATTAAAAATTTGAAATGTTTTTTATTTATTTTAAGTCAAAAAGAAATCATTTTATAACTTTTTTAGTTTAAAATAAAAAATAAAAATAATGTTTTCAAATTTCATATATGTATTTTTAAAAGATTTTTTTTTGATAAAACACAAGAGATGCTTAAAATTATGTTTTTAAGCTTTTGACATGTAATTTTTTTTTTGGAATATACAAAAACTTAGAATATACAAAAACGAGCGTTTTTAAGAACACCGATTTCCACATGATGCGATTTCAAAAAATTTTGCGTTTTGAAAACGGCTCGAAAGCCAGCACATAGACAATTAAGAGATTTTTAAGAGATTTGTAAAAGTCTTGTTTTAAATTAATAACATGAATTAAAAATAAAAAAATAAGTCTTTGAAATAATTTCATAGCTCTAAAGAATATTTTCGTTTAATTTATGAAGAGTTAATTTAAGAAATCGATTGAAATTTTTTATGAAACTATGAAATTTTAAGAAAAAAAAGTTTAAGAAAAATGTCTTAATATTAATAAAAATTCTTGGATATAATGAAATTCATCATAGAATCTACGAAAAAAATTCTATGAAATTGTTTCGTTAATATCATGAATGATAATTTTATCAGCAGCCAGCTGTGATTGCGTGGGTCCATAACCGAGATTCTAATTACTCTTCATACTCGAAGGATTTTGTTAAAACTGCACACAGAGAAAAATTTTGCCATTTGCCAACTGAAATTAAGATTCGGTTACTACGCAAAAAATCGGTTTCTACAACTAAATATTGGTTTTCACAACAAAATGCGGTTAATGCAATTAAATTTTAGTAGCAACACCTAAAATTATCAGAAACCAGATTTCATTACCGTTGCAATAATCGAATTTCTTGGTTGTTACCACCAAAATACAGTTTTCAATTCGGTTGGCATTTTATTTCTCTGTGTAAGATCACTAGGGCAAGAACTATCATGTAACTAAAAAATAAAAATAAGCTCTTAAAATATGCAGTAAATAATACAAATATGCGCTTAAAATATGCATTTTAATCTAAATTTGCACAAAAAAACCAAATAATATGCACTCAAAATGCAAAAATATGCACGTACAATTTTCGAATTTTTAAATAACGATTGATTACTCGAGCTTGTTGCTCTAAAAGTGAAATATAATATAAATGTCTAACACACGAAATGTGCAAATACAAATGCTTTCTTTGGTTTATTTTTAATAAAAAAAAATACAAAGTATGCCATTAAATATGTATTTATAGCAAAATATGCAAAGATATCCATTTATTACAAAATATGCTAAAAAACGCAACAACAAATCAATGCCATTTTGTTGCAAAGTCTTTGATTCGAAAAAGTATTTGGTCAGAATCGATTTTGAGCTATTGACTAAAAACATGCTTTTGCATGAAATTCCTTGCCCTACTGATCATTTTTGCCAAATTGCGTCAAAATTTGGTACTTTTTTCCTTTAAATTTCTGTTGCAAACGTTGCTGCTCCTCCAACAATTTCAGCTGTAAATTTACTTGAGGTGTAGCATTCTGTTTCACACCTGTGTAGCAAACAACTAGGGTGTGGTTGTTGTTCACTTCGGTATCAAATGGCACATTTGCCCATTGAAACCGACGTTGTTGAAACAACACCTTGCGATTGCAAAAATGTTATGTCCAATTTCTGCTGCCTTCATACTTGCCATTTGCTGCGTCTATGCTGTGGATGTCGCAACGACGCTGCCTGCGGCTGCTTAAGTATGCCCAATGTATTAGCTATAGCGGGATTATTTCTAAAGAACCGTATTGCTACCATCTGTTGCTTCGTTATTGTTGGATTTACAACCCTCTCATCACTAACTTACAGTGGTAGTCATCAAATTAGCACACACATCACTCGTAATTTTTGTTTAAGTTAATTAAAAAAAAATATGGTTGAAATAAATATAATTGACAATGTTGCCGATGAAAAATAATTCTTTAAACAATTGTTGACAAGCGCAATGAGGTTCAAGTGATGTACTATAGTTAGTACGTTGTATTCAGTATATTAAAATAATAAAAATATTAAAAACTCTCTTAAAAAAATATTAATATATATTTTACGCTGGGTGGTCTAATTTGTAGACCATCACTGTATATCAGCAACTCCACTGTTTACCGCAACACAATCGTAATTATACCATTGATAACATTTGTCACATTATGCCATTTGATAATTTGCATTTTATTGCATTACATTTATCGCAATTAAATTCCGTTCATAAAATGTCTTTTCCAGCAATTTTATTATAACTATTTTTCTGCATGTATATTTGCACGACGCGAAGCAACTAAAGTTTATTTTATTTTTGGTTAATGTAAAAAATTCACTCTGAATTTATTTCATTTAAGACTAAAATCTTAAAATCAAACACTCGATTTCATCCACCGCTTCTGCTTTCAGCCAAATTTGGTATAGAAGATGTACATCATCTAACTATAACCTTGACCAAATGTACAGTAGTACAGCTAATCCCAGCATATCTTGAAATATCGCGTTTCAAAATATGAAAAATATTCGAAAATTTTAAAAAGGTAGTCGAATATAAACCTCCCTATCTTTCTAGCGGCTTAAACTACGAGAGTCATTGACAACTAATTTTAAAGCTACTTAAATTGTGGTTTGACTGGTACACACAAATTATTCACTTTCCACGGCAAAATGCACTGTTTTCAAAAACCTCAGCTCAAAATGCTGCATTTCAAATAACTGGTTTTTTAAAATAAAAAAAAATAAAAATATGTTAATTATAAATTACTTCCCTATGCCGTGTCTAAATCCCTATGTGGGGCTCTTACGGTATGCTGGATTATGAATAAAAATGTGAACAATTTAACTAAACTCAGAAATATGCAGGAGTACCACGTTGGGAATTGGTAACAGTATATGTATAAGAATAACACTCTACAATACATATATTGTTGGTGAATAATTCCTATGCCAGATGAATGTATTAGGTTTGTATAATAAAACCTTTAAAGGGGTTTGGTCCTGTGTAGCTGCAATCAAATTTTGTAGCCATTTAAAGTTTTTATTATTTTTGCCAACACAGCTTGAATAAGGCTCATTTTAACCCTACAACTGCATTTTTTTTTTTTTTTATGTTGAACCAACACTCAGGGGATGCCCCTACTAATGCATTGCATTGTGTTGATATCAGGAAAATAGGTTATGGGGAGGAGGAAAGAGGGCGTAGTGTTTGTGGACATTTGACTTGAATTTTTCTAAATTGTAATTTGCAGGGAAGACTTCCGCAGGGAGACAATTCCACATACGGCTAGTGCGACTGAAAAACGAGTTTTCTCTGTAATGCGTTGTGCGATTTGCCGGGCTATAGACAACAAACGGAGGAGATCTACTTGACAAGCGGGTAGTACGAACAGAGACCCGGTCCCTCGGGATGAGTCGGCTTATCTCAGCAGAACATTTCCCATGGTAATATCTATAGAACAAAGTCACACAACCCACATTCCGACGATGCTCCAACGAGTCAATAGAGTTCGAAACCCTACTGTCGTTGATAAGCATCAACGCTCTCCGTTGCACACGATCCAGAAGCCCCAAAATAGACTTTGAAGCACCTGCGCATATATGGGAGTTATATTCCATCTTCCGCCGGATGTAGGTGGTATAAATAGTAAGGAGATCAGATGGGGTGAAGTATTTCTTACACCGGTTTAGAAAACCAAGACACTTGAAAGCTTCTTTCGATACTTGAATAATGTGATCTGTCCAACGGACATCACACTGTATTCTCATGCCCAGAACATCAAGAGTATCTGAATCCTCAATAACGATCCCATCCATATACACAGATGACGTGGTTGAGTCCACAGACCTATGGGTCAACATACAACATTGAGTCTTACGAGCATTAAAATCGACCCTGTTCGAACGACCCCACTCTGAGATTGTCGAAAGGTCATGATTGAGTGTGTCATTCATAATCTGTCTTTTTCCCCCGACCTCCACAAGGCTTGGCCTACGATCGAAGGAAAAAGAATGACAAATGTTGCTGTCATCTGCAAAGGAGTAAATAGGATTGATAGTTCGACCAAGGAGGTCATTAAGAAAGATGAGAAAAAGAGATTTAGAAATAACAGAGCCCTGTGGTACCTCTGAACATAACTGAAACTCGTCGGATGAGACCCCATCTATAACAACACGTATAGTACGATCTCTGAGAAAACTCGAGAGAAATCATTACCTACACCAAAAGCAATTAATTTCGATAACAGTGCTCCGTGCCACACACGATCGAATGCCTTGGAAATATCTAGAGCAACTACCTTGTTCTCACCAAACATGTGAATAGACCGACTCCAACATTCAGAAAGGAACGCCAACAGATCTCCCGTAGAACGAGTTCTACGAAAGCCATACTGTCGATCACTAACAAGTGAGTTGGCCTCCAGATAATTTACAAGATGGTAGTTGACCATGCTCTCCATCACCTTCGAGAGCGCAGAACATATTGCAATTGGGCGGTAATTTTCAGGGTTATTAGCCGCACCCTTTTTGGGGATTGGTTGAACATTGGCAACCTTCCAGCACGAAGGGAAGACACCTGCACGGTATGAAGAGCTGAACAGGCTAGCCAATGGACGAGCTAGCGTCGAAGAGCACTGTTTCAGTACCAGTGCTGGTATGCCATCCGGTCCCGGTGACTTGTTTACGTTGAGATCCACAAGAACCCTTTTAACGGCACGAGCTCGAAAGAATATCTTGGGCATAGTACAGGATACCCGCCCAAGCTCGGGCAGTGGTTGATTGCTCTCCGGCAAAAGTGAATTTCTCGCAAAAAGATCAGCCAATAGGTTAGCTTTATCAACCGAATCAGTGAATGCGTGGTCATCCTTTATAAGAGTTGGAATAGATGAACTAGCATTATTCCTTACTCTTTTAACAAATGACCAAAAGCTATTACTGCCCTTAGGAGCAGAAAGAACTTAAGCACGAAGACGCTGTTCGTACAAAAACTTTTCGCGATTTAGTACTTTGGCACAAGCCTTTCTCGCCTGTTTGCGTAGCAATTCAGTATTAGCGTTTTTGTTATTACGCCAATTACTAAACGCTACCTCTCTGGATCTGACTGCGGTACTGCAAGTCTGGTTAAACCAACACTTATGTCTTGCTTTAGCCGAAATGCGCTTTGATGGAATGAATAACTTCATTCCAAGCACGATTATGTTCTCCACCATTTTCGCGGCGGCATCAACATTTTCATCAAGAAAGCACAGTTTCCAGTTGAATTGCCGATAAAAAATCATTAAGTTCAGCCCAACGAGCCTTTTCATAGATAAATACTGAGCGTTTCGTAGCTGAATTTGAAACGCGCCGAAGTTCGGAGTACGAAAAGGAAGCGGAAATGGTGCAGTGATCCGAATTTCCGAGAGGTACTAATACCCCCCACATCATTTTAGTCCTTTTTGGAAGAAATATTAAAAAAGTATCCTGAAACTTGCGTTTAATGGGTTAACATGTTCTGTAAATATGTTCCGCATCAAACTTTAGTTGGTGGTGTCAAACGTCATCCGGTCAGATCCAGAGTAAGCACTAAATTTGTTTGATTGGTGTTTGATTACTAATAATATAAGAATGAAGCAAAATTGATGAATTATAGGTTTTTTGTCAAAGCTCTGCCTATTTTGCAGGCTCTAGACCTCTGACGAGTTTTTTTAGCCAGATCAAAATACTAGTATCAACTTGGATAATATGTTTTATTTGCTTAATTTTTCTAAATATACGAAGGTTTGAGGTATTTCAATAAGAGAACAATGTATATATGAATATAAAACAAAAATATATTTTATTGTTTTTAGATTTTGCAAATGTAAGAATTTAATGGGAAGTATTATGAAAATGAAAATGAAAATTATTCAAGTTCGAGGCCATACTCCATATATCTTTATTAAGATATTGTCCTAACAAATAATCTGTAGAGTTTTTTCTTTTCAAATTTATTATTTGACCCTTTCAGGAATGTGTTGATAGATCTATTTCGGACTCTTCACCATCGATTTCAATGGTAAAAAAGTGGTCTACTGACTTTCGTTGTGGTCGCGCAAGTACAAACGACGCTGAACGTTCGGGACGGCCAATGCACTGAAAATGTCGAAAAAAGCCACAATATGGTGTTGGCCGATCGAAGAGTAAAAGTGCGTGAGATTGTTGATGCCATAGGCGTTTCATATGGTTTTGATTTTAAGTGATGAGTTGGGTTTAAGAAAGCTGTCTGCAAAATGGGTGCCACGTTTGCTCTCAATTGACCATAAACATAATCGTGTGACAACTTCAAAGAATTGTTTGGTGTTGTATATCTGTAATTCGAATGAGTTTCTGCGGGGTTTTGTAACTGTGCATGGAACATGGATCCATTACAACACTCCGGAGACAAATCAACAGTCTAAACAATGGGTTTCTCCGGATGAACCGGCTCCGAAGAAGGCCACGGTAAGTTTGTCGTTCAATAAGGTGATGGCAACAGTTTTTTGGGATGCATGCGGGATAATCAACATCGATTACCATCAAAAGGAAAAAACAAATGACGACGAATATTATGCCAACTTATTGGACCGATGTAACGAGGATTAAAAAAAAAACCACCCCATATGACCAAGAAAAAAGTTCTTTTTCATCAAGATAATGTACGGGTGCACACGTGTGCAGCCTCAATGCCAAAATTCTATGAATTGGGCTACAAATTGTTACCTCATCCGCCATATAAGACTGATTTAGCCCCCAGTGACTATTTCCTATTTCCGAACCTAAAGAAATGGCTCGGTGGAAAGAGATTTTGCTCGAACGATAAATTTATTGATCAAACAAATGCCTATTTTGTGAACCCCGAAAAATCCAATTTTTTGGAAGGGATACAAAAATTGGGGAAAAGTTGGACTAAGTGTATTGAGCTAAAAGGAGATTATGTTGAAAAATAAATTTTTTTTTTGCAAAAAAAACTGTTTTTCATTCAAAAAGTCACGGATTTATTGATCCGCCCTCGTAAATGCTTAGAGAAATATTAAATTAAAAAGAAATGAAAATTATTTCATATCTTGTAGATATCGGCAGCAACAAAAGCATTACAAGTAAATGCCGGAGAAAAAATTCAAGTATTTATACCATATTATTTGTGTAATATTTTATAATAAAATGTTCTGCTGTTTAATATGTGGACTTTTATTTTTTCGTGCAAAAACAAAAGTTATTTTTAATTTATTTTTTCGCGTTAAAAGCAAGCTTAATAGGAATTTTTAACTGTCATTAATTATAAAAAAGAAAAAATATTGCTTACCAAAATAAAAATAAAAAAATAACTTTTATATTGGCTCTGAAAAACAGAAAACAAAGCATAACATACATACATATCGTCACCTAAAATGCAAAATAACGTTTCATCAAAATTGGGATTTTGATTGATTACGATTCACTACATCATATAACATATCTGTACAAAATTTTAAACCACTATTATCAGAAATAAGCAAGTTATAACCAAAATTCAAAATAACGTATCATCAAGTACAAAATTTTCTCAAACAAAATAACGTATCATCCAATCATGTTAAAACAAAGACAGAATATTAAAAAATTCAAATTTGGAATTTTTTTTTGAACACAGCTACCATTGATTTTTTATTGTTTATGTTTTATCTCAGTTTTCATGGAATTTATGATCATTAAAGAAGTTTTAATAAAAAAAATAAATGTTGTAATAAAATGTGTTTTTTAATCAAAAATAGTTATAATGAAAACATGAGAGGTTCTAAAAAAATTAACAAAAGAGAAGAAATAAAAAACAAAATGAATGGAAAAATATATGAAGGCTTATCAATAGGAAGCATTTGCGAAAGAAAACTAAGAGTAATGAAAGCTGCGTGCACATTAAAGTATTGCAGCAAAAGTTCAACTCGGCATTGTCTCTTTTTTCCGAAAATTTTTGAAAGGAAATATTTTAACGTTTTTGGCAAATGTCATGGGATTAAAAGAAACTTTATGTAACCAGCAGTATAGAAGTTTCCACTTAAAAGCAAATTTATAAATATATTATATTTATATTTTAATGATAATCCAGATTTGAAAATTTTGTTTCAATATCTCAAGAATTTTCAATTTAATATAGTTTTTTGCTTAACATGTAAACTTATGAAAGAAGATGCGACGTTATTTTGTAAAAAAAAAATATAACAAAAAATAAAAACTATATAAATCAACCATTGGTCGTCAAAGGGTTAAACAACTTTAATAAATTTCCCTTTTTTTCAAACTAATAGTTATTTTCAATTAAAACAATGAACATTTTACTAATTATTAAACTTATTTCACATTTTAAACGTTTGTTTCACGTTATATTAAAACATTTTCATTGATGATACGTTATTTTGTTTCAGAAAACAACAAATCAAAATAACGTATGACACATAACTTAAAAAATTCTTTCAAAAAGCATTTTGTTCAATTTGAAATGGATCTGTTTTCGTATTTTAAGGCAAAGTTAGAAATACATTTTTTTATATCTCAGATATTTTGAATTTTATAACGTTTTTTGCTTCTCCTGTAAACTCGTAAAAAGTGATGTTACGTTATTTTGAATTTTAGGTCACGATATATATTTGCTCAAGAAATAAAAGTAAAAAATACTATTTATTTTTCTCAGAAAAAATAAAAATCTAAAAATAACTTTTATATTTGCTCAAAAAAAATAAAAAAATTATAATTTTTTGCGTCTAACTTTTATGTTAAACATTTTTCATGATAGGATAGAAATAGTTCGAGCAAGTCGCATATGAGTCGCTCTTACTTGTGACATTTAAGCTATGCACTTTTTGTAGGCATTTTCTTGCCACACCTGACCTCAAAAAAACAACAAAAGAAAAAAACTTTGAAATGACAAAAATGTCAGAAAAGTTTTTCGAATGCTGTTAAAAAATATCGGTAGAGTATGTGTATTTGGGTGTCCCGATAGAAAAAAAAATTTAAGTAATAGCACTCAACCGATGAGTATTAAAAAGCTGAATACTTGAAAAATAAAAAGAAAGAATTTTGCGATTTTATATTTAAAAAATTATATGTTTTGCTCATTTTGTCGAAAATAGGCTTAAAAGTTTCGTTCTGTAGAGCTTATTATGGAAAAATTGATTTTTATTACTATAATTTTTCTCCACCACAGCATTTTTTAGTTTTCATCACGAATATAATATTTTTATTTTAATTTTTCTTATAAAAACACTTGTATGCCCGTTAACATTTAAAAAAGAAAAAATAATTAAAATTTTTAAAAAAAAAAAAAACTCAAACCGCTATTCTCGAAATAATTAAAACAATTTCAATTAAAAAAAATGACTTAAAATTTTTGCAATGCAAAAGCTTTTTTAGGGAAAAAATATTTAAAAAAAAATCACAAAGCTATTTCGCTCATAATTTTTTTCGTTTGAGATGTAAAAATAAATGTATAAAGTTTATTAAAGTAGACTTGCAACTGACTTGCAAAAAAATATAAACATTTGAAATAATAAATTTTATTTTAATTTTAAACCGAATGGAAAATTCATTAAACATGAGTTCCGTTCCCCGTAGAAGCGATACAATATGTCCAATATTTGGACACTTTTTTGATTTGAATTGTACACAGCTGCAGTTAGAGATGTGATATCGTTGTTGCTATTGAATAAAGAATACTTAAACAAATATAATAGAAAAGATGCTCCCAAAATTAATAATACTTTCAGAAGTATGTAAGCAAATAGACAATATATGGCTAAAACCATTCATTCCAGTTAGATACGGGCAATTTTGTACATTTTTACTCACACTCACCCACATCACCTTGTTATATATTATATTGAGTATAGAAATAAATGAAAAACTCTATTATTTTTATCAATTTCGTCAATTAGTTTTTCAACAGTTGAAAAGAAACTAATGAATGCAATTGTTTTAAACGAAAAGTAAGTGGTCCTTTTTTAACTGATTTTCAATTAATTTAATGTGTATATTCAGTAGTGTTTATGTAAAAATATTGTAACTAGCTATTTGTGATAGTCCGTACTTAATTTAATATTCTATTTATGCAAATTTTGACGCACTATTATGGACCAAATTAGCCCAATGTTATTAAAAATTTAATTTGTCTTTTATTTCGCGATTTGTGGTTAAAAAAATTTTGCTAAACAATTTTTTAGTATTCTTCTTCAAATGTTGACATTAGCAAAGCCTTATTGAGTGTTTTTATTAATAATTTACAAAAAAAATATATATTTAATTAGTATGCACTTGCTCAGAACTAAAAAATGCTGTGGTCCTGTGTAAAAGAGTTCAGATATGATCATATGTAATTATATACAATGATAATTACTTCCGTAATTTAAATATATCTGGCATTAGGGTGGTTTTTCGTTGTATGGGCGAAAAATAAAAACGAGAATTTGACTGTACACCCCTCTTAAAATATTTGTTTGGGTACAAAAATTCACCATGCAAACAATTAGAGTTCTAGCATAACGGGAAGATGTCCCGCATCGCCCTTGAAAATCGGGCCCCTTGGAAAAATGGGCATAATTTAAAAAAAAATACAAATTTTTTTTCTTCAAAATTTAAAAAATATTAAATAATTTTTGTGTTGGGTTTAATCATAACTACTAAGATTAAAAATATTACTTTCCCAGAAAATCGCGAACTTACCCTAACTTTGTGTCAAAAAAATTAATAAATATTTTGGTGACTTTTTTGCATTTTTGAAAATTTTATTCAACAAAAATCAAAAACCTAGTGTTTGCTGTAAAGTATTTCATTAAGCACATTTCAAGTATTAAATAAGCCAAGTATTATGGATATCCGTTGGCAAATTTTTTTTTTATGGCATTTTGATTCTCGGGGATTGCAAGGTTTTTTTTTTATTTTTATACATTTTTAATCTAAAACAAGGTTTTAATAATATTTCATCAATATTTTTGTATATGCCTTTTTATGATTGTAATAACTTTATTTTAAAATACTATATTTTCTGTTGATAGTTAACCCATGTTAACCTGCGGTCAAATATGACCCACGTAAGAAAAATGCAGCTTTGTGGCAAAATTTATAAATAAAATAAAGAAAGGAATAATTCAATTTATATTTATTCTAAAAAAATTTCGTTAACCGTTTCTAGTCTTCGAGTAGGTCAATTAAGTAAAAATTAGAACTTAAAACTTTTCCATAATAATAATTTTGAGGGAAAAAAATTTACACTATTAAATTAAAAATACGTTTTTCGAAAATACTCCTGAATATGTACAAAAAAATCAATTTTAATATGAATACAAGTATCTGAATTTATACTAAATAATTAATTTTAATTAATTTTAAAATGTAAATAAATTACAATTAGAAACATAAACAAAAATTTATTTTGTCATCTTTGTGATTTTTCACTCTTTAAAATACGAGGGTCAATTGTGACCCCATGAAAACACAGGTTAACTATGAACACGAAAAATTATACTTTATAATAAAGTTATTACAATTATATAAAATAGCATACACAATAACATTGATGAAATATTACAAAAATCTTATTAAAAAAAAAAAGTCTTTACAAATTTAAAAAAACGTCGAAATCCGCTAGAATCAAAATGCTTTAACAAAAATTTTTGCCAACGGATATCCGTAATATTTGCCTTATTTAATACTTGAGATGTGTTTAATAAAATACTTGACAGCAAACACCAGGTTTTTGATTTTTGTTGAATAAAATTTTCAAAAATGCAAAAAAGTCACTTTGAGGTACCCCCAAAATATTTATTAATTTTTTTGACACAAAGTTAGGGTAAGTTAGCGATTTTCTGGGAAAGTAATATTTTTTATCTGAGTAGTTATGATTAAATCCAACACAAAAATTATTTTATATTTTTTTAATTTTGAAGAAAAAAAATTTGAATTTTTTTTTAAATTATGCCCATTTTTCCAAGGGGCCCGATTTTCAAGGGCGATGCGGTACATCTTCCCGTTATGCTAGAACTCTAATTTTTTGCGTGGCTTATTTTGCCACCCTAACAAATATTTTTAGATGGGGGCAGCCCCAAAAATCGCAAGTTGAAAAATAAGGACAACCCTAATCTGCCATATATTTCTTCATATATAATATTAAAAATCCTGTATTTAAACGTTCAATAAAATACGCTTATTTTATTTTTTAATGAGGTAAAAGAGATACAAAAAAAACATCTAAAGACTCACATAAAAAAAATTTAATTTTATGAAAATCGGCTGTGTCTCGCAGGATGTATCTGCAAAATTTTTGCCAATATTTATTGCAATAAACCAAGCACAAATTTTAAGGTTGACATGTAGCGAAAGGCGGAATTTTTTTGACTTAAAATTATTCTTACATCCGACATCGTTTCAACAGGAATGTAATATTTTATTTACATAATTTTCAATCTTGCACATTTATACTAGGTCATGATTCTGCAAAACATTAACATTAATAGACTAATTTTTTCAACAATAAATTTATTTATTTTAACTTTTTCCACCTTTATTTTGCAACAAAATAGAATATTTCAAAATTTCAACAAAAACGTATACACAAAAAAAAAAAAATTCTTTTAAATAAATAAAATAGTAAATAAAAATAAAAATGAAAAAGGAATAGAATAGTTGAAATTATAAATAACGAAAAAGACAGACAGTTTTAAGCAAATTTTCAAATCAATAAATGCTGGATATAACTAGATTAGCATATCAATGATGTATGCCATATATGACATTATATATAGATAGTTATGATATCACGTATGATCATATTCAATAAAATAATGATCTTATATGACTATATTTGGTTCGAGATATGATCATATATAGTCATATATGGATAAAAATATTATCAGATATACTCATATCTCCTTCCATATATGTTCAGATACCATTATATATAATTAGATATAATTATGTCAGAACTTTTTTACACGGGGTGTACCAAAGTACCAAGTTCACAAGAACTTTTCCATATAAAATCAACAGTTATTTAAAAGTTTAATCGGTAAAGTTGTTTCAATGGAATATACAGTTAAATTAACAAAGAAATATATTTTTTAACGTTCTGTCTGTTATTCAACAAAAAAAATAAACAAAAAACGGACTTTCCGTAATAGTTAAAATATTCAGTTAAAATTTTCTATTCAAAACAAAAAGTTGCTATGTTATATTGAGTATTGAAATAAACGAAAACAATCTATTGTTTTTATGGATTTTGTCAGTTAATTTTTCAACAGTTGAAAATAAACTAAAAAATACAATTGTTTTAAACGAAAAGTAAGTAGTCCTGTTTTTAACTGATTTTCAGTTGATTTAATGTGTATATTCAGTAGTCTTTACGGACAAAATATTGTGAGTGTATTCTAACAAAACTTTGAATATTTTTCCCATAATAAACTATACATAACGAAACTGCTAAGCCCTTTTTCGACAAAAAAATAAAACAACTATTGCTCTTAAATCGCGTGTCGGGACCTAAAAGTACCCTCCAAAAAAAATTTCGTTATTTTTTCCGTATTCATATCTCTAGTGCTTATCGTTTTAGTGCAATTTCTCAAGGCAATTCGCAAAAATTTCCTTTATCAGGACACCCTAATGTGTATATTCAGTTTAGGTTTTAACAGTTGTTTTTGTATGTTTTTGTAAAAAACAGTTGTTTTTGTATGTTTTTGTTTTCCCAACATTCTTGTTGTTGTTGTTCTGTTGCTGATTGTTACATAATAAAAAATTAAAAACCAACATCATATTTTATGTTATTCTAAAATAAAAATTAAATAACAATTTTTATTAAAAAATCATTAGTGTTTTTTATTAATAATTGTTAGCACCCCCTTTCATTACCCAAATAAACATACTATTAGAGCACATACATATACAATGTGAGCGTGCATAGCTACATAAATATATTTGGCTGGTTGGTTATAAAAGTTTTTGAAAAAAGTCACCCGGAGACCATAATTTGTGTGTGCTTCATTGAATAGCAATTTTGGAAAAGTTAATAAACTAAATTATGATATTTTGTTCCCAAAAACATACATCGAAACATACACACACAAGTTCGGCATATGTACATCAACTACGTGCCAAAATGTTTGTTCGCCTACGTTTGAAAATATTTTTAAATGTATGAAATACTAGCTTATTTTCGTAATTCGTTCGATTTGTTTGTATGTGTATATATGTACGTGTATGTGTTTGTGTTAATAGTTATTTTTGTGTTGTTGTTCAATTTTAGTTATAATATTGAACATGAGAGAATGGCATGTGTATGGTGTGCATATGTATTTGTATCAGTAGAGGTTTCTTTTTTGTTTTTTCAAATGGGCTTGATTTAATTTCATTAAAGCATCTGGGTTGGCCATTGAAAAAACAAGACATGTCTAGAATCCCTGTGGCATTCGAAGCATGTGGCAATAGAAAGCAACACCATTATTTTGCCCTCCGATTATTAAAGGCTAATGACAATTAAATTAGGTTGACACAGATTGAACACTATTACAATATTTGTTGGGATTTTTCACATTAATATTATTTAGCCTAACTTTGTATGAATATGAATATTGTTGAATGGAATTACAAACAACATGCTGAAGCATTTAGCTTGAAAATTATTCAATAAGAAATCTTTCAATTAGAATAATAAAATAATTTGTTTTCGGGCCAAACATTGAATATCAATTAATACGTTTTCAGAAGTTGTACTACCCAACAGGATTAATTTTTGTAAAATTTCTATAAGAGGAATTATTAAAATTTCGGATTTAAAAATTAATCTATTTACAAAAGAAATTAAATATATAAGTTATAGGAAATATATTAACTTTAATATGTATTTGGCAGCTTGCAATATAACTCTGCTGTAAAAAATGAATTTCGAATTAATTAATAGAAAAACGAAAATGAAAATTATTCAAGTTCGAGGCCATACTCTATAATTCTTCATTAGGATATTGTCCAAACAAATAATTTTGAAAGCGGTAACAATCCCATGCCAAACATCAAACATTCATATGAACTAGTTTACTCACTACATGAGAACTAATATACATATGAGTTTGAAGTTAAAAATTATAACCATTGATCAAAAAATAAATTGAAAACTTGTTTGATGTGCAAGGTCCACCTCTGGTGGATATTCAATACACGTTTTTTGTTTTTCTCTCCTTTTTTTTTTTTGTTTAGTTTGTAAACAAAACAGGGGAAGTAAACTAGGCTGTACTTTGCCTTTTATACAAGTTTGTTATAATTTTTATTAAAAATAAAACATAATTTTTATTTTTAATAAAAATTATAACAAACTTCATAGAAAAATTGTAGAAATAATTAGCTATTTAACTATAAGATTTCAACACGTACAAAGCTTTTAGTAAAGTGTCCTCCAAAAAAAATTCGAGTTCAGAGATTTTAATTTTTTTTTCAAAATAATTTTACATTACGTTTTTATGATAACTAGATTACCCATGTATATGAAAATTTCAAAGTTGTTTTTTTTTCGCTCCCCTCTCATTTTATGATAATTTATTTATAAAAGATGAGATCTGTTTTGACTTTTGACCTAAAAAAATGTCTAAAAATGGTTAATAGCTTTGTTGCTTTAAAACTTTTTAAATAATGAGTTTTAGTTAAAAGTGTTTTAAGTGTAATTATGCAACACATAACAATAATTATTTTTATCATAGATACTTTTGTTCTACATATGAGAACTCGTGATTTTTTTCGCGACCAAAATCTAAATTTTGGAAGAAAACTATTTTTGAATGGCTCTTGTTAATTTTTGTGAGGCGATAATATTGTTTAATTTAAGTTTTACAAAAGATTTGCTGTCTTGAAAATATATCGTCTATATATCTGACAATGAAATATTTTTGTTTCGTAGTTTTTAGACATTTTTGAAAGTCGCAATTTGATTCCCAATTTTATTCGTTTTTAACGAAACAGTTAATTAGTCAGTAATTGAACTTTGAAACGTATATCTCAAGTACCAAGATGGTATTCCATACCAAGATAGCATCCCATAAACAAATTTTTTTGCTACTTTAAATAAGAATTTAAAGTCGGGCATTTTAATTAATTTAGTTCATTTGCATTTATTGAACTAGTTCGTTCTTTTAGTTCATATGTTTGTTCGAATTTTTTTTTTCAGTTAATTATATTATTTTATTGGTCAATGGCTTGTTTAACAACTTTGCATAATATAATAGAAAATCCCAAATGAACGGTTAAAATTTAATCAGATCGAAATACTAGTATCATCCTAGCTAATATGTTTGATTTGCTTTATTTTTGTAAATATATGGAAGTTGGAAACTTGTTAAAAATTATAAATAATATAAAAATAATCATGATGTATATAAAAACAAAAAACTAAAAAAACTGTAAAAAATATTACTTGAGCCAGAGTAAAAACTATTTTTTTTTTTTTGTTTTTATATACATCGAGATTATTTTTATGTTATTTTGAATTTATAACGAGCTTTCAACCTCCGTATATTTACAAAAATAAAGCAAATCAAACATATTATCTAGATTGATACTAGTATTTCGATCTGGCTAAAGATCTCATCAGAACCCGAAGTTTTAGAAAAGTTAGAGCCTCCATAATAGGCAGAACTTTAACAAAAAACCTATTAATAATCAATTTTGCTCCATTCTTGTCTTCTTAGCAATCAAGCGCGTGGTTAGGTCTTTTCCTAACAAGCATCATGACGTTACTAAACTTTGAACACCAAAAATGTTCTATTTATATAAAAATTTTTTAGTTTGTACTCTGGCTCAAGTAACATTTTTTACAGTTATATTAGTTTTTTGTTTTTATATACATCGAGATTATTTTTATGTTATTTTCAATTTTTAACGAGCTTCCAACCTCCGTATATTTACAAAAATAAAGCAAATCAAACATATTAGCTAGGTTGATACTAGTATTTCGATCTGGCTAAAGAACTCATCAGAACCAGAACGTGGTTAGGTCTTTTCTTAACAAGCATCATTACGTTACTAAACTTTGATTTTTTGATTTGCTTTATTTTTGTAAATATACGGAGGTTGGAAGCTCGTTAAAAATTAAAAATTAACTAGTTCAGCTAAACGAACGAACTAGTTCAGCAAATGCAAATCAACGAAATGAACTATGAATTAGAGTTTTTTATATATTTCATATATTTAACACACTTTTGAGAAAAACTTACCTTTAAATAAATATAATCCAGGTGAAATAGGACTTCAGCTCATTGCCAGGCTATTTACTCGCAAACTTACTTTTGTTTGCAAAGTCGCAAATGTAAAGAGTAACTATTATTTTGTATATTTTTGTCAGCGAGTGGGTAATGGGTACACATTATTTTTCACTTTTTTGAAAATATACTGTCATTGCTTTTGGAAAATCGCGAACAGAAGTAATTCTGAGAGTAAATGTCTGCACTGAGGCAATTATCTGCATGATTTCAATGAATGTTTGCATTATATCTAAGAAATGTCACTAAGACTCGTCCGTTGAAACTTTTCATTAACTTAATGCAGTTTTTAATAAAATTTAATTGAAAATTTAATTTTATTAAATATTTCATAAGGCTAATTCAAAAGTTTCAGTAAAAATAGTTTCATTAATGCTGTGAGGATTTTTCATAAATTTAAAAAGTTTTTCATTTAGATTGTGAAGAAAACTTTGTTTGAGTTTTGTGAGAAAATGTCAGTAACAGTTGTAAACGAAATTCTCTCGGTGTGGTAATGAGTGGTTTTTCTAAATACAAAAACAGTTTTTAAATATTTTTTTTTAAATAACAAACACTTGACACAAATTTTTAATATCGATGCACATATGTTGACCCTTTCGTGTGACAACTATTTTTTTCAATGTATGGTATAAGTTATATGGAAAGAAATTACTTACGAGGTATTTTCTTCTACCCATCAATTTTTTTATACATTTTAAAATATGTAAATTAATAGAAAATTATAATCTACGATACCTATTTCTTGAGATATATGTTTCAAAGTTTAATTATTGTCTAATAAACAGTTTGGTTAAAATCAAGTAAAATTGTTAATAAAATCTCGACTTTTAAAAATGTCTAAAAACTATTTATATAGCATTCCAGAGTACACGACAGAACATAAGAAAATATTAAATATATCGCATAGTACGGTTTTTGTCACTTCCTTATGGAATAGAGGATTGATTTATTTTAAAATTCATATCTTTTCGAAAACTGCAGTTAATACTCTAAATGCTGACGTGTCACAAATAAATTAATAGCCTCACAAAAATTAATAAGAGCCGTTCAAAAAAATTTGTATTTAGAATTTGATAAAGAAAAATATCATAATATTTCATATGTGCGTCAAAAGTATCTATGAGAAAAATATCTGCTGTTTTATTTTGCATAATAACAGTTTTTAACGAAAACCCATTATTTAAAAATTTGTAGAACAACAAATTTATTTACAATTTTTAATCCATTTTTAAGGTCAAGAGTCAAAACGGCATGTCCGCTTTGCGCGATAGAAGTCCAGTATTTTCACAGATCTTATTTTTTACACCAAATAAATCATAAAGCAAAAAAAAAAAAACAACGTTCTTGATATAATAAAAATAATAGAAATGAAAAACATGTTAGTGGGTTTAGCTGGAATATATTTTTTGACCAAGAACTGATAAAATTTCCAATTAAATTTTTAAAAATTGTTGTATACACTACAGCAGTTTAGATTGAAACTGTTAAAGAAAGGGCATTGTAAAAACTAAATTGTTTAAACACACACACATCTGTTGTTAGTTTACACTCAAAACCGCTTTCAGTGAAATCGTCGTTAATACCCCTTTTAGAAGGCTATAATTGTGATTTACCGATTTTTTTTTTGGCAAAAAAAAAACACAAACTTAAAGCATTTTATGAGATAACAAAAATTTAAGTTTTTTTTTTTTAATTGGTTTAAACTATTTTGACCCACACTGTATATAATTTCCTATAATAAATAAATAACTGCGTATATACCAAAGTGTAGTTAATTCAAATTAATTTCATATGGTAATGTTCTAAACCAATTATTGTAAATGAATCATATATAATTATAACTTTTACATTATTAAATTAGCTTATAAGACAGACAACTTGCAAATAAAACCCTTTAGAATGTTTTTTTTTTTAAAGTGGATGAAACTTTAAAAATATTGAAATTTTATGTTATAGTACATAAATCATTTAAATCTCTTCGTTTTACCTATTCTGAACGTGGTCAGAGTTTTAAATTTGTACATGTTATATTTTTCTTACAAACTTAGGAGTACTTAACATGTTTGTGGTAAAGTTTAAGAAAGCGCTCAAAAGATTTAAAAAAGGAAATTAAACACACAATCAAAATTGTTTATGTTGTATATTTTAAATATAACTACTTAATATGAGTATAACTAGTGAACTAAAAATAAGTTACCAAAACAAAAATGTTGGCTCTACTTTTTTAACGATGGAACAGAGAAATTTTTATACAAGTAGCAGAAAAAAACATGTATCTTTTTACAAAAGATTATTCATAGCTTACAATGTGAGCAAGATTATTCAAGTTATTCATAACTTTGGAAAAACGAGACACATTACTTAATACCTCTGTCAAATAATTATATGTGCAATGAATTATATGGAGTTATAGATAAGAAAAAAAATATTTTTTTTACAAATTTTTTTTTGTTTTTTATGTTTTAATATGGGCTTTAAAATTATAAAAAAACACATTTTTATTTTTTAATGCATTAAAAAATGGAAATAATTTTAATAATTTTATGTGCATAAATGGAAATTTATATTAATTCGTTTTGATTAACACTATAAATAGGCAAATGATAAGATATTTTGTTGCCTTTGTACATTAAAAGTTATCGCAGCTTGTCAAAGTGCCAGTATAAATATGTTCTCATTATATCAATGTTGCTAGTTTTAATTCTTTAAGTGTAGTGTACAGATTTGACTTTGAGAAGACCATGGCAGAAAGGATCCCCTCCGGTATTCAATGGGTCTTTGTTATGGACTTATGCCTAGCCATTTCAATGCCGAATATGTTGTGCTCATTAAAAATGTTTTTTGTAAAATGAGTGACATGGATCGGAGCGTTGCCTTGTTGAAACGTCAAATTATTTACATTTAGTTCGCCAATTGTTCTCTAACTAATAATAATAAATAAAAAATAATAATAAATAAAAAAATAAATATTGTTCTCTAACAAGTCAGAACATGTATTCGTATTCATTTTAGTAGGGACGAATCATATTCAAGATTTTCCTCGTGACCCAAATGCAGGCCATATCTGCCACCGTTGTTTTGCTTGTAGCACATTTTTCGATTATGTTTGGATCTCTTCAATAGTTGTGGTGACCAGTTAAAGTATTTCTCGTCACCAAATACTTAATATGATGAGAAAAAGTTTAATTTGGACAGCCTTGATGGCTACCGCAAATATTGAATAGATCTAAGACATCCTCGCCACATGCGCTACAAGCAAAACCGCGGTAGCGGATCTCTCATAATATGGGCTGAATTTGGAGCACGACGAAAGTCCGAATATGCTTCTTCCCAACTAACATGAATGTGAATACATATTTTTGTTTGTTGGAGAGCAATGCAATAGACTTTTTGGCCGAACTATATGGAGGTAATTGGACGATCCAACCAGACAACGCCTAGATCCATGTAGCTCGTTTCATAGAAAACATTTTTAAAATGCACAAGATACCGGCATTGGAATGTGTATTCTTTACTCCAGAACAAAGACCCATTGAAGACCTCTAGGGGATCTTTTTCGCCATGGCCTTTTCAAAGTCAAATCTATACAGTACGTTTAAAAAATTTAAATTAGCAATATTCAGAGAATGGGAAAATATTGATACTGGCACTTTGACAAACTGGGTGGGTTATATGCCCTGTAGGCTACAGTAAGTTTTAATATACAAGGGCAACACAATATCTTATTAATTACCTATTTATAGTGTAAAACAAATCGATTAAATATGATATGAATTTTTTTTATGTACATATAATTATTTTCTATGAAGTAATTACCCAGCCAGAAATTCATGATGGTTCAAAAAACTAAGTACTCTCAAAGCATACAATATACCAAATCTAAAACGTTCTGAGAACGTTTGAAAAAAAACATATTTAAATTACTTTAATAGCACTTTTTAAACAAACTTTACTGATGTTTATTGAAATAAAAATGATATCTGTGGAATTTTGATAAAATAGTGTAGTCAATAAAACTTTTAAATATGGATACACTCAAAAAAGTTTTACAGTTACTACATGACAGTTGTTTGTGTAGTAATCAGTAGTAGTTGTTTTGAACTGTAATTACAGTTGTTTTTGTATGAAATAATGAAAAACAACTATTTTGACAGTTGTTTTCAAAAACAACTAACGAAAACTAATAACATTTTTAACAGTTCTTTAAAGCAGTTGTTTTAAAATTTTTGTAAACAACTACCAAAAAGTAATTTTGAGGTAAACAGTCCAATTTTGTTAGTTATTTTAAAATAAAAAAATATATTTTGAAAAACTATGTTTTGAAAAATTCTCGTTTAGTTTATATTAATATGTTTAGAGTTTGCAAATAATAATTAGATAATTTAATTGTATCTCCAATGCATTAAAACGTCATAACTGGAGTACCGTTTGGAATGTTGACTTGAGACTTTAAGTAAGATGCTGGAAATACTAAATTTTGTTGTAATTGAATGAAGAAAAAAAAAATTAAAACTTTTTTTAAAATACCAAAAAAAATAACCTTTAAAAACAATAGTTTTTACTAATTTTTACAGTTGTTTCAAAATGTTTGTATTAAAAAATTGTCATTTGTTTTTACGACATTGGTAGTTGTTTTTACCACATTTGTGAGAATTTTTTTAATAGTTAAAAACAACTACATTTTTAGTTGTTTTAACTGTAATTACCTTTGTCGCCTTTTAAACTGAAATTACAGTCTTTTTCAGTAGATTCTACTGTAAAACTTTTGTGAGTGTATTTTAGTCTAGTCCGCACATTTCTACTATTATACTATAAGATACCAGACGTTTTTCAAATCAACTTATTTCAAATTGAATTACTAATAAAATATAAAAAAATAATTAATGTGTTTTTAGTACTGGGAAATTACTTTTTTTTCGGTATTTGGAGTACTGGAAAATTATTCCACATTTTGTATTTAAAATTCTATGAAAGCAGTAAATTTTTGCATTAAATGCACTTTAAAATCATTATACTTTTGGGTTTTCAAATGTTTTGGAAACGTTTTAAAAACAAAAGACGTAGCGCTTTACAACTACTTTATATTTGGTTTTTGTAACGTTTTAAGAATACTCTAAAATACCAACATGAGACCGTAAATCTGGGTTATCATTTGAGTGCCTTGAGAACACTATAATCATTAAAAACATGTTGCTTTGGTAACGTTTCAACTACCATACGTAGTGCTTTCAGAATACTTCTATGTTTGTTAATTTCTAGCTGGGTAGGTTTGTACTTTTTTCTGAAATATTATTTTTTTTCTTATAATTTTAAAGTCCACAAAAAAACCTAATAAATAACCTAACCTAAACCTAAATAATTTTTCTTAAAAAAAATATTTTTGTTTCTTATCTTTAACTCATTATTAATACATTACACATATAATTATTTGCCTTAAGTACTCGTATGTATGATAAACTCTCATAAGTTTGAATTCATTAGTGGAAACTATTATCAATAGTAACTGCTTCAAAAACTGTTTACAATTTATACACTCCTTCTAGATTAAGAAATAACTCAGCTTCTATATATTGAACCATTTAATTTTATTTGTCTTGAAGAAAAAGAAAGACAAGTATGAAAAGTATAGCACACCAAGTTCGACATTACAATACCCTTTTTGATTTCAGTGTGGACACTTGTTTAGATACTAAGATTCTATTTTCAAAAGAAAGTACTTGTGTTAATATTAGTTTTTTGATAAATTAAAGTAAATTGTGAAAAAGGACTTATTTCTTCTTTAAATTGCTAAACATTCCACCTATAAATTTGTTAAAAGACAAATTCTCACAAAGAAGGTGTTCTAAGCTAAACACAAATTCTCACAAAGAAGGTATTCATAGCTAAACACTCGGACTTGTATGAAAATTTTATATGCTGTTTAGAAAGACACCAAGGAAACCCCGTTGATTGCCTACCTAAAGAGAGCTTCGTAAAAAATTATTTAAAACTATCAAAAAAAAGATGACCCCTTTTATTATATACGGAACAAAATATGAGAATTCTGAAGCCAAAATATATGCTTACTTTTTACAAAGAAAAGCCAAAATATACCAAAAAGATATCATTGAATACATTTGCATATAATTCCTTTATACGAAAAATCCAAGTTTCATCAAAAAACTGATTGTTTACTGTGTAGTATTTTCCTACCACCCACGTGATAGAAATTTTAAATATTAGCCCAATATATGTTGGATTTTGTGATCTACAAAATTTTGTGATCTATAAAAGTTGGATTTTGTGATCTACATAATGTTCTAAATATTCTTTTTTGTCTATATTAAGGGCTAGAAAATGTAGTTAACTTTTAAGAATTAGTAATTTGTCTCTAGAAGAAATTCCCTCAAAATAAGGGTTGAATTAAGATTGAATTTTTTTTAATCTACGCCATGTACCACAATAAACTTTTGAATGGTAATATGTAATCAAAATACAAAAAAAAAAAAAATATGAATAGCTTTTATGTTATTCGCGGTTTATTTAAAAATTATACTAAAAAATACATTTATTTTTGAAGTTGTACGTAAAAACGCAACTTGTTTAGGTTTTGTATGAACAAAATTCTCAAATATGAGTTGAATTATAATGAAGATTAGAAATCTGCAATCAAAATTTAAAAACAAACTCGATTTTAAATTATTCGCGTTTTTCAAAGATTACATTTTTCCATTTGCCTGAAAACGATTTCTTTGAAAACTCCAACTTATTATAGTTTTAACAATCTAAATACCAATGACTTTCATTACATATGATTTTGTTTTCAATTTGAAAACGGATAACAGATATCCGTGCAGTTGAACTTAAACTTTTACTTTTTTTGGCTTTTCGCTAATACTCAGCTTAAAAAAATTAATTTGTTAACAAAAATTAAAATTATCTCATATTAATGGACATTCCACAGAAATAAAGGGTGGAAACGAAATAAATTTACCATTTGGAAGTCTTAATATAAATAACACAAAAAACATTAGAAGCAACCCTGATATCACAAATTAAGGACAATACTTTAAGGTTTTTCCCATACGGGGTTTTTTACGAATCGCTGCGAAATGTGTCGAATTTTTGCCTTTTCGCTGGAAAACTCAATATTACGATTAAGACACTTATAATTTCAATTTTCCGGACCAGTTTAATTTGAAAATGACAAGATTTTTGACCATTTTTAGAAAATTCTGACGCTTTATGAATAATTTAGCACATTTGTTATACAAATTTTTCATTATTGTCGTTTTAGGACAGCATGGATAATAGATGACATTTTTGGAAGTTTTACATACCAGTATTATATTTATACACTTTATAAAAGTGACGATTTTTTACTAGATTATAAGTTAGTGGAAGCTATTTTTAAATAAATATAATTAACGATTTTATAAGCTTTTTATATGAAAATGTTTCCTTCGAAAATATTTTTGTGCCTCATGTAACTATTGCAATTGAACCAGTGTTGCCACCATAAAAACAAAATATCACACAGTTGTAAAGCAAAAATTATAAAATTATTATAACATAAAAAAAAATTAGGATATTTTTTGCTCTCTCATCTTCAGTACAGCAAAAAATCGCGCCATGTTTATTCCCCCGACTGAGATAACAAACTCTGAAAATTTAAAATTGTTTTCATTCATTGAAAAAATCACAATCATAAAATAACCTAAAGTCGCTTTTTAAGCGCTTTTTTAAATGGGCTTTGAATACAATATTTTACGTGGAGTTTGACAAATATTTTCACAAAAAATTAACAAAATATGGGACTAAAAGAAAAAATAAAACATAAAGCTACTTTTCTGATTCTTCCAAAGTGAGTAATGCTGGCAAAATTTTAATAAGAAACTGAACATTTGTGGCAAATGTTTCACAAAACCTAATTTAAGTAAATGTTGACTAATTTTTATTTCTTACCTAGCTCATATTTTCTGTATTTGTAAAGGTTTTACATATTTTTAACTTGCTCAATGATTAAATAAACAGTTATTAGCCAGAATTACGAAAATTTCTGTAAAAATCAGGGACCGTAAATAATGATTATTGCTCGTTTTTTTGAATCAAAAAATCAATCACTTAGAAGAGACATAAAAAAAAATTTATTGCACCATTATTATTATTTTTTGACAATCTTTGCATATCCGTCATGATTTTTAAATTTTTGATTTTTAAAGTTTTCTTCAATGGTAATGATTATTTTTGAGTAATAATAAATAAAGTCAGACATAATCATTATTTTCGAGCAAAAAAAATAAAACTCAAAAATAATCATTATTTACGATTTTTATTTTTTTCGCTCAAAATAAAACTCACTTTCAATGTGTGGGATTGACATATCTCAGGAAGTAGGAGGAGCTTATCGGAGATTATGGTATCAATCTCTTCTTTGGAAGATTCTCTAGCAGATTAATGCATCAATCATATATGTGGGTGAGGTTTAAGGGGTTAATTTTTAATTTCAAAATAGCGCTTTTTTTTTGCCGTATTTCGTGAAAGTAACAATGTGTGGGATGGACATATCTCAGAAAGGAGGAGGAGCTTATACAAGATTATGGTATCAATCTCTTCTTTGGAAGATTCTCTAGCACATTAATGCATCAATCATATTTGTGGGTGGGGTTTAAGGGGTTAATTATTAATTTCAAAATAGGGCTTTTTTGCCGTAAAGTTAAAATTTGGAAGCTCGATTTTTACCGTAGACGTATGTTTTAGTGGACTTTTTGCTCAGTACAATCCCAAGAATCAGAAACGCGAAGCGCCCATTAAGATTTTTTTCTTCCGTACTAATCGCCCCACCCTAATATGTATATATAGTTACACCTATATGAAAGTGAGTTTTATTTTGAGCGAAAAAAATAAAAATCATAAATAATGATTATTTTTGAGTTTTATTTTTTTTGCTCAAAAATAATGATTATTGTTGATTTTTTTTATTATTACTCAAAAATAATCATTACCATTGAAGAAAATCATTAAAACTCATAACATAATCATTATTGTGTAATTTTTATTATAAAACTCATAATGATTACGGTCCCTGGTAAAAATTCTAATTACTCAGAAACGTCATTATTCAAAATTATCCAAAGAATGCGGCAACAGTCCCGTTTTTGAGTAATTATTCAAAAAGTGTCAACACTGAATCGAACACATATCTAACTTCGTTGACAAACACAGATTTCATCGATCATTAATCAAATTATTTGTACGTAAATATTTTCTACACGACAGTTACAAAGTAAGCAATGTAAAATAAAACTTCAGGAATTAGCTAAATTTCCGGTTATACGTCGGTTTTATTGACTACTTTAAGAACACTTCAAGATTACACAATTTTCATTCGCACTTCCTGACACTTTTACCAACGTCTTGGATTTGAGACACATACTTTTATGATCTGGAAACTCTTTTTAAAATGTGTGTCTAAAACTGGATTAAAAATTTTCAATTTTGGCATGAATAAGTTCTCTAACAACCAGCTAATTTTCTACCACGTATCCCAAATATAATTTATAACATCTTTTTTATTTCGTCGATCTGCCTTTCTCCTTTCATAAATCTCTTAAAAATATACAAATTTCAATCAAAAAACTGTTCCAATCCAATTTTCTCAATTTTTTGATTTTTGCTGCAAAAAAAAAAAAATATAATATCTTAAAGCCTAAAAGGCAATCATACAGGAGAATCTAAAAAAATTTAAATTTCCTTCCTAGCGATAATAGCTTCTGCCGCATTTAAAAATTTTAAATTGTTTTCGTTACCAACCTGCAAAACAATAAATTTTCAAATAAATTTGATTAAATATCAATCCTTTTTTTTAAGAAAATTTTTCTATTTCGTAAATTCCGCTACTCCGATTTTGATTTAGATTTAATAGTCGTAATGCACGTTTAAATATATATTAGATTTGAAGTGTTGCGATCATAATAATTATTTTTATTTTTTCTCATTAGTTTTTAATTCAAATAAAATAATAAAAGAAGTAAAACAAGTAAAACAAATAAAACAAGTGAAACAAGTAAAACAAGTAAAACAAGTAAAACAAGTAAAACAAGTAAAACAAGTCAGTTAATAGTGACTGTCGCTTGAACAAGTTGTGTTTTTACAATGCAGTCTAATTTGTTTGTGCCTCTTGCTTTAAAGCAATCGGCAATCGTTTTATCAAATGTAGTGTTTGTGGTAGTCGCTTTCATACGCTATGTTGCGGTGTCGATAGTGATCTTCAAATAAATATGTTGAAAACATCAAAAAATATTGTGTACAATTGTAATAATTGTACTAATGCATCTAAGGATTTAATTTCCATGATATCTAATTTATCAAATGAAATAAAAGAGCTAAAATCTCTTTTTAATGACTATATTAATAAAAACAACAAAAGTGAAAATGTTTCTAAAAAGAATAAAAAAACACTTGTTGATGCAAATAAAAGTGCTATTAAAAAAGTACAACAAGAAGTATGTTCACCTCCACTTCGTTCTTTTGCATCTGTTTCTTCTAATTCTAAAACTCTTACTCTCCCTGATGGTGATCGTGTTAATCATAATGATGTCTTTGTTGATGCTGTTAATGATGTGGCTATTAATAATGATGTTACTATTGCTAATAATCAAAATAGTAATAATGTTATACATGCCAATGTTGATATTACTTCGGTTAGTGAGAGCATCTCTAAATCGTATACCTCTGCTAGCGCTTTAAATTATGCTGCTTCTACTAACTCTCAAGCAGAAAGTGATAACCCAACAAACAATCATAAGTGGGTAAATGTAAAATCAAAAAGAAAAAATCGGAATAATTTGGTTTTTGGAGATAATAATAATAATGATTTGGATGTTGTTGCTAGTAAGAAATGGGTTCATTTGGCCTCATTTAAGTCAAGTGTTACTGTCGAACAAATTCTGGATTATGTGCATAAATATGCTGGTATTAACAAAAATCACCTTCAATGCTATAAACTTGTTAAAAAGGATGCGGATTTAAAAATGTTAAACAAAATTTCGTTTAAGCTTGGGGTCCCTGCTGGGTTATATATGGACCTTTTTAAGCCCTCGTTATGGCCAGCTGGTGTGAAAGTACGTAAGTTTCAGTTTTTTCAAAGAACTCGAACAATAGGAGGAAATGTTTAAGCAGTGTGCCAAGTAAATTTAAAAAGCTTAATGTCTACTTTCAAAATATGGGTGGCATGAGAACCAAGTTAAATCAGGTGTTTGCAGCTTCTTCTATTGCTGAATATGATGTAATTGTTTTAGTGGAATCTTGGCTTAATGCGAGTTTTTTTGATGCAGAAGTTTTTGATTTGTCAGCGTATTTGGTGTATCGTAAGGATAGAGACTACTCTCGAAGTAATTCTGAAAAGGGTGGTGGTATAATTGTTGCGGTAAAAAGGTGCTTTTGTTCAACTCTTTGTGTTCTGCCCAATGATGATACTTTAATTGATCAACTATGTATTCAACTGATTGGGGAAACTGGTAAATTACTTTTAAATGTATCTTACATTCCTCCAAAAAGCCCAGACAATTTATATGATGAGCATGTTCAGAATATTTTAAATTTATCTTCCAAGTTCTATGACCATGAATTAATTATCTTAGGTGATTTTAATCTCAGTGATGTTATTTGGTCTATTATACCTAATTCTGATTTTGTTATCCCTTCGAATGTTAATAAATCTTTTGAAATTAATGTTATCGATAGCTTTTTTAGCTTGGATTTGAAACAAGTTAACCACTTTTTTAATCGTTTAAATAAAATTTTAGATCTTATTTTTATTAGTGATACTTTAAAATTTGAGATAAATGAATGTCCTTTTCCATTTTGTCAATCTGATATGCATCATGTAGCCCTGGAAATTAAATTTGAGTTTTATTCCTATAGTAAAGCTGATGATGACCAGTTGTTAGGATTTGATTTTAATAAATGTAATTTTTATATTATAAATAATATATTTATAAATATTAATTAGATAGAAATTTTCAAAAATCGAAATGTAAATGATTCCTATGAAAATTTTGTTGCTATTATAAATGAAAAATGTAATGAAAATATTCCTCTCTTAAAGCCAAGAATTCATAAACTGCCATGGTATACTACTGGTCTAAAGAAAATAAAGAATTTGCGTAATAAGCATTATAAATGCTATAAGAAGTCAATTCTTTGGATGATAAACAACTGTATGAGAGACATTCAAGGGAATTTAATTTTTTGAATAAATTCTTATACAAGCAATATATTATTAATTTTGAAAATAATATTAAGAAAAATCCAAAATCTTTTTGGACTTTTGTTAATTCAAAAAGAACGTGCTCGCAATATCCGTCGAAAATGGTTTTTAATGGTAGAGTTGCAAAGTCTACTGCTGATACTGTTGATCTATTTGCTGATTTTTTCAGTTCTAATTTCACTTCTGATCAATGTTCGAATTTGTTATCTTCCTGTTACTCAACCTTGGATTTTGGTTTTCTTCAGTTGACTGAAGAAGACGTTTTATTTGGAATTTCCAAACTTCAACCAACTCGTAGAATTGATAGTGATGGCATATGTGCCTTTTTCATTAAGAGTTGTGCCACTTCTTTAAAATTTCCGCTTTTACATATTTTTAATAAATCACTAAATGAGGGTGTTTTTGTTGATAGATGGAAGACAACTTCAATAACACCTGTTTATAAGTCCGGCCCTAAGGACAATGTTATTAATTATAGGCCAATATCGAAATTATGTAATGTTTCTAAAATTTTAGAGCACATTGTTTTTGAGAAAATGTATTTCTCTGTTAAAAATTTAATTTCTTTAAATCAACATGGTTTTGTCAGAGGTCGTTCTACGGTAACTAATTTGGCAACATTTTCTAATTATTGTATTTCTAATCTTGAGCATGGTTTGCAGATTGATACAATATATACAGATCTAGCCAAAGCCTTTGATAGGGTTTCACATTCTATTTTACTTCATAAGCTGCATTTGATTGGTTTCCACGCAGTATTTTAAATTGGATAAAATCCTATTTTAGTAAGCGAACTTGCTTTGTTACAATTGAACATTCTAAATCATATATGTATATTGCTACATCTGGGATTCCTCAGGGTAGTATTTTGGGTCCACTATTTTTCATACTCTTTATTAATGATATAACTTCTCAAGTCATATGGTCCAAAGTACTAATATATGCTGATGATCTTAAGATATTTCTGAGTGTTAACTCTCTTATAGACTCCTTTCATTTACAAGCGGATTTAGACAGTATCGTTAATTGGTGTTCAAATAATTGTTTAGAAATTAACGTTTCTAAATGCTATCACATGTGCTGCACTAAACGTGTAAATCCTATTTATTATTCTTATTCAATAAATAATATTCTTTTAGAAAGGGTTACTGAAGTTACTGATTTAGGTGTTATTTTTGATTCAAACTTTTCATTTTCTAGCCACATCAATTCTACTATCCCTAAAGCATACTCCTTGCTTGTCTTCATTAAAAGGAACTGTCGCGATTTTTCTGATGCATATACCTATAAATTGGTTTATACATCTTTAGTTAGGTCCAAACTAGAATATGCTTGCATAATTTGGAATCCTTATGCTGCAGTACATATTACTAGGTTAGAGAGAATTCAGAGAAAATTTATTAAATATTCCCTTAAAAACATTATTTTTGATCCTACTCCTCCATATATTGATAAGTGTAGACTTATACAATTGAAAACTTTGGAGAATAGAAGGACTATGTTGTCTCAATTTTTTATTTTCAAAATAGTTTGTGGATTGATTGATTGTCCTGACTTACTGAAACTTCTTAGTTTTAATATACCACTTAGAAGATTGCGTAATAATGAATTCTTTTTTGTACCAGTTCATAGACAAAATTATTCAATTAATGAACCAATTGTTCGGGCTTTAAGTGAGTTCAATAGAATTGTACAGTTCAGGTTGGATAAGATATCATTTATTTTAGATTTTTGTGATTCTTTATATAAATTTAGAAATTACCTAGATTTAATTTACTTTTAAGATCTAGTCTGTAAGGAAATTGTATTCCATAGACTTAATAAATAAATAAATAAAAACAAGTAAAACAAGTAAAACAAGTAAAACAAGTAAAACAAGTAAAACAAGTAAAACAAGTAAAACAAGTAAAACAAGTAAAACAAGTAAAACAAGTAAAACAAGTAAAACAAGTAAACAGTAAACAAGTAAAACAAGTAAAACAAGTAAACAAGTAAACAAGTAAAACAAGTAAAACAAGTAAAACAAGTAAAACAAGTAAAACAAGTAAAAACAAGTAAAACAAGTAAAACAAGTAAAACAAGTAAAACAAGTAACACACGTAAAACAAGTAAAACAAGTAAACAAGTAAACAACGTAAAACAAGTAAAACAAGTAAAACAAGTAAAACAAGTAAAACAAGTAAAACAAGTAAAACAAGTAAAACAAGTAAACAAGTATAACAAGTAAAACAAGTAAAACAAGTAAAACAAGTAAAAAGTAAACAAGTAAAACAAGTAAAACAAGTAAAACAAGTAAAACAAGGTAAAACAAGTAAACAAGTAAAACAAGTAAAACAAGTAAAACAAGTAAAACAAGTAGTAAAACAAGTAAAACAAGTAAAACAGGTAAAGCAAGTAAAACTGTGTCACTTCAATTTCGATCTGCGACTATTAAAGAAAATAGTTTTTTAGTTTTTTTTTTTTGGCCAGACCATATTTGTTTTCATAATGGCATATTTTCAGGGTTGTGGAGCTTGTGAGTTCCATTTTTTCCTTTTTTCTTGGACCACCATAAAAGGGCCGTTACAAAAATCAGAAGAAAACTTATAATACGCTGTGCTTAAAGTAGTGCATGAACAATAAATGTAAAATGTAATGTAAATGTAAAAAAATGCTATTTAGTTGAATTGTGTGGGTGTATGGCTGTCGTCATATCAGATGAACATATCACGTGCTGAATGATTATTTCATGTGAACAGTTTCAAATAACTTACAATTGTAAGCTTTTTTTGAGTAAGAAAATGCTCGTAAAATAATAAACTACAATTCTGCGTTACTGAGTTGCTGCCGATTAAGATGAAAATTGTATAAGTATACAACCCATACATGCAATCGTAGAAATAAACAGATATAAAAGTATTATATGTTTGCGTTTATATTTATTTACGTTTGCTCTGCAATGTATTATGATATCGTAAACACAAGTATATAAAACATATACAAGTAAACTTAGTAAGCACATTGCACACATTATCTTGTACTTGTTTATTTTGCACATTGCACACGTTATCTTGAACTTGTTTATTTTGCGACATCGAACATATGTATGTAATACCTACCATCTCTTCACTCAGAGTATTATGTAGTTGTCTGTTTGTAGTGAAAACGCATGACTTTAACATGGGGTTGTCATAGGACGGAGGTAATGCAAATTACTCAAACTTCACTTTATTAAAAGTACTATGTGTAGGGTTATGAAAGATTGTATTTTTGGGTGTCCTTTTTCATAGAACTTAAATTGTTATTTTTAATTAGAGGTTAAGGTGAGATGCCAAGTCACATCTTTTTTACTGAGGATAATATGGATCTATGGAAATGTTATAACTAAAAAAAATGTTAACTGCTGTCTAGCATTAAAAACACATTTATTTTTACTGATATGTAGTTAAAATTTGCACATAAGCTAGTTGTGAAGCTAATTTTCTCATTATTTTAATACAAAAAATAATGCGTTACCCAAAAGTGCTTACTTTTATCAATATTTTAAACATAAAGTAGTAATCTAAACATTTTAAAAATATCTATTTCAAGACTCATTATATGTTTAACTCTAGTAAGTACTTATATAACTATTTAATTTAGAATTTTGTAAGCGGGAAAGTAATGACATTTTGTGCAACCACTTCATTTATGTATTTACTATCAAGTATAACATGCCGAGATAGCTCCGATGGTAGAGCGACTGACTGATATCCTGGAGTTCCAGGTTCGAATCCCGTGGGGACATATGTGGGTAACCACAATTTTTCTATTTTTCGTAATGTGTTTAGTAATGATATGTCATAGTTTTGAGCGACATCCCCATAGTAATAATATTTGTAATGAAAATTGTAAGTACAAAAAAAAACTTTTGCTGGAGAAAACGGGAAATTGGTTTACTTATCAAAATGGCTAAAAGCTACAAAAAATGTTTTCCACACTAGATGACCCCTTCAGTACTTTATTTTGTTTAGATGTTATTTAACAAACAATTTCTTTGAGAAGCCTACATCAATACAATATTTCTTTTTGTTCATTTTAGTATAATTTTGCCTCTCTGTACTACATCCACCTGACATCTACATCATTTTGCGTACATCTACCAATCTGGTTGTTGAATACACTATTAAAGTGCTTATCAGCAAATTTTTATAGCAAAATAAATTAGTAAAATATTAGTAAAACATTAGTTCAAAACAGTTATGTGCTGAATAAGTTAACCAAAATTTTAGCTGAAAACACAATTTCAGCAAAAAATTTGCTGAGAAATAGTATACTTGAATCTTACGTGAAATTTTACATATATTTTAGTAGTTATTTTGCAATCATTTTTTATAGTGTATGTGGTTTTATTCGTATTTATTTGTTTATAAAAAGTGAAACTTTAAAACTTTTTGTTGTACACAGTAAATAAAAGAGAATGGTAACTTCAGAACATGTGAATAGTATGTGACCGAGCAAGAAAACATTTTTTGTAACATTGATAAAATTGTGGGTAAAATAAAAGATATGATTTCGATTTAATGCTTTCAAGTATACAAAATATATACAAAATACAAAATGACATTAAATTATCTTCTTTAATCGATGTATTAAATCCATACACACAGAGAATTAAAGTGCCAACCGAATTGAAAAGTCATTTTTAATAAAAAGAACTTATAAACTTAATTAGTACTGCAATATTTGCATAAGATTGTTGTACATTTCGGGTGTTGCAACTAAAATTCAGTTGAATTAAGCGAATTTTGTTGTGAAAACTAAAGTTGAGTTGTACCAACCGACTGAAATTCCTAATAACCGCATTTGAGTTGTAGTAACGGAATTTCAGTTGCCAAATACAGTAGTTTTTCTTTGTGTGTATGGTTTATCAATTGTGAATCTTATAAAAATTATTAATTTTTTACTCGGGTATGTAAGTAGGAAACCATGTGTGTCCTGATAGTTATACAAAACTAACGTTTTATAACTGTTTTTATGGATTTTTCTTTTGAAATTGCTTGGGAGAGTGTGAAAGGGATTTTGTTTAAGGTGTTATAAAAACTTGTAACGTTTTTAAATGAATAAGTTTGAATCAAAGTGGATTATTTCTGTACTAGTATAGTTTTTATTGTATATAAGTTGTTAAGGTTATTAAAGCTTTTCCATTTTATTTTAAAAATATTATACCGTAAAAAAAGTTACTTGCGGAGAAAGAAAAGAGCTACGTAAATAGTTTATTTTTTGTAATGCAAACAAATAGTTTAATTAAATGCATATAAATCGTACAAACACATTGAACTTCTTATACTTAACTACAATGTGCGAAGATTAAGTATTCTTGTTTCAGATGCTGTCATGTGGTCTCTTACAACGAAAGTATCTCCACTGATACACTCCACTATCAATAGAATTTAGATATGTTATAGAGAAAAAAATCTAAGCTCGACCGTTTTTTTCTTAGGTGCCCATATCTACAGTTAATGGGTTAAAAAGTGAGGTCAAATATGACCCCATTTACTGTGTGGTACATCATTGAATAGCTTATAAAAACTACATAATTTGATGTAGAAATAAATCTTATACTTTAAATAAAAAAATTTAGTTTTATAAAAAAACCTTTTGTTTTGGCACTTTTTGTATGCCATTATCTCTCAAATAGAAAACAAATCAGAATGTTCATTCGGGCTATAACTTTTTTATTTATTTTTTTAATAATAATAAATAGAGAAGCTTTTCTTCTAATATAAGGAAAAAACAATTTACTTTACTATTTTCTAAGTTAAAGTTAAAAAATAAATATAGAGCGAAAATAAAAAAGCTTTGAAAACATCGAGCTTACGTCTTCATTAATATAAAAGAGCTGGCATGTTATTGATACAATTACGAGTCTCAGCACATTTTCTGTCAAACGTTTGCTTAAATAGAAGAATTTGTCGGTAGTTAACTCTAGATGGAGCCATGGAGACACTGGGTGAGTAGAGTGGTATCTAAGAAAATGCATTAGTGCCAACCATTGGTTCTAAATGGTTTATTTTATTGGTTATAAATGGTTTATTTTCAAAGTTTTTCTCTATATGTAGCAAAAAAAAAGTAGAAATTAATAATTTATATTTGAGATTCGATAATATGGTCTTAAACCGTACAATATCAAAATTGGCGTAGCATAATCGAATAAAACTATGAAGAAATACGTTTTTACTTTTTCGCTGGCGCACAGTGGTTCCAAGCATAAAAAACATGGTAATAAGTATGGATCTTCTTAACTACTGGTCCAATCGGGAAAAAGTGTTCACAAAAACTAAAAAGCGGGAGCAAGCCTTTAAGAAAAATGTTTCGGCAGTCACTGTGTTTTAACACAGGGTGTCAAAGTTGACTATGTTAGATATATAAATGATTTAAGACTATATAACTTTTACAAATGTGAACAGATTTCACTGATTTTAGACTTCTTGCAATCTAGGTTGCGAGAAAAAAACAAAAACATGCTTTATGTGACATATTAGCTCTTATAGTTTAAAAAATAATTGACTTTGAATTTCCAAATCTTCATTTTGATCCTTGACTTGTTTTTTGATAAGTTATTCATTATTATAAGAAAATTATGTGATTCTCTTCTTTAAATTATCTCAAGTCATTTTACAGTGATAATTTTTTAAACTCAAAAATTTGTCCTGAAAATGACATTTTTTTTTTGGTCACATAAGGGGTTGCTTCATTCACCTTTATATATATTTAGTTGGTACAAAGTCTACACTTCATAAACGCTTAATAGTGCAATTCAAAACATTTTCGAATATGCACCCTACTAATATTGGAACGAGATGTTATGTTGATGAACGTGATAACAAAAAGTCACACCACTTGGATACATTTTTAGAATTTTTATTCTATAAAGAGACATATACTTTTGGGTTTGCCTCATGGTTTGCTGCTTCCCAATCAAAAACGTAGACTAGGGATCAAATTTTGGGGAAAAGGTCCTTTTTCAATAGCCTTTTATTATTTTTAAAAAAACTATAATTGAATTATCAGTTTCAGGAAAATTTTGTTGTTTTAGTGACCAATTTTATTTTGTTTATTATTGGTTTGTAAGGTATTTCCTTTGGGCTAAGTTGTTCAAAATAAAATATTATATTGTTTTTAATTAAAAAGTAAACAATTGCCATACGTTCCAAAAATCGTTTCGATATTGTTTATAGTTATTTTTACATAACACTTCAAAGTTCAATGCAGTATTTCTAACTAAAATGACTTGTATATTTTTGGGTTGTTTTCACGGTAATGTTAAAAACTTTAAACACTTTCTAATATTTTTTACATATTGCTAAAGAAGACTTTTTTATTAAACAACAACAAACAGAATAAAAAAAATAAAGAAAAATATACCGTCAACTACAATGCAGAAGGACGTAACTAACATATCAACTTTTTTACAGACTTGGGCGAATTCAATTACATTTTAATTACAATTTTTTTCAATTAAAATTACAAGTAATTGTTATTAAAATGAAGCACTAAAAAAGTTACAATTACTTGTAATTATCATATAAAAAAATAAATTACCATTACATGTAATTGTAATTGGAAGAAATGCAATTACTAATTATATGTAATTGTAATTGAAACTTTTGGATTGCAATTACATGTAATTTGTAATTAAAGTAAAAGAATTGAACACATATAAACCAATAGGTAGAGAACTTCAGAAACCAACAACTTCAGAACAACTTCTACCAATATAGGTAGAGAACTTCTCTAAACACATAGAGAAGATCTCTGCCTACATCGATCTCTACCTAGATCGATCTCTACTTAGAAGAGGTAACTTCTAGAGATCGAAAAAACCGGAATACACATACACGACAAATGATGAAAATAAATATGAAAATTTATAATTTTTCTATTTTGGGGAAATATAAGAAATATTTAGGATCACTGCTCGGTACCGTTGTTTTCGATTTAGGGTAAATTTTGTAGTGCAGTGTTATTATTATTTTCATTATTATTGAATGCCATAATTGATAATAATTGTAATTGAATACATTTTTTAATAGAGCAATTCCATATGAAAGCGATCACCTTTTGGACGACCCCTCTCCGATTTTAAAATAAATAGTCTCAATCGATTGCCCAGCAAAAAATAATGTACCTACATATTTTTTTTTTTTTTTTTATAGTGACTGGTTTAGTGGTGGTGTGCACCACTGTCATGTGACTAAATTGAAGAATTCTTCATAAGGGACCTCATTGAAAGTTGATTAAAAAAAAAACTACTAAAGCGATCGCAACGAGTGATAGCTCGTTGGAAAGGTAATTTTTTCGTAATTTTTCTCAGAAATTTACCTTTTTTCCCATGAAAATTAAATTTTCCCATGAAAATTAAATTTTCCGATTTTCCACAGAAGCTCCTAAATTTTCCGGCTAATTTTATTTTTTTTGGATTCCTCATAATTTTTGCTTTAAGAATCAGCAATAAAAAAATGGGCCCCGACTCCTTGTTTGGACAGGAGAAGAGCATTTAAGAGACCACCTTGTTCTCATTGTTTTATATTTTTTATAATTGAATTATTTTTAATTATTTAACAAGAAAAATTAGGAAAATTTTATTTTTCAATTAAAGCCTGATTCAATACCTTTCCAACGAGCTATCACGATCGATTGCGATCGCTTTAGTAGTTTTTTTTTTTAAAACAACTTTCAATGAGGTCCCTTATGAAGAATTCTTCAATTTTGTCACATGACAGTGGTGCACACCACCACTAAACCAGTCACTATAGAGCAATTCCATATGACATGTGACAAAATTGAAGAATTCTTCATAAGGGACCTCATTGAAAGTTGTTTTAAAAAAAACTACTAAAGCGATCGCAACGAGTGATAGCTCGTTGGAAAGGTATTGAATCAGGCTTTAATTGTATAAATATATATTTTTTTACAGCATTTGAAATTAAAATATTTAATGAATATGTGGGATGTTGAGTGGAAAAACTTTTTTTTATTTATTTATTATTAATTTTATCAGAAAAATTTGCACTGAAATCGTATGGTTTTTACAGTAATCAAACCAGCATTCCACAATAATATCTGTATTATTAGTTTTAAAATTAAAAAAATAGATAAAAAAAGAAAAAATTTTTTAAAACGTTTTATTGTTCAAAAAACATATTTTTCAAAATATTTTTTTTATTTTAATATTTATACACTAAGACATTTTTCGATTTTCAACTTGAGGGATATTTTTAATTTAAAGTATATTTGAATTTTTTCGTCTCTATTGATTTATAGAAACATTTTAAACTTTATTGATATTTATTTTTGATAAAAACAAAAAATAAAACGTTTTCCGGGTGATATGGATGAAGACCACTGATGTACATTATTGTTATTATCAATACAATATTGTTTTTTATCAGTACAATATTGTCCCTGTAATTTTTTCGCAACAAAAAAGTCATAACCCTAATGTACATACCTATTTTTAAAATTTATATTTTTTTAACGCAACATATTCAATAATTTCATAATTGTTATAACTATGAAAACAAATCTTGTAAGAAACCACAAAAAGAAAAACTCATCACTTCTTTCAGTGTAATACTCTCATTTTAAGTATGTTTCTCTTTGTGAAGACCACTGGTGTAGAGGTATGTAGTTTAGCCAACTGAATCATAATCATCAATAAAAACGGATTTGAAAACCTTGTCAGTTACAGCCTTTTGCATTTTATGTGACGATATGTGGAAAATAAAAATTAAAGCCATTTGTACAAAGTTGATTGTACTTTAAGTTAAATATAATTGGTGTTAGAAATATGTAGTAGTATTAAGAAATTGTATACAACAAATTAAGGTGCTGGTAAAATTTTTACCATTATATGTAATTAATGTAAAAAATGATTGTGCGACCAACATTTAAGTAACACAAGGACAATACCGACATGTTTTGTTACTTTCACTGTTGACCAGTGAACATATTACCCTAATTTGTCATCTAATGTCAAAAAATGTTTTAAATTGATTTAATATTAAATTTATTATCCAAAGAGTAGGTACAACCCATAACACAAAATAACCATTAACAAATAATAAAAAAATTATATCAATAAAATCATGTTCCATGAACATGAAGTACACGCAAGAAAAAACATGGTTGGGGCACACATATTCGGAGAGCATCAAACATTTTTGTATTTATGATTGCGACAACCATGGTACTATTGTTGCGACAACCATACACTTAAATCAGTGAGGTTTTAATTAAGTTTTCTTAATTTTTTAAGAAATGGAACATTTAACTTAAAATTAAGTAGTTTTGAGTAAAATACTTATACTATCATCAATAAAAAATATGTTTCCACTATTCGAAATAAAAATAAATTTTTAATAAAACAATTAAATAAAACTAATTTAAAATAAAGTTTTAAATAAAAAAGGCTTTTCGAAATTGGTTTCGGAATGTTTTTGTTCCGATTGACTTCAATAAAAGATATTTATTATGAGTACAATATTGTCCATCAGGTGGTGCCTTACACTGAGAGAATTCTCTGCATGGCATTAATGAATTTTTGCATTATATCTATGAAATGTCACTGGAACTAGTCCATATAAACTTTTCATTAAATTACTGCAGTTTTTCATAAAATTTAATGAAAACTTTAATTTTGTTTATCAAAAATGTCATAATACTTATGAAAAAGTTTCATTAAAACTATGAAGCTTTTATTATAAAGTTTAAGTGATTTTTTATTCACATTGTAAATAAAACTTCATCAGTGTAATGAACAAATTTCATTAAAACTGGTCTTAGAAATTCTCTGTGTGCGTAAGTTTTTCGCAACATAAATACAAGCATCACTTTTTTACTATGAATGTACACACAGAGAACAGATTCGTTGTGATAACGGTATTTGGAAGTTACGTGTACTATGACACTACTCGGTTACAGCTACCTTCATTTGCAGAGTTACGTCTGCCATATTAGAACAGCATATTCAGTACATTCTACCGAATTTTTAATAGATTACTTTCGTATTAGAACAAACACTGTTTTCAATTTTTAAACGTTTGAAAATAAAATGAAAGTGTATGTTAAAAAAATTTAACAATACCAAATAAGAGTATAAATATAAATTACATATTTCTACAGCAAATATCAGATTTTCAAATGTCGAAAAACTGCAACCCATTTTAATGGAATAAGTTCTTGATTAACATAGAGAGTGTTATGGAGGTAGTCTTCCTCCTCAGATATTAATGAGTTTTCTCATCAGCATATTGATGAAGTATTTAGGAAATCCCCAGGGAGTCTATTCATGTTGAAATGCCCAACCAAACTAAACATAAATCACTTGACAGCTGACAAAATGGACGCCAGTTAAAAAAGTGTTGTCAACTTAAAGTTATATACCTGTATAAAAAAAACCCTTTATGTTCTTAGGTGTGTGATTTTTGCAGAAATGTGCATATATTTCATGTTTTTAGTGCATATTTTGCATTTTTATCAGCTTTTCGATTTTTAAGTGCATGAAATTCCTTGCCCTATAAATAATATTAATATTTTTTTCACATTATTTCAAAATTGGCTAACTTGCAAGAAAAGATAAAAATAACTTATGCTGTTCTGGTAATCAATTAACATCACCGATTTTCTGTGGTTGTTTGATATATATACCTGATCAAACCAGGAGTTTCTTGTGGCTGGTGGATTAGAATGAGGATGAAGATGACCTATTCGCTTAGATGGAAAGTGCGGCACTCCCTCTGGCGCTGAACCCCAACAAGATTTTTTTCATCTTATCTCAAACCTGAGAAATCGAAATGAAATGCAATAATAAAAGATGAACAATACATACAACATTTTTAAACCAAACATACAGGTACCATGTAATGTAAAATCTAATTAGAAAACAATCAACTTGAATATGTTGTGTTTAAGTTTTAGTATATTTACATTCCGGATTCCCAATTCGTTCACAGTAATGGACTGGCAACCCTGCCAAATAAAAATACTAGTATCAACCTAGCTAATATGTTTGATTTGCTTTATTTTTGTAAATATACGGAGGTTGAAAGCTCGTTATAAATTGAAAATAACATAAAAATAATCTCGATGTATATAAAAACAAAAAACTAATATAACTGTAAAAAATATTACTTGAGCCAGAGTACACACTAAAAATTTTTTATATAAATAGAACATTTTTGGTCTTCAAAGTTTAGTAACGTCATGATGCTTGTTAGGAAAAGACCTAACCACGTGGTTGATTACTAAGAAGACAAGAATGGAGCAAAATTGATTATTAATAGGTTTTTTGTTAAAGTTCTGCCTATTATATAGGCTCTAGCTTTTCTAAAACTTCGGGTTCTGATGAGATCTTTAGCCAGATCGAAATACTAGTATCAACCTAGCTAATATGTTTGATTTGCTTTATTTTTGTAAATATACGGAGGTTGAAAGCTCGTTATAAATTGAAAAAAAAAGCATTAAGATTTAAAGCTGTTGCCTAAATTTGTAAGAGACGACGAAAATTACTCATGTTGTCGTACAGGTATTCAATTAACATCACCAATTTTCTGTGGTTGGTTTATATATATGTATACCTGATCAAACCCTGAGTTTCTTGTGGGTGGTGGATTAGAATAACTCTAAAGAAAGTTTTCGTTGAATCTGTGAAGAGATAATTTATGAAATCGAATGATTTTTTTTTATGAAACTATGAAATTCTATGAAAAAAGTTTGTAAAAAATTTCTTAATATTAACATTGAACATTGAATCTACGAAAAAATTGTTAATTAATATCAGTGTAATAGAAGAACAGAACTATTAGTCTGGCATTGTTGCGAAATATTTTTTTCTGTAGCGGACTACTTGCCATGAAAAGCGTCATATATACTTTTAAACCCGACCAGGCGTGGATCCACGAAAAGGTTTTGGGGAGGGAAGTTAGAATATTTTTACCAACTTTATTTTGGGGGAGGAAATGCCCCATTTTCCTTACCCATGGAACCGCGCCTGAGCCAGACAGACATATAAACACAGTGATGAAACTCATTTTCAATATTAGTGTCTTCAAATAAAAAGTATAAAACAAAATAGACTGTCAAAAAAGAACAAACTGAACCCAACTTTGCATCTGTTTACATGTTACATGATAGGCTTCATGTGCACCAGTTAATATCCATTCTAGGCAGTCAATTAACAATGATAAATTATACCATATTAATAAAAACAAGAAAAGCATCAAAGAATTTATCAAGTTTTTTAATAACCTCCAGAGTTGTTGTAAAAATTTGTTTTCGATCAAAAACTATTTTTTTATACGAAAGACTTTCAAGTTAGGACAATAGTTTTAAACGTATCCTAATAGAATTCTGTATCCTTAGACAAAAGTAATTTTCTATTTAAAAAAATTAAATGCTTCTTTGCTAAATATTTATCATTCTGTTGGAATAGTTGTGGTTGTAAATTATTTGTTTGACTTATTTGTGATAAATATAATAAACAGTGCTTCTCTTTCAAATTTAAAGGACCACTCTTGGAAGTTAGAGGGCTAAGAATTAATAAAAAAAGAAATAAAATTTGTCTATTTGCACTAGGCTGCTTCCTACAAAAACAAATTTTCGAATTTTGAAGGGGTTAACACTGAGTTAGATTAAGTATCATGAACAAAATTCTCTAATTTTTTAAAGATTTTCGAAAAGGGGTCGCTATCAGACAGAAAATTTTCCCGATTTGTAAAAAGGACATATTTTCAGAAAAGCTATTTTTCTAAAAAACTTTAATAAACAATTAACACAAACATTTTTTTTTAAATTATATTTAACACCGACAACTCAGGAAAACATATTTGATATTTATACGATTGTTAACTCTTATCTACACTAGGCCAAATAAATGGTCTAAATTTTGCATTATTTTCACAGCGTCAATTACGAATAAATAATTAAAAAAAAAATTAAAGATTCCTAATTTTAAAATACTTTTTTTCTTTACACGCATTATGGGGATTTAAAAAAAAAAAAACAATCAATTGATCGCTCTATCCACTTGGCGTGTGGACCCATTTAATTTTGGCGGATTTGGAGCACAGCCCCTATTATTGATAAAAAAATTTTAACAAAATATATTTTTGGTGAAAGAAACTAGTTTTGCATTGTAAATTATTTAAATAGATCAAAATTACTTAATTCCGAAATATTAAATCTCTGGCGCATCATTAACCCATGTTAAACGGTGGTCAACAATTTCCAACAAAGTAAAATTGATGGTTACAATTGAATTCTATTTAAACTAATTAACTGAAAACAAGTTTAGTTCTTAATTAAGTAAATATTTGAAAGTAATACATCAATATTAACCATTGCTGACCGAAGCCTGATAAAGTCCCAGCCAAAAAAAAACGAAAACTAATTTAGTACATGAAATGATTTTGATGAATAGCAATTTTTGGGAAGTTTTAGGATTCAAACAGAGAAAAAAGTGAATATTATTATTAAAATATCCGTTTTTGCCTCACGAATACAAAATTTTGTTCTTTTTTTTTAATTTATTTTATTTGAAAATATTTAGTTATAACCAGGGATGGCAGGCAATACCGCTAAAATACCGTCGCCGATTCAAAACCCATGCAACTGACTATCGTTATCCCAAAAATACCGTTACCGCAATAAATGAAATACCGTTATACATAGAATAGCGTTACCGATATAACTAAAATACCAATATCCCTAAAATACCGTTACTGAAATAACTGAAATACCGTTATCGTTAAAATACCGTTACCGAAATAATCTGACAAAATCAGAAAAAAATAATCACCGTAAACTCATTAGAATTCGGGCATACTCGGGCTAAAATTATCATTACCTGCATAATTCAAATAACGTTATCCTTAAAGTTCTAAGAATTATAATTTAGAATTCGGAGTAACATGGCAACACTGGTAACCATTTCACCTTTTAAAAAGGCAACCTCGGAACAAAATTTAAATCCTATTTCACACACGAATAAATTCTTTATATGCATTAGTATGGTACGAGGCTAAACTCAAACCATAAAAAAAAAAAAAAAAAACATTTCAAAAAAAAACTACGCAAAAATTTAGAAATGTCTCCAAGTTATCGAGTTCATTTTTTAGTCCTCTACAAAACAAAAAAAAAAACCTTTTAAATCGGTCCTCCCGTTAAGGCAGCTCAGTGGCACCCGATTTTCAATATCTTGTTTGTAAAAAAAAACTCATGCAAAATATACTTTAAGGAGTCTGTTTAACGAGTTATAACTTTTTATTTCTGTGATTTTTTCTTCAAAATTTTCATAGCATATAAAAAAAATCAGACTATATAAATATGAAACAAAAAAAAATAACAATCTCCTTAAGGATTAACAATCTTTTAAAAAACTAAATATTTTTTCTGAATTGTCGGTGTTAAATATAATTCAAATACAATCTTAGAATTAGAATCACAGAAATTAGAACCACTTTGTACATCGGGCAGTTCTAATTTCTGAAAAGTTCTTATTTCTGAACATTTTTTTTTTACAGAAAATTTTAATAAAACTAGTTATGTAAGCTTTATATTAACACAAAACATTTTTTATTTAATAATATTTAATTAATTTAACATATTAAATTCATAGAAAAACTTTAAATTTTTTTTTATATGTTTACTTTTAAATTTTAAAAATTAAAACCAATATTGCTCACATCATAATTTTTTTTTTATATTTACTTCAATTTTTTTTTATTTTTACTTCAATGAGCAAACAAATAATTTGTGGTGAAAATACAAAACAAAATAAAAAAAAACTTCCAGAAATTACAACCACAGGTTCTAATTTCAGAACGTACAATACATTGGAATGGCCGGTTTTAATTTCTGGACGGTTCTAATTTGTGAGAGTTCTAATTTGTGAGAATCTACTCTAATTTTTATTTTTTTTAAGTTTTCACAATAATTTTTTTTTTTTAAATATGTCCTTTTTGAAAATCGGGAAAATTTTCAATGCCTGGCAGCGACGCCTAAATTTTTTTTCGAAAATTTTCAAAAAATTTATTATTTATTAATTATATAATTCAATTTCATAAATCGTTATCGTGCGCAGGGTTGTCCCGTCAAAAAATCGACGTTTTCAAAACTAAGAAACAGTCTAATGTGCACATCATTGGAGCTGTAGGGTACAAAAGTACGACTAGAACTGTATAGAAGATTCAAGAACACTTAAGGTACGTTCAGATTAGTCAAATATTTGACAAAAAATATGAAATATTTCTTTGCCGTAATCTGAACACAAAATATTTCTGTGTGTCAAACAGCAAATCAGCTGATTTTGGTCAAACAAAATTATTTGCATTCAAATAAATATTTGACGAACTTAACCATAGTGTGAACACTAGCTATCATATATTTTCTTCTGATTTGAGCAATATTTATTTGATATAAAAAAAAAATGTAAGAACAAACAATGGCAAATAACAGGTGGTAAAATCGTCAATTATAAATTTTTTAAATAAATGTATTAATAAAAGGCTTTATAAAAAGACTAAAATGTAAATAGATCTTAAGAAAATTTAATCACTCAGATAATGGATTGGAACAGTGGTCCAAAATGGAACGATATGGTATGAAACGGGGAACGATTGGAATCGGAGCACTGTACACAATTGTGTTGTCGTACGTGAAAATAAAAATTTAATCATTCCGATAACAGAATGGAACATTGGTTGGAATCGGAACACTGTACACATTTATGTTGTCGGTATGGTGTTGCTTGTTAAGGTTTGTAAAACTTTTTGTCCATTTTGCGATATCATGCTTAGTTTTCGAGATAAAAGCCATTTAACAAAATGGCTATATTTTAAAATGTTCAGTGTCTCCAAAACTAAGCGAGATAGACCAAAACGGACAAAATGTTTGCTCCAAAGGAGTATTAATATACCCTTATAATATAAATAGGCTAGGTCCGAGAGAGATCCCGAGTGATCAATTTTTAAAAAAACGGTTAGTTTTTCGATTAAATAAATCTATTTTTTTTTACACTTTGATTAAATAAATATTTAATACAAATATTTGTTTCAATCTGAACGCTCGACAAATATTTTTTCGTTTATTTTATTTGACACTATTTGAGAGCTGTTTGAACAAACAAAAACCATCAAATATTTGATCATAGTTTGAACATAAAATAAAATTATTTTTTATTTGACACAATTGGAAGCAAATATGTAAACAAATATTTTGTTCAAATATTTGATTAATGTGAACGTACCTTTAGTCAAATGAAAGTGCAACTTTAAATGCATTTCTCCTCTACTTTTTGGCGTCATCGCAATCATCGTTATTATCATAGTGACAACTGTGAACGTACAACTCAAACAAACTGTGAAACTTAATAAACATCAAAGTCATCACTTTATTGAATATAATCAAAAGACATACAATAGGGGTATCACAAAAAGTTAGTACTTACTTTCCTTGCCCTTCTTTTATGGATTTTATTTTAGTTTTTAAAATTTTCTTTTTGGTTTTATACATTTTCAACTAAATTTCAAATAGAAAGTTTAAAACTTCAAGAAAAGCGTTGAAAAATAGGAAATAAAAGCAACGATAATAAATAATATTTCATTTGGATTTTTCCATGTGTTATTTTGATTTAGTTATACCCCTAATAGAAAGAGTTAATTTTTATAATTTTTGGATAGGATTTATTGTGTGTGTGAACAGTGATGGCAAAGCCTAAGCGATGGTCGGTTATGTGTTGGCAGAAAGTAATATTAACAATCTCGACAGTATTATTCGATTGATAACACTGGCCAACCCTTGGTTTGAACGAACTTGCCACCGTTGGCATAACGTTGGTAATTAAAGAAATTTTGTGCTCTTAAAATAATAATAAAATAATAATACACATTTAAAAAGCAGCAATACAGTTCGGTCTAAGTCTTATACATTATATTTAAATCATAATAAAATATGTAAACAAAATACTTCTAATTGGTTGTAATATTAATAAAAGCAAAATTGGCAAAGAATTTTGCGGGTGGTACGAGCAAAACACAAGTTTTGCAAAGAAAATAGTGTTTTTCCAGTACATAACATATTGGTGTACCTTTGGTAATTTTTAACACGGTAGTTTTTACAAAAATACCAGTAGTTTGACAGTACAATTTTTTTTTTGTTACGGTTGGCAGTTTCTACATGTGTACATACATACATATGGTTGTAGGTTTATGTTTTCGTGTATATATTTATTTATATGTGTTTGTTCACTTAATGTATCATTTAAGATATCAGATATGGGTAAATGCGGCCCAGAGTGAAAAGCAAAAAATAAATCAAAAAATACTTGTAGTATATAAAAAAATTAATCAAGTAAAATATAAATTAAAAAAATACTAAATATGTAAATAAAAACTTTTAAAAATAATGAATATAAAAAAAACAATAAATGGTACCAATGATCAGAACTTAAAATATAATCAAAAGTGGCGCCTCAACAGAAAATAACACTCCACAAAGAAACAATGAATCTTAAGTCACGAAAATTAAAAATTATTTTCAATTTGCTCCATTTGAATTTAAACCTAGGGAAAAATCATTTATTTCACAATTATACGAAAATTTAATTTTGGGGAATGGACATTGTAGTTCCTAATTTTGGTAAATAATTTTGATACTTTTAAACTTTATTACGATATTATAATTACGAAACACTAGACAACTACATAATTTAACATATTCAACGACACTTAACTACAATATTGCATCAATCGAAAATAAGAAAGTTGAGAAAATCTTTCGAAGACACATAAACGATCGGTTCAGAAGTTTAAGAAATAATAAGAATACAAAATATGAGACACCCTGTATTAGAATTTGGACTTGAGATAGAACAATGTGCTAAATAAACATATGCGCCCGTATTCATAAAAAGCCTTAGCACTGTATTCAAAAACGTATATTGCTTAAAATACTCATTTTAAAATTTTTGTAAAAGTTAATATTCGTTTATGAATACAGTTTTAAGGCTAACATTTGTGTTTTAACTAATTGCAATGCTGCTTAATATTTTTTATGAATACGGGGGATGGAATTTATATCCATAAAAATATAACAAATCTTGATGTACTTCTCAGAAAAGCTGACCCATAAATTATTTTTACCTTGGGTGAGGGGCTAAAAAAAGAAATACCTACAATAAACATTAATTAAACACATAAAGTGCCAACCGAATTGAAAAGTGTATATTAATGATAACAACTTATAAATCCAGTAAGTCCAACGATATTTACATCATACTTCTGAATAAATAATGATAACTACTTATAAATCCAGTTAGTCCAACGATATTTACATTAGACTTCTGAATATTTTGGGTGTTGCAACTAAAATTCAGTTGAACTAAACAAACTTCGTTCTAAAAACTAATGTTAAGTTGTGACAACCGTTTGATACTCGTAATAACCGAATTTGAGTCGTAGTAACCGAATTTCAGTTAGCAAATAACTAAATTTCTCTCTGTGTGTACGTTTAAACTTTTTTGTCTTTAAATATGGGTTTCACCGCTTTCCAGTGCGGATTTTTGTTGATTAGTTTAATATAGTGTGTATCTCCTTAAGATAGTGAAATCCAAAATTTGGCCCTTCAATACATTTACGTGCCCGCCCCTGCAACATATGATAAAGTGCTTGCTTTGATGAACTTAAGGTAGTGTCGTGCTGTGTTTGCTTAAACAGTTAATGAGTGCATGTGTGTGAGTGTATTTGTGAAGTAGTAATATTATGAAAGATTTGCATATTTGAATTTTGTGAGTGTATGTGTACATACTTCTGTAAGTTAATCGGATTAAATAAAATCTAAATGAGTATCTGCTTATGTAATTGACATTTATGATGTTTATGTTGCCTTTGTCGTTCTGTCACAATTTTAGCTATAGAACTTTGATAATGGAATGTTAACGAAGCATTATTATTAAATTGAGGGATTTTCAAAATATACGTACACACATGGAAAAAAACAGTAAAAATGGCAAAAAAAAACTACTAAAAATGTATTAAAAATTCCATTGCTAAAAAAACAGATAAAATTAACAAATTTTTTTACTAAATATTAGTAATATAATAATAACAAAAATAAATCTGTTGAATTTACAAATATTTAATTATATTTGAGCTAAATTTAAGTTAACTTCAGACAAAATAGTTAACTTACTTTCAGACAAAACAGTCTTCTAAAATCAGCAATATTTCTGCTGATTTTAGAAGACTGTGACTAAATATTAGTAGACACAATAATCATTAAAAAATGTAAAATTTTTTTAGTAATTTTTTAATGCAAATAAAAGTCTGTTTTTATGAAATCAGATATCTACAATTTTTTAGAAAAAATTTCTGTTGGTTTTAGCAAAATAAACTGTTATTTGAATTCTACTAAATTTGAGGAACACGTGGCAAAAGTTTTTGCTAATTTTTCACTGTAATATGCTATTTTCAATTAACTAATATTTACATCGAATATAAATAAAATTTTCTTAAGTTAACAGATTTATTTTTGCTGTCCTTATTTTATTTATTTAAAAAAATTTTTTTTTTGCAAGGTAATTTTTAACTAAGTTTTAGTAGCTTTTTCTACTGTTTTACAGGTTTATTTCTATAAGTGTATAAATGACGCGAAAACAATTCACACAGCAATTAACCCTTATTAAGTAATTTTTTTAATTCTTTAGCATTTGTATAAATATACAATGTAAAATTTTATAAATTTAAATAACAAATTACAGGTTTCTCAACCACCACCGCAATTACCACTAAATAACCAATGTGAGATAGGTGTACATTAATACATTCGCAAATATATTTATTTAATAACAGTTAAATTCTATGTAGTGAAATAAGGACAAATTTTAAATTCTGTTGCTTTATTAAGGGTATATTTTAAGTCTTTAATACAACCGTAAAACTAAAACCATTTTTTATTATAATCGTTCTATGTGAGTGTATGTGTGTTCAGATGCCAGCTTTGAACAATAATAAATTTATAAATTTATGCAAATTATGAAATTCTTTCATAAACAAAATTCTAACAAAATTCTCATTGTCGCTGGAACAAAGTATTCGCAGAAACAAGTAAACGAATACAATTGCAAATGAAAAATATGAAACTACCCAGCCAGAAAAATCCGAACGGCAAAGCATTGGCGCAGTGCTTTCAACGGTGGTATGAGAGTTGGCAGAGCCTCAGATTTCTAAAGAATTAAGTGCTTTGCCAACTCCAAAATGATAACAACGGGCATGGCTTGGCCGTTCTTTTTTTAAACGTTGGGAAAGCAATGGCAATGAGCGCTTTGATAGTACCAAAACCAAAACTTTAAAACATTGGCAAAGCATTGGTAGAACAACCAAAAAAGTGCTTAATAAAATAAGTGCTTTGCCAAACCCAAAATGATAACACCGGCCAGTGCTTCGCCAGTACCAAAATCATAATTTTAAAACGTTGGCCAAGCATTGGTAAAACACCTTATATTGTATATAATACTAGGATACTACACTCAAAAAAATAAGTTAGTAGAAAATTTAGTATAACGTCTTGTAAATCAGGTATACTATTTGTTAGCAAATTTTTTGCTTAAATTCTGTTTTAAGCTAAAATTTTTGTTACTAATGTTTTGAACTAATGTTTTACTAATTTATTTTGCTAAAACAAAATTGTGCTGATAAGCACATTAATAGTGTGGACGACAACCAGATTGAAAGATATGCGCAGAATGAAGCAGATGTCGCGGCATATCAAGATGTAGTAGAGAAGAGGAGAATGATACTAAAAAGTACAACTCTAATAAGACATATACAAAAATCAACCATTGAAAATTTTTGTATCTGTATTTCATACATAAAACAAAATTGTGGATTAAAACAACTTAAATTTTGCGTTGTCACCGGCTTGTGAAAATAATTGTTTATTAATTAAATAAAAGACAAAATAAAATATTTAAATTTAATATGTAGTTCTTAATGTTTATAGATTAATAATCTAATGTGGTCAAATTGCAAACAAACATATACAGACGTGGAGACAGAGCAAAGCGAAAGACAAAGATCCACATCTTAGGTAGATTTTTATTTTGCCTTTTCCTTATTGCTAAAAAAAGTTGTTTTTTTCGTTTCGTTTCGTTTGTTTTTGTTTATTTTTTTAGACAACCATTGATGCAAGTAGTTGAAAGAAATTTTTTGTTATGTTATATATATTTATTTCTATATATTTTAGATATTAAATTAATACATGTCGTCAATGTGGGAAAATGGAAATTTTTATATTTCATAATTATTGTAAATTATTTTTAAAAGAATCACAAAAATATGTTTTATGATTTTCAGCAAATAAATTAACTAAATTACAATTTTACTACAAATTTTTTGCGTCTTTTTCAGTCTACTAAAATTCAGCAATAAATTTATTAATTTTTAGCAAGGCTTTTTTATTTCTAATCCACTAAGTGTTAGCAAAACTTTTGCTGAATCTACTAATTTTGTTGCTAAAAATCAGCTCGCTGATTTTGAAAAAGATTTTGCTGCCGTTAGCAATTTTTTTGCAAGCACCCTCCTGACTAAAATTTTGCTGACTCAGCAACATTTTTTGCTGACTTTACAAACTTTTTTTTTGAGTGTAGGAAATTGGAATATTCACAGTTAAAAATATGATTGACAATAATATTGAAATAAATATTAATATGGTAGAACTTAAGTGTATTCTTACTACTGTAAATATTGAAATATTTGCTATAACTTATTTAAAAACAAGTACATGCATTAAATTTCGTTTTCGGTTGTAAATTTAGTTAATCGAGCACTGTCAAAGCACTTTTGCCCAGCGTAGGGAAAGCGTTGTGAACAAGGGCTGTGCTACTGTTTTTATTAGGTTAACGGTTGTAAATTTTGCAAATAAGTATTGGCAATGCACTTTTTGCCAATGTTGGGAACGCGTTCTATGCCAGTGCTGCGCCAGTGCTTTTATTATTTTCACTATTGTAAATTTTGTTAATTAAGTACTGGCAAAGCACTATGTACTAACGTTGGACCATTAGGAAACAGTGCTCTGCCAGTGCTTGATTTTTCCGACCATTGGCAATTTCTGACTGGGTATTTTACATTTAATGAAGATGAATTTAATGAAATAAAATTGCAATGAAAACAAGTCTGCAAATGGTATTTTGTGAAATGCAAGGTAAATTTTTTTCTGCAGAGGTTGCTGAAAAATTTAAATTTGCGGTTGTCATGACGGTAGAGACCATTAAGAGAGTAATGTTGATAGTGCATTAGGCAAAGAAAAAATTTACGTTATAAAAAGTTTATTTAGGTTATTTTAAGTTATTTTACAATTCTTGTATATACTTTTATTCCACAGTTTGTTGCAATTTTCCATATCCCAGACATTTTTGACTCTAAAATAATTGCATCTATTAGATTCAATGACCAACATCATATTTCCAACAAAAAATGCAAGAAATTTTAATTATTTTGTACAATTAGCTTATTGTCCCTATTTCAATACATACTCGAATTAGAGGTTTTAAATTATTTTTTAATGTTGTTCTTTCTAAATTACAACAACAAAGTTTAAAATATGACGTTAAATTAAATTTTGTTATTGTACAATAATCTAAAAATAATATTTATAGTTTTCCCATATGATGTATGTGTTAATTTTAAATTTCTTGCAGTCAAGTGTCCCTATTTCAATTCACACCACTGTACAGTGGAATGTATTACAAATATTTTGGAAATAATTCAGCCATTTCTTACTGTGTGATCCGGTTGCCATGAACATTCACGCAGCATTACCAAGGTAATTTTATGCATAATTCTGAAAGAAGGGCCCACTAGATCCCTCAGGTTCTGCTCAATTAGACTCCAAAATGGGGCACCTCGGTTATTAAATATTTTTCAGAGCTGGCCTAATTTATATTTATCAATCGATTTTGAAAAATTAAACATTTTTGTAATCTGCTTGTAATACCCATACTCATATGGGTTATCTGTTAAGCTGCAGAAGTTATCAACATTTGATAATGAAAATTTTGCATATTTGCAATAACCTGGTCCGATTTTTTGGCAATGGAAAAGCCAAATAAAGTCCGATTGCTTTTAAGGTCGTTGGTGATATTAACAATAATTCATTTAATTATTCTTATTTTAAACGAGCTTAACCCTTCGTCAGGCACATATTTTGAGCCCTTAGTTCTGGCACATGGTGTCTGGCCAGACCCCTATACATTTACATGCATTTGTATGGAAATAAGGGCTGTTTGCCGTTAAATTTTTTACTAAGATAGGAAAAATATTTGTTATATTTTGTGTTTCTATTTCTTTTTAGTATGTTATTAGCTACCTGAGGAAGAAAAAATAGACCTGAAAAAATCTTTGGAATGAAAAGGGCAACAATTTTTTTGTTCTATATATATTTCTCTTTATTATGGGTAAAGTAATAAATGTTTATGACAAAATAGAAAAATATTATGAAGAATACATTGATTTTTTTATTCAGAATTTTGCGGAGCAAAACATAAATAATCTACTTTTGAATGTTGCTGACAAACAGGATTGTTGCATTTGCAGCAAAAAAAGCGTGTCTTACGGCGTATTTTGTCACCTTGCTGCAGGCAAATTCTGCAATCTTTTTTGGCAGCTAATGTGTCTGGACCACTGCGCGAAGCCACATTAAGGTTTGCTATATTGAGAGGTCTCCCAAAGAACGCTTCAAATGCTATACGAGTTGTTGGTTGAGCCACAATGTGCGGATTATTGATGCGATTTTCAACGTTGGCCAGTACCAATTGCTTTGCAAGTTTATATAAAAATATGCGTCTTCTTTCTTTTCTTGTATTTTCATCATTTAGCTTACATATAATGTAACTTGACAATGCCATCACATCAATCATGTTGCAGAAAAACGCGTATGTCCAGCGTCTGGTTGACCGTTTTGTTGTGTAATGAGTTAGCATTTGATCCATCGTATCGACTCCGGCTTTAGTTGAATTACAAAATAAAATTGCTTCCGGTTTCATGGCTACGCCTTCAACATGTTTCGTGTAATGCACGGTTGAAATTAAATTGACTGCCTTATTTTTTTTTGGGCTCGTAGCTGCAAAGTGCAACAAGATTTTCATGAAAACCAAACACACTTGAAAGAATTGGTCGTCTGGTGCTCTTCATACATAACTTCCTTAGGAAGACATCTTTTGTTTGCTCGAATGGTGCCAACAAATGCCAGTCCCATAGCAGCAAGTCGTTTAGCGCCGTTCAATGAGGTGAAAAAATTATCAGAAATAATTGTTCTGCCGCTGTTTGCGTAACAATTTGCGAAATACATTAGAACGTTTTCACCTTGATTTATCTCCTTCATTGTCTCCTTCATTTCCAGTGTATAGTTTTCCTTTCAATGGAAATTAAGTCTTAGCATCGCATGCCCACCAAACTCTGATCCCATACCTTGCAGGTTTTGATGGGATATATTGGGTGAACTTTGTGCGCCCACAATACGGAAACAACTGCTCATCGATGGTGATATTTTCATAAGGTTCATAATAATTTTGCAGATTTTCATTGAGAAAATTCCAAAGGTCCCGGATAGGAGCTGCTTTATCTAGATTACTTCTTCACTGTTCAACGTTCAATGAATAACTAACTCACAAACAAAATCAGAAGAAAGAAAGAAGCATAAAAGAATAAAGTAAACACAAATTTCCAACTCGTGCCATGTGCTTTGCCCAACGGCCAGCGCTGCCGCTACTACTTCAATCGAAGTATTTTGCTTCATTTTCACAAAATTTACTTCGTCACTCCTTCTTCCAAAAATCTGCTTCACTTTTTGTTCTGCTTCAAATTTTAAATTTTTTTCCCTATATTACCTAATTGTTTTTCCTATTCCCTTAATTACGATGAAAATAGTGGTTTTAATCACTGAACATATGCAAACGCTATTTTTCATCGCTGGAATGGCAACCCTTTATTTTTGCTTTGTAAAAGTGTCATTGCGTGAACTGTCAAATTGTTGTGAGTAAATAACGTACGGACAGAGATACAAGTCGACTCAAAAATGTCGGCGACGGCGGCTAATCAAAAAATGACCGGCGGCGGCTCAAAGTCGACTGTAGCCGATGTAATTATTTAAAAAATCATTTACCGCAAACTACTTCTTTGGCCATTTTTTAACTCCAATTTTCTTTTAAAAGAGCATATTTATGGTTTTCTGTTCCATATTTAAGAAAAACAAACATATGTAAGTGAACTCGCAAGTAAAGTTTTCGAAAAAACAACAGTCATTTTTTTGTTTTTCTTATTAAATAAAATGAATTATAAATGCAATTAATGTTTATCCCGATGAAAATAAATTTAAATAACAAATATGCAGGTGCTTGTGCAAATTTAAATGTAACTGACACTAATAGAAAAACATATGATTTCTATTGTTGATTTACTTGAATAAACGTCACTACAATTGCTAGGTCTGTCAAAAAAACAGAGTAGTATTTGGAAGATGACAAAGCCAATTGTGACAATTTTTGTTGTTGTTTTGGTTTTTTCTTTGATATTTTAAAATTTTGAATCTCGCTCCTAGACGAGGACAAGAAATTCTCATTGAGTTCGTGATTTAACATAACAAATATCTCTAGAAATTCTAATAACAAAGTTCCCCTGAAGATTTCCTTAGGCAGGAATGAAATCCGGATAGGGACAACGCCTACATCAGATTGCTTTTCACAATTTGTTAAATAAGTTTTGGGACTTTAGCACATTTAATTACTATAATGCAATTAATGTTTATCCCGATGAAAATAAATTTAAATAACAAATATGCAGGTGCTTGTGCAAATTTAAATGTAACTGACACTAATAGAAAACATATGATTTTCTATTGTTGATTTACTTGAATAAACGTCACTACATTGCTAGGTCTGTCAAAAAAACGAGTAGTATTTGGAAGATGACAAAGCCAATTGTGACAATTTTTGTTGTTGTTTTGGTTTTTTTCTTTGATATTTTAAATTTTGAATCTCGCTCCTAGACGAGGACAAGAAATTCTCATTGAGTTCGTGATTTAACATAACAAATATCTCTAGAAATTCTAATAACAAAGTCCCCTGAAGATTTCCTTAGGCAGGAATGAAATCCGGATAGGGACACGCCTACATCAGATTGCTTTTCACAATTTGTTAAATAAGTTTTGGGACTTTAGCACATTTAATTACTATAAATGCAATTAATGTTTATCCCGATGAAAATAAATTTAAATAACAAATATGCAGGTGCTTGTGCAAATTTAAATGTAACTGACACTAATAGAAAACATATGATTTTCTATTGTTGATTTACTTGAATAAACGTCACTACATTGCTAGGTCTGTCAAAAAAACAGAGTAGTATTTGGAAGATGACAAAGCCAATTGTGACAATTTTTTGTTGTTGTTTTGGTTTTTCTTTGATATTTTAAATTTTGAATCTCGCTCCTAGACGAGGACAAGAAATTCTCATTGAGTTCGTGATTTAACATAACAAATATCTCTAGAAATTCTAATAACAAAGTCCCCTGAAGATTTCCTTAGGCAGGAATGAAATCCGATAGGGACACGCCTACATCAGATTGCTTTTCACAATTTGTTAAATAAGTTTTGGGACTTTAGCACATTTAATTACTATAAATGCAATTAATGTTTATCCCGATGAAAATAAATTTAAATAACAAATATGCAGGTGCTTGTGCAAATTTAAATGTAACTGACACTAATAGAAAACATATGATTTTCTATTGTTGATTTACTTGAATAAACGTCACTACATTGCTAGGTCTGTCAAAAAAACAGAGTAGTATTTGGAAGATGACAAAAGCCAATTGTGACAATTTTTTGTTGTTGTTTTGGTTTTTTCTTTGATATTTAAATTTTGAATCTCGCTCCTAGACGAGGACAAGAATTCTCATTGAGTTCGTGATTTAACATAACAAATATCTCTAGAAATTCTAATAACAAAGTCCCCTGAAGATTTCCTTAGGCAGGAATGAAATCCGGATAGGGACACGCCTACATCAGATTGCTTTTCACAATTTGTTAAATAAGTTTTGGGACTTTAGCACATTTAATTACTATAATGCAATTAATGTTTATCCCGATGAAAATAAATTTAAATAACAAATATGCAGGTGCTTGTGCAAATTTAAATGTAACTGACACTAATAGAAAACATATGATTTTCTATTGTTGATTTACTTGAATAAACGTCACTACATTGCTAGGTCTGTCAAAAAAACAGAGTAGTATTTGGAAGATGACAAAGCCATTGTGACAATTTTTTGTTGTTGTTTTGGTTTTTTCTTTGATATTTTAAATTTTGAATCTCGCTCCTAGACGAGGACAAGAATTCTCATTGAGTTCGTGATTAACATAACAAATATCTCTAGAAATTCTAATAACAAAGTCCCCTGAAGATTTCCTTAGGCAGGAATGAAATCCGGATAGGGACCACGCCTACATCAGATTGCTTTTCACAATTTGTTAAATAAGTTTTGGGACTTTAGCACATTTAATTACTATAAATGCAATTAATGTTTATTCCCGATGAAAAATAAATTTAAATAACAAATATGCAGGTGCTTGTGCAAATTTAAATGTAACTGACACTAATAGAAAACATATGATTTTCTATTGTTGATTTACTTGAATAAAACGTCACTACATTGCTAGGTCTGTCAAAAAACAGAGTAGTATTTGGAAGATGACAAAGCCAATTGTGACAATTTTTTGTTGTTGTTTTGGTTTTTCTTTGATATTTTAAATTTTGAATCTCGCTCCTAGACGAGGACAAGAAATTCTCATTGAGTTCGTGATTTAACATAACAAATATCTCTAGAAATTCTAATAACAAAGTCCCCTGAAGATTTCCTTAGGCAGGACTGAAAATCCGGATAGGGACACGCCTACATCAGATGCTTTTCACAATTGTTAAATAAGTTTTGGGACTTTAGCACATTTAATTACTATAAATGCAATTAATGTTTATCCCGATGAAAATAAATTTAAATAACAAATATGCAGGTGCTTGTGCAAATTTAAATGTAACCTGACACTATAGAAAACATATGATTTTTCTATGTTGATTTACTTGAATAAACGTCACTACATTGCTAGGTCTGTCAAAAAAAAACAGAGTAGTATTGGAAGATGACAAAGCCAATTGTGACAATTTTTTTGTTGTTGTTTTGGTTTTTCTTTGATATTTTAAATTTTGAATCTCGCTCCTAGACGAGGACAAGAAAATTCTCATTGAGTTCGTGATTTAACATAACAAATATCTCTAGAAATTCTAATAACAAAGTCCCCTGAAGATTTCCTTAGGCAGGAATGAAATCCGGATAGAGGACACGCCTACATCAGATTGCTTTTCACAATTTGTTAAATAAGTTTTGGGACTTTAGCACATTTAATTACTATAAATGCAATTAATGTTTATCGATGAAAATAAATTTAAATAACAAATATGCAGGTGCTTGTGCAAATTTAAATGTAACTGACACTAATAGAAAACATATGATTTTCTATTGTTGATTTACTTGAATAACGTCACTACCATTGCTAGGTCTGTCAAAAAAACAGAGTAGTATTGGAAGATGACCAAAGCCAATTGTGACAATTTTTTTGTTGTTGTTTTGGTTTTTTTCTTTATATTTTTACAATTTGAATCTCGCTTTCCTTAGACTACGATGGACCAAGAATTCTCTATTGAGTTTGTGATTTAACATAACAAATTATCGCTCTAGAAATTCTAATAACAAGTGCCCCTACGAAGATTTCCCTTAGGCAGGAATGAAATCCGGATAGGACACGCTACATCAGATTGCTTTTCACAATTTGTTAATTAAATAAGTTTTGGGACTTTAGCACATTTAATTACTATAAATGCAATTAATGTTTATCC